>VDCT01000325.1:600000-907872 GCA_009763385.1 Coix lacryma-jobi var. lacryma-jobi
TTCACAGCAGAAGGAAAGTAAAGTTGACAAAAACTGTATAGATGGTCCAGGTTTGCCAATGCAGCCCTTCTAAGGTAATTTTGACTATTTTCCCTGATTCCTTTTTTATCTAACATTTTTACTTTCTTTTATAGAGAGGGTGGAACCTGAAACTGAACATGTGGCCCCTGTGGTACCTCGTCATCCAAAATCATATATGGAGGTGAGCTACCTATCTAAAACACGAGCAAAATGGCTGCTAGTTTAATCCTTATGCTGCTGCAGACTCCACATACGTGATAGCTGAACATATCCGTGAAGTGTTCATATGTAATTAAATCAACTTCAGAAAGTAGAATTATTCCTAGCTTCTCATTGAGGCATGGTACACGATTTAAGTAATCATGTTTAGCATCATGTTGGTTCTCAAAGGTCAACTACCTTAAACTGGACTTGTATATTAATGATAGACTGGGAGATTAAAAAATGTAGAATCTTCTGTTTAGTTTCATTGTTAGATCTAGCCAGTTGCAATCTCAAGGCTCTTTGAATAATGAATATGCATCAATGAGGGGTTGCTTCCTTCTTCTAGTGATGCATCATACGTTAGGACATGGGATGGTGGGTGAGAAGTTCACTCAATATGTGCTGATGGATATTCAAACATGCTTGTTTCAGTTAGCTGTTGTGTCATGAGAGTTGTGGTATCCACTTTATCTTATCACATGCATTGCCCTTGTTAAGCTACCAGGAGTATATTAATAAACATTACAAAGTCCGAAATTTTGGTATATGTGATTTTGTCCTCCAAATACAAGAACTTTTTGCATATATATGATTTCAAAGTTCATATTGAACCAAAATTGTCTTTTGAATGTGGTACTGTATTTGACCTGGCAGATCATGGAAATGATACAGAGGGGTGAGCGGCCAGATGATATCCAGGCATGTCTTGATTTCTAGTTATCTTCCTATAGTGCTGCTACATGTTAGTAACACTGTAGCTCTGTAGTTTTGTTGTTTTATAAACCCTTTTATTTCTGTTGTGATATAGGATATTAATGATGACCCTCCGAATCCTGATCAACCCATCTCAGAACCTCGTATGGCACCGAAACCAAAGGTTTGTGCTCGACCTAACCACACATTTCTGAACATAGATTTGTGTTTTGCATAGTCGTGAGTCATGATTGCTGGGGAAGTATCCTATGTGTAGCATGGTTCAGATTATTTTTGATATCAGTTTGACTTTTTTAACAGTGGTTAGCTCACATTTAGTTTTTTGGTGAAACAGCCATGGGAAAAGCAAGGTCAAGGAAGTTTGGCCTGGGATTTGAAATCACTACAAAGGGAACCCGATGTGTTAAGATCAGAAGTTCAGCACGATGGCGCCGACAAGGCCACGGACTCATTGCTGCAAGCAGAAGTAGCTGCTGGTTCTGAATCTCTTGCAATTGCAAATGACACCGCTTCTTCGCTGGAGTAACCACAGAAACAAATGTTAATCAAACTGGATAAAGAGGCTCCGGATCTCATTAGCACAACTGTTCTGAATTCTGATGCCCTCTGAGCTTTTTGAGATTACAAAGAAATGTATTTACCACACTGCCACTGGGTAATCTGTTTAGTTGCTGGGATCAAATGAGCATTCACAAAACTTGTCCCCAATTTCTTTCTGATGGGCAGTTCGCCGATGCAGTCTGTACTTGACTGGTTGGTTCAAATGCACAGTCGTGTATTCATACTCCGTGATATGCCTGCTTCTGCTTGACCGCAAGTCACAAACAATGTTTGCTTTGCTTTTCTTTTATTTTTATTTGAAGAATTATTACAAGCAATGTCTGCTTGGCCAGAACCCAGATGAACAAGCAAGGTAGCTCTCCTTAGGTCCAGAGTGAACCCGATCGTGCAGGCAAAGGGTGTGAACCAAAGTCTCCCTGCACGCACGTGTGTGATGCTAATGCATGCACCAAGGCAAAGCTTTATGGCACGGGATATGCTATGCTCGGTGCGCGTCATTAGCAGTGCACAGTAAAGATATAAGGTCAGCCTCAATGGAGGTTTCATTTGAGTTTTATTTGCAATAAATATGCTGTCACATAAACACTTTTAATGACATGACATTGTATTTAAGAAGAGAGAAGAAATGAGTTTCATCTATTCTCTCCGTCCACGAAACAATCAATTCCTAGAGTTGTCTTAAGTCAAACTTTTTAAACTTTGACCAAATTTCTAGAAAAAACTATCAAGATTGATGGTATCAAATTTACATCATTAGATATATCTTCGAATATATTTTCATAATGTGTTCATTTTATATCATAGATGTTATTACTCTTTTCTATAAAGTTAGTCAAAGTTAAAAAAGTTTGACTGACACGGATTCTATAAATTTATTCTTTTTGTGGACAGAGGGAGTAGATGAAACTCTTTTGGCACGAATATCAACTCTCTATGAGTCATGGAATTTAATGATTATGAAATTTTAGAATGAAACTCTCACTTTCAATGGAGAGTTTCATTTTGTTTCATATGACATGGCAGTCTTGGAAACAACAAAATAAAACTCACCATTGAGATTGGCCTAAGCCGGTTTATAGCCTCTGTCAGAACGGTATTTTTCTCTCATACTCCCTCTGTTCCAAACTATAAGTCATTCCAAGAATCTTGGAGAGTCAACGTTTTTTTAACTTTGACCAAAGTTATAGAGAAAACACAAAGATTTATGACATCAAATATGTATATTATGAAAATATAACTAATGAAGAATCTAATGATACTTAGTATCATAGATGTTATTATCTTGTTATATAATTTTGGTCAAAGTTGAAAAACTTTAACTCTCCAAAATTCTTGGAATGACTTATAATTTGGAACGGATGGAGTACCAAATTAGCCGTTTCAACTCATTAACTGGTTTATAAGGCCTGTCGAACAGAGTCATAACTAGGCTAGCTACAGCTGCAGTTAACTCTACTACTCCCTCAAATCATCTCAAGTTTGACAAAAAAAATATTAAGAGAAATATAAAGATTTAGGATGGATATCAAATAGATTTACTATGAAAATATAACTAATAAAAAATCTAATAATACTTAATTTACATTGTAAAACTTTGATTCTCTAAGATTTTTATAATGACTCATAATTTAGGATAGAGGGAATACGTGACAATGGCATGCAGGCGGCGTGCCGGAGGAGAGGAGAGCGATCCGATTCCATTCCCGCGTCTGTTGCTAGCTCCGGTACGGCGGTCCCTGTCACCTTTGCTCGAGTTTCCAACGCCAACCACCTTGTTGTCAAAAAAAAAAAAAAACGCCAACCACCTCGAGCAATACAATAACCAGCCTACCTAGCCCGCCCAGACTGATACACCATTGACCAGGAGCGGTACACGAGACGAGAGAATGGAAGGCCAAAAAGTAGCCAAGCCAGCCGCAGCTAGCAGGCCGGCCGGCCGGCCTAACCGTACCGGCGAGGCGAGCGGCCTCTACTTGCCTTGCCTTGCCCGGCTTTGTTTGCGAGATTCACGACGGGTGCGTTTGGTTGGCTGCACCACCCCTCAGCCAGGCTCTATAGATACGAGAACAGTCGTTTGTTTGGTTCGCGTATCTGTCTGACCAGGCTCTGCTCGTGCAAGATTCCTCCCGCAGCCTGGCTCTGGAGGAACCCAGAAATCGGCCGTTTCTGCCGGGCCAGGCTCGCGCGGTGCAAGTAATTAGCCATCTAATGACGTTATTAATATATTATTAGCATATATTAAATGATATTAATATATTTTAAATTACATTAAGGAGAAATAAGGTAAACTAAGTGTTATAAGACAATAGTTGCCCGTATAAATGTCATGATGATGATTATTTATATATTTTTATCTCATGCAACTCGTTCTCATACGAGCAACCAAACAGGTTCTCATCACAGCCTGTCTCGTGCATACAGACAACCAAACACTACGTTCTTGTATGCATTGGGCCTGACTATCTAGAACCAGGCTCTCTCCATGCGAGCCAGCATGATCTCGTCCGAGAACCAAACAGGCCCGACATGTTTGCGTTGGTGCCGGCCAGCTCCTTTCTCGGTTGGCGTTGACTTGACTAGTCGCCCATCCAAGAGCGCTTTTGCATTGCATGCGTTTGACTCGCATCACGCTCGCGTCAACACAGAGACTAGTAGCGCTACTGTAGTAGCTAGCCTCTCTACAATCCGTACGCGACACGTCAACATGCATGCTTCCATTTTTTTCCTTTTTAACCATCAGCGGGTGAATAGATGAGAGGCAGGCTTGATCAGTACGTGGATCGGAGTGGAGGATGGACGGCAGACAGGTTTCGGTGTTACGGGAGTAGTTAGGTTTTATTTAGGTGCAACTGGAAATGATGATCGATCACGACGTACTGTAAGTAATTAACGAACGTCATGGAATTCCAGTCCAGTCGATCTGGAACGAGAGGATGGAGTATGGAGTACGGCGTGAGAGGACCTGCGGCGCTTACACTCGATCGATCGACAGCACAGCGCGCGCGTCAAACAACAAAAATGGTAGCCTAACGTTAGGCGTGTTGTTAGGCAACCATTATTGAATAATCTCTGCAATCTAAGTGACAACGCACATCCATGCATTGAGTTGCAACAAGGATGGCCTTGAATGCATGCATGTGTACAGTGTATACATGTTGCTGTATGCTCTATGCTCTACTTCCTCCGTCCTTAAATAAGTGTCGTCGTTGGTGTGCGTGCCACGTGTTTGACTCAATTTATAGAAAATATGTGTAATATTTATATCTCCAAATAATTTTGTTAAAAAACTAGATGTAAAGATCTTTCCGATGATACTAATTACTTAGTATAAATATTAATATATTTTAATATATAATTGTCGGTAACTTTTTCTCGGGAAGCGAGAACGACACTTATTTAGGGACGGAGGGAGTATGTTGTAGCCTGTTGCTGACGGCTGACGACACAGATGGCCGCTGCTGTGTTTGGTCGATGTGTATTATTGTGTGTGAGCTAGCTATCTGACGACGAGGAGGAGGATGAGCTGAGGAGGCAAACCACCGAGCATTGCAAGCTGGTGGTCACTGATGTTAGATCTCTTAGTGTTAATAGGCTCGGGATTGGGGTGAATAGTGGGTGAACAAATGCTCAAGATGCATAACAGTAAAGGTGAAAGACGATAGAGTTAGGGTTTCAACCATCTCCGCCTTTGGAACTCGATCCAGCGTCCGCCATGGATCCCTCTAAATCCTTCTCTGCTTCGGGGTGTAGTAGAGGAAGCCGGGGTGGTGAAGAACTCGTCGCAGCGAAGGAGTGGCGTAGTCGGGGTCGAGGCAGTGACGGTGAAGAAGGGCTTCCCGTCACTTGCTGCGAACCCTGGATCGGATTAGGGTTTGGGGATGTCGGTGGGATGGCTGGCGGCTCGACGAACCTCGTGTAAAGTGCCCCGGCCCCCACCTCCCTTTTATATACCGCAGTGTGACAGGGGCCCTCCAACCATTAGTGGGTTGGGCTCCCCGATCAGGAGCGGATCAAGTTAGATCTGGGCCGTTGGGCCCAGTAACTAGGGAGATCAATTCTAACATTCTCCCCCTTGATCTCCTAATAACTTATTTTACTCTTAACTTAAATACTCAACTTATTTGGCTCTATCCCATTATAGAGAAATGCGTCGAGCGCGTCTCGTCGTCACAACAAAGCGTCGTTGGACTTGACGGCTACAATACATCTCTCTAATTTGAAACATAGTTCTAACTGGGCCCTAAGTGTTCAGGAATCATAGGCTTTCCCTTAACCCCATGCCGGCTACGTGTCTTCTAAACACGTTGGGTGGTAAGCCTTTTGTCAACGGATCCGCTAACATCTTATCTGTGCTTATATGCTCAAGACTAATGACATGATCCCGAACTTTATCTTTCACAACATAGTGCTTAATGTCAATGTGTTTGGCAGCACCACTTGACCTATTGTTGTGAGCATATTCAACTGCAGGATTATTATCGCAGTATAACTTAAGTGGTTTCTGAACGCTGTCTACCACTGCTAATCCGGGTAAGAACTTCTTAAGCCAGTTCACCTGCCCCGAGGCCTCATAACATGCTACAAACTCTGCATACATTGTGGATGATGTAACGAGAGTTTGTTTGGAGCTTTTCCACGATATAGCTCCACCTGCAAGGGTGAAAATATAACCCGAAGTGGATTTTCTTTCCTCCCCCGCATAATCTGAATCTGAGAACCCTACTATCTCAAGGGAATCTGATCTCTTATATGTTAGCATGAAGCCTTTTGTGCCCTGCAAATAACACAAGACTTTCTTTACTAATTTCCAGTGCTCTATGCCTGGATTTTTCTGATATCTGCCAAGTAACCCGGTAACAAAAGCTATGTCAGGGCGAGTACAAATTTGAGCATATTGTAAACTTCCGACAGCGGATGCGTAAGGAACTGATCTCATTTGCTCGAGCTCTATCTGATTCTTGGGGCACTGATGTTCCCCATACTTATCGCCCTTGACTATGGGTGCAGGTGACGGGCTGCACTTATGCATACTATATTTCTTAAGAATCTTATCTATGTATGCATTCTGAGACAAACCTAATACCCCTCTGCTTCTATCACGGTGAATCTCTATCCCCAGAACAAAAGAGGCCTCACCGAGATCCTTCATATCAAAATGTGAGGATAAGAACTTCTTTGTTTCCATTAGCAGACCGACATCATTGCTTGCCAGCAAAATATCGTCCACATATAGAACTAAGAAGATGAACTTACTATTCTTAAACTTTGTGTACACACAGTTATCCTCAACATTAGCTTTAAACCCAAAACGTCTTATGGTGTTATCAAACTTCAAGTACCACTGTCTCGAAGCTTGTTTTAACCCGTAAATGGACTTTCTTAGTCGACATCCCATCTTTTCTTTTCCTTCCACAACAAAACCTTTCGGTTGTGCCATGTAAACATCTTCTTCAAGATCCCCATTAAGGAATGTCGTCTTAACATCCATTTGATGCAACTCTAAGTCATAATGTGCCACTAGCGCCATTATAATTCTAAAAGAATCCTTACATGAGACAGGAGAAAAAGTCTCATTGTAATCAATTCCTTCTCTTTGGGTAAAACCCTTTGCCACGAGTCGCGCCTTATATCTCTCAATGTTCCCTTGGGAGTCACATTTGGTTTTGTAGACCCATTTACAGCCTACTATCTTGGCTCCTTTAGGAATTTCCACTAAATCCCAAACATTGTTGGAATCCATGGATCTTAGCTCATCTTTCATGGCTTCTAACCACTTATCTGAGTGCTCGCTTCTCATGGCTTGTTCATATGTAGTGGGATCATCCTCCATATGAAACTCTTCGGCCTCATAGACTTCATAATCATCTGAGATAGCTGATCTTCTAACTCTATGTGACCTTCTAATGTTCTCATTATTTGGCGCCATTTGGGGCTGTTGTTGTTCTTCCCCATGCACGACATGTGGTTCTAATGGCTCCTGAAGGACAGGTTCCAGATTCTCATTTTCTGTCGGCAAGGGAGGCTCAACAACAGGCACTGGCACTACAGTGCTTGACACCGTTGGCGCAGCAACAACAGGTAGCATGAAGAATGGTTCCTGAAACATCGGAGTAGGGGCGTGAACCCGTTTTTCCTCTAAGTTAACTTCTTGAACCACCTTGCTCCCCCTGATCACATCATGTTCTAAAAACTCAGCATGTCTTGTTTCTACAAACTTTGTATGCCTGTCAGGGCAATAAAAGCGGTAGTCTTTTGATCTGTCTAGGTAGCCAATGAAATGGCAACTAACAGTCTTAGGATCTAATTTTCCTGAATTTGGGTTAAAGACTTTAGCCTCAGCTGGACAGCCCCACACCCTTAAATGCTTAAGTGAGGGTACTCTGTCTGTCCATAACTCATACGGTGTTTTAGGCACCGACTTACTGGGTACACGATTAAGGATATGAATGGCGGTTTTTTAACGCCTCCATCCACAAACTTATCGGTAAGGTGGAGTAACTGACCATGCTTCTTACCATATCCATCAGGGTACAGTTTCTTCTTTCAGCCACTCCATTTTGCTGAGGTTCTCCTGGCATTGAATACTGAGCAACTATGCCATGCTCCTGAAGGAACTTCGCAAAAGGTCCTGGAACTTGACCATACGGGGTATGTCGCCCATAGTATTCTCCACCACGATCTGATCTTACTATCTTAATTTTCTTGTTGTGTTGATTTTCTACTTCTGCCTTAAATATCTTAAACTTATCTAAAGCTTCTGATCTTTCTTTAATCGGATAGATGTAGCCATAACGTGAGTAGTCATCAGTGAATGTTATAAACGAGTCATAACCATCCACACTCATGACGGGAAACGGTCCACATATATCGGTGTGGATTATTTCTAAAGTCCCCGCACTTCGTTTGGTATTTTTCTTAATTTTCTTAACGTACTTACCTTTAATGCAATCAACACATTGATCTAATTCTGATAGTTCTAATGGCGGAAGAATTTCAGTTTTGACTAATCTATCAATTCTCCCCCTCGAAATGTGGCCTAATCGACAATGCCACAATTTCGAAGAGTCAACCTGAATATTCTTACGCTTTTTACTTACATTCATAGACGAGGAAGCAATCTTATTCTCAGAACTTATAACATTAACATTCTCAGAGATGGATAACAAATAAAGTTTGTCTTGTCGGAAGGCAAGACCAACACACTGATTATTAAAAAATATCTTACACTTGCCATCTCCAAAATGACAAGCCAATCCATCATCATCTAACTTAGACACACTTATTAAGTTTCGATGCAAAGAAGGAACATAGAGTACATCATGAAGCCTAAGTACAAAACCATTTACTAATTCTAATGATACGTCTCCAATGGCTTGGACGTCGGCTTGTACTCCATTAGCCACCTTAATGGTTCTTTCTCCTCTTTGCAGGGTCTTCCTCGTAGCGAACCCCTGAAAAGAATTAGCAACATGAGTAGTTGCACCTGAATCAACCCACCAAGTGGATTTGTCATAACTTAGAAACAAGGATTCATCTACAAATGTAATAATATCCTCACCATTCTTACTCAGGAACTTCAGGAACCCAGGGCAATCTTTCATCCAATGCCCCCTTTCCTTGCAGTACATGCACTGATCTTTGTCTACAGGGATCTTCTGTCCCTTCTGGTACTGAGGCTGAGATGGGAACTGAGGGTGAGATTGGAACTGAGGGGCCTTTCCTTTGGCATTAGCATTGGAGGATGAGCTGTCATCCCACTTTGGTTTCCCTTGTGGTTTAGCATTCTTATTGAAAAACTTTCTCTTATTATCCTTCACATAGAGAGCAGAGTCCCCATGTGAAGCCTTAATGCGCTCTTCCTCTTGCACACACATACTAATGAGCTTGTCCATGTTCCAGTCATCAGGCAACATGTCGTAATTGACACAAAATGTGTCAAACTCACTTGGCAGTGAGGCAAAGATCATGTGAATGACAAATGAATCAGGTAACTTAATTTTTATGGACTCAAGCTTAGCAGCTATGGTGCTCATTCTAAGTATGTGGTCTCTAACGCCACCACCATTGTATTTCTTATTGCAAAGCTCTTTGATAAGAGCACTTGCCTGAGACTTAGTAGTTCCATGGAACTGATTCTTAACATGTTCTAAATACTCGGTAATGGTGGGTGTCTCAGGGATAGACCCTCTGATAGGCTCTGAAATAGTAGCCTTAGATAAAGTGAGACATTTCTTATTGGAACTGTCTCATTGCCTTTTCTCTAAGTCATAGGACATTCTCTTATCAGCATGGTCCCTTTTGCGTGTCGCAAAAGCGGCATCTTCCTCATTCTCCTCTCTCACTGGCTCCTCTGGAGCAACGGGATATGGTGATGAGAGAGCAAGGTCATTGTTCGTCATGACCAAGGCTAACTCAAGCTGCTCACGCCACTTCTTATAGTTGTTCCCAGTCAGAGGAGGAATCTGAGCGATCCAGTTGATCCCTGAAAACCATTGACAGAATAGTGAGATACTTTAACACAAATAATATCTTAACCATAAAATTGCATGTTTTAAAACAACATTGGTCAGTATTAAAACATACAATTCCTTCTGCATTATTTCTACATCACCGTTGGGCAGAAAATAAAAATAATGCATAAAACTGATGAAACTAAAACATTTATAATATTGATATAATCAACGTTGGTCAGAATATAACAATATTACAAATTTTCTGAATATCTAAATTTAATAATTGTTCTAACAATTAAATTCTCCCGTTGGTTCGAATTTAATTAAAGAACAAAAAAAAACTTTGCAGCGGAAAACGTGACTTCATAAACTTATACTTATTTTCTGATATTCTCTGGAAATTTATTTCGTTGGTTCAAAAATTACAGAGATTTCAGCTTAAAAGTTTGTCTGAAAATTGACTAAAATTGAAAAAACATTTCTTACTACTAATGGGCCCGCGGCCTGCATCGCCCGCAGCCTGCTCTGCGGCCTTCTCCGCGCGGCCCGCCTGGGCCGGCGCGGCCCGGATCGCCAGCGCGGACGCGCGTCCCCGCCTGGGCCGACGTGACCTGCTCAGTGCTCGCCCTGCTCCGCCCGCGGCCTAAACTGGCCCGGCCAACCCTGGCCGTCCATCGCGATCGGACGGCCAGGCGCGCATCTCGCGCGGCCAAAACGAGCGCCGGCGGCCGCTCCCCAAACCCTAACCTCATTTCCTCTTTCTCAGCACCGCAATCAGGAGGGCGGCCGCCGCCGTGAGCTCTCCGCGCCCACTCCGACCAACGGCGCCGGGGCCGCCGGACTGGATCCGGCTCCCCTTCCTCCCCTCTGACTCTCTCTGCCTCTCTCCACGCCGCGTGAGCAAGCGACGACGACCACGGCGGCCCGAGGCAAACGGAGCCAGAAGGGAAAAAGGTGCCGCCACGGACCCTCTCGCCGGCGTGCACGTTCCCCGGAACGGTGAGCGTGCCGCCGTCGAGTGGTCCCGTGTCAGCGCTCTAAACGGCACTTGAGGCCGTGCACCTGCACGCCGGCGAGGCGGCGTCGCATGACGGCGCCCCGAGGTTGGTCCTCCTTCTTCCGCCATTCTGATTCCTCCCCTCTGAGTTCTTAGTATTAGGGTTAGGGATTCACCGATCCAAAAACAGATCGGTCGATCCTCTTAGGGTTAGGGTTTCGGTTCTCCTTCTGATTTCTTAGTTTTCTATCCCCTGGCCCGGGACGATACTCATGGTATGTCGCTCGGCGGCCAAAACAAAACTTAAATCCCGATCTATTTTACTGATAAACTAAGTCCTCTGATACCATTGTTAGATCTCTTAGTGTTAATAGGCTCGGGATTGGGGTGAATAGTGGGTGAACAAATGCTCAAGATGCATAACAGTAAAGGTGAAAGACGATAGAGTTAGGGTTTCAACCATCTCCACCTTTGGAACTCGATCCAGCGTCCGCCATGGATCCCTCTAAATCCTTCTCTGCTTCGGGGTGTAGTAGAGGAAGCCGGGGCGGTGAAGAACTCGTCGCAGTGAAGGAGTGGCGTAGTCGGGGTCGAGGCAGTGACGGTGAAGAAGGGCTTCCCGTCACTTGCTGCGAACCCTGGATCGGATGAGGGTTTGGGGATGTCGGTGGGATGGCTGGCGGCTCGACGAACCTCGTGTAAAGTGCCCCGGCCCCCACCTCCCTTTTATATACCGCAGTGTGACAGGGGCCCTCCAACCATTAGTGGGTTGGGCTCCCCGATCAGGAGCGGATCAAGTTAGATCTGGGCCGTTGGGCCCAGTAACTAGGGAGATCAATTCTAACAACTGACTCACTGATGATTGCAGGGAGCTAGGAGAGAACACGACGCGATGCGATATGATGCGAAGCTGAGCGGAAATGGCTCGAGGCCTGAGTCCCGTACGGCCCCTCGCCGGTCGTCGTCGACTTGGACGTGCTGCATGCATGCTCCGGCGGCCGGCCAGAAGCTAATAAGCAAGTGAAATGCATGCTTGAATGTTTCTCTTCATTTCAGTTCGCTTCCAGCTGGCCGCTGCGCCGCGCGTACGTACGCGTGTGTGTGATGTTGGCGCGGGTGCGGTGGAGACGACGACCTGAAGAAAGCAACAGTTACCGCACGGGTTCACGGCCCCGGTCAGTCAAAAGGGCTAGCTAGATGCACAGTTCAATGCATGTGCTGTGCGATCGCCGATCGGGGTCAGTTTGCGACGTTTCTGGATCTTCTGGACAGTGGACAGTGGACACCACCCAAAAGAAAGGGGAGAAAAAAAAAAGAGGTGGCCGTGTGGCGTGTGCCGTGTGCGTGCGTGCATCAATCGAACGCCATGATGGCCGGCCGACAGGATTGACGCGAAAGCTACACAACCAAGCACCCGGCCGGCCCGTCCGAGAGCTTCGCATCGATCGGCCGCCGCTGGCTGGGAATGAAGAGCAAATCATGCCGCCGCGCGCTTTCATCATCATGCTCTGTTAATTGCGCTCGTCCATGCATGCCTCCAGCTCGCTCACTCATGTGCCGTACCGGCGTCGGTAGACGGCGCCCAGGCCACTCTCCTCTCCTCCATTTTAGTTTAGGACACTGGAGATGCATCACTTCGTGCTGCCTGTGGCGCGAGACTATGATCCCGACTAACATACATAACGAAAATCTGAACCGCAGAATTGAATGTTAGCGTTGATAATCTAAGGATCGGTCAAGAAGGACACTGTTTATTAGCTGCGTTTACACACTGTATAAACGCTACGCAATGGCTTACCATGTGTGTCTAATCAACCAATTACACACTGTACAAAAATCACAAGATGTTTTGCTCCTGCCATGATTTACACTCTGCGCTTTCATCATCTATTTTTTGTACGCTACCTCCCTGCGATTGAAAATCCCAGCATTTCTTTCGTTGCAATAAATTTACCATGAGACTAAGATGATCAGAGTGTGCATTCCTTTCCTAGAGTTACAAGGTGCGGTTGAGAGGGAGATCCAACATCAATGAAACGAGCCGGCTTGCAACCCGGAAGGGCGAAAGAAGGCCATTGTGTGCATATGCTCTATCATCAAAGCGGGAAGTTCCATCCAAATATATATGCACGGAGTATCCACCTCCCATGAGCAAGGAGGTGGAAGATAATTTCTGGCTCTACACGAAAGTCGACAGAGGGGGCAAATAACATTGTTGAGGCTACCTCTCGTCTAGAGCCTACCCAACATCTGTTGTGTGTTTTGGGTGTGGTGAGTCTCGCTCGAAGAATTTACATTTAGGACATGCCGAAAGTTTCCAAATGAATGTGTCACAGTTATTCACTGTTGTTGACCTCAAAAATTGAGCTCGGTAAGCGGGGTTTGTAGCACCGTACCATTAGCGGAGAGCTCCCAAGAGATCTCGTCGGGAACCTCTGGGCAGAAATTTATGCGCCATATGCACGTGCACGGTGCACCACAACCACACGCTATATTGCAACGTCCTCGATAAAATACTGTGCAGTGAAACCACACGCTATATGGCAACATGTAGGGGTCCTTTTTTTTTTTTCTTTTCCAAATTTCGAAGAAGAGGCTAGACGCCCGCAAGATCTTTTACCAAAGACGATGGGTTCGGTTCCATTGCATCGTGGGATCCTCCGACGGCATGCAGCAAGCACTTCCATTTTCATACGAAGATGCCTTTGCCTGCCTGCGTGCACCGCGCCGTCGAGGCTACGGATCGCATCGGACCAGACCACCTGGTGTCGCCGTCGCCGTCGCCCGGCCCCGGCGTGGCGGCGCACGCACGGCACCCGCTGACCGCCCCCCGGCCGCCGCCGTCGCGCGTTCCGTCGCCCACGTCGCGCGCCCGTGGTCATGGTCGCAAAGCGGCACGGGTTCTTTTTCTTTTTTTCTTTCCGTAATAAAGCAGGAGGAGTCGTTGGTCACCGAGTACCACTCGCGCGCAGGCTGATCTGGGCCGGCAAACGATCCTCCGCAGTTGAATTTCTAGTGAACTTGTCACTGCCTGGAGCGTGAAGCAGAGCAGCAGTTCACAAGGCTGATGCTGATGCGTGCACGGGAACAACAACACTGGTGGATGGAAACATTCAAATCGAAAAGGCGGATTTAAACGTGGTTCTCGAACGCAGATTAATGATGATGATGATAACGGCGATGAAGAAACGAGGTGCTCCGCACGCCACCAGCCGGAGGGCGTAGGCGTTCACACTTGGTCGAGAAAAAGGCCACGCCTGTCATGTGCTTCTTCACCTCACCACGCTGGTGCTGGTGTTCACATCCCCCGCACCGCGTGATCAATTCCTAACCCAGAATCATTACCTATAACCGCCTACTTCCCCCACTACAAACAAAAAGCGCTAATCATATTTCAAAAAAAAACAAAAAACGCTAATCACATGGTATAGTAGAATTTGAATTTTTGCCGCAATCCAATTCCAATCCAAGCCAAGCCCTGAAATTGAATAATTAATCAGGGGAGTAGTTTAGTTTGTCCGCCTGTGACAGTAATGCGACGAGAGCGTCAGAACGGATGGTGGTGGCTCCGGCTGATGCCGTTCACGCTGGCGAAGAAGCCGACGAGCTCCTCGCGGTACGGCAGGAACGTGCGCCGCGGCGTGCCGCCTGGTGGTGGGACGGGGACGCCGAGGTACGGTATCCGGTGGGCGGCCTCTGTGGTGGCGGGGGCGGCGGCGACGGGCGGAGGAGGCTTCCTGGTGCCTGCAGGGGAAGAAGAGGCAGGGGCAGGCTTCTTCTTCCGGGGCGCGTCGTGCTGCGCCCGTGGCGCGGCGGCGGCGGCGGCGGCGAGGAAGAGGAACTTCTCCCTGCCGTCGCTGTGGCTGCGGCCCACCACGAGGTCGCTGATGCGGCGCCACCGCGCCATGGACCCCGTGGACCCGCTCTTCCTGGGCGGCGTCGGCGGCGCGGACGCGGACGCGGACGCGGGCAAGCCAGGGCGCCAGACGCAGTAGCTCTCCGGCGCCGCGCCCTCCAGGCCGCCGTCGCCGTCCGTGGCGGCCCCTGACGACGACGACGACGACGACGACGTGGAGCTGCTGGTGGAGGAGTTGCGCTCCCGGGTCTCCTCCAGGAATAGCTTCCCCAGCTGGCCCCTCACACGCGGCCGCACCGCGGGGGCGTCCGGCGGCGGCGCGGCGCGGCTGCTGCACCCGAAGCCGAACACCGGGTACAAGGTCCTGATCCGTCCGTCCGCGAACAGCTCGTCGGCCGGGGCGGCCGTGCCCGCGGGGGAGTCCCTGCTCACGAACGGGAACTCGAACTCGAACTCGAGATCCCCCTCGTCGTCCGATGACGACGAGAGCAGCTGGACGACGACGGGAGCTAGAGCGTCGTCGTCGTCGTCGTCGCAGGGCGTCGCGCCGGCACCGGCAGACGCCGGTTCGGCGACGACGGTGGGTCCTCGCGCCTCTCTTGGTCGCGGGGGGATTCTCTCCTCCATGGTCGCTAGTCGCTGCGCGACTCGTGAGCTTTTGTGACTGACGGCGTGACGCTTTTGTGTGGCGCGGCCGCGGCCGCGGCGAGGGTGGTGGTAGGAGGAAGGCTGAGGAAGTGAGGAGACGGACGGGGATAAGAGGAGGCCGGCGTTTATATACAGAGGAGCTGAGGAGGAGGAGCCGAGGAGGAGACTGGAGGCGCAGGTTGGGGGTGGGGCCCGGGTGATTTTAACGGCGGGGATGCCATGCCACAACCAGTGGGGGTGGGCCCAGCCAGGGAGGCGTTCCAGAAGCTCGGGGACTCGGCAGTCTTTGTTTTTGTCCTTGACGATGACGACGGCTGACGGTGCAGACGGAATGAAGGAATGACCAACCGACCGACCGAACGAACGAACGACCTGCTGCCACTGCCAGCCCGGTCCAGGAGATTATTATCCATGCATTTTTTTTTCGTGCATGTCCGTGAGATTTGTGTTTAATTTGACGTCATATATAGTGCCATGTCATCTGGGCGCAGGCCTCCGAGTGCGAGTAGTTTTCATTGTGGCGCTTTGCAAACAAACTCTTGAAGACGACGAAGAAGAAGCTGCATGCAATCCGACGATCCGGCCGCGTCCACACCGGTCGGTCGTCGCCGGCCCTGGCTAGCGCTAGTGATCGGAGACCGCGAGTCCACGGTGGCGTCGTCATTGAGTGGCCAATCCCACTGCTGCGCTACCCAATTTATTACCGGTGGGCGCTAGACGGGCTAAGGGCACGTACAACGGGTTGGTTTGGGCCGTCTGCATCCTTAAATATTTACGAAAAACACCCCGCAAACAGCAGTAGACGGCAAGCTCGTTGTCTGGTGAAACGCCGATGCAGGCTCGTGCTCCGATGCCTACCGACGGCTTCGTCGCCCTTTGTATGAGTCGTCTACATCAAACGCCGATTTGTTTGGATCGAGTGAGAACGCCTGCGAATGTTGCTGTTTCCCCGCTCTTCTTGCTGGGTCGATCGAGCAGAGCACCGGTTCGCTCGATCATAGTCGGGGCATGATGAACACCGGTCGCCGCTCCTCGTCATGCTGGGACGAGCCAGGTGCAAGTACGGCACCGCCACACCGGACCTAGCACCTGATCGATCTGTGTTGCCCTTCTTCCACTCGCGCTCTAAAATCTCTAGCTACTTCAGAGAGCTGAACGAACGCCATGGCCGAGCCAAAAAGCTCGAGCTTGCAGGCCGTTCTCGCCGCTGCCATTCATCTTGAACTATCCACACAGCTCAGGTTGTCTCCTCTGTTCGCTGCTCCACTTCCTCGGCCGGCTGTCACCGGTTCATGCTCGATACCGTACACAGCCATGAACAGATTTATTTAGGAAAAATAAGAAACCATTTTTGAGTATGCTGATGTCGTTATCTTGTATTTAGCAATATAATGGAATACAAAATGATATTCATCATTCATCTTCTATGATATAAAAAAGCAATATAATGGAATACAAAGTTATATTCACGATTGATCTTGCCTATATATAAAGCATTAAATAGTTTACAAACAGTGAAACATACAGTCCATTGTATGACTCGTCTTTTTATCTGTCTATATGATAGATTTGAGGCTTTTGTAGACGACCCCTGTCTGTGGGTTGAACATGCCCTAAGGGCACTCCCAATGATAGAAACTAGGCACGGTTTCCATGCTACCTACGTCAGCGAAAAACTATGTATAGAAACTATCTCATACAATGGTGATGTCTTCCTGTAATAAATATTAACATTTTTCTCTCTCAATCATCTTACCAACCAAAACGTGCACGGCGCCGGCGAGGATGTTGGGGGACCCGAGAAGTTGCCGGCGAGCGCACAGGGCACCGGAGGATCATCCTGGTAATCCACTAAAGCCTGTTAGTGATACAGCTGCCAATGATTTTTATCAGAGCCTAAAAGTGACGTAGGTATAGAAAAACCTACAGAATCACAAACAGATTAGTCAATTGAACAGTCGTCAGAACCGCAAAGCGATAAATCAACTGAGAATCTAGAAGTGCATCAAAGTAGTACATCTAGTGATAAACTATCCCGAGAGCAATGCACCTGTCAGTAAGCCATCAGAGTCTCCAACTGATGTGACTGCCATGGGCAAGCGCGCAGGGCAGCTAGCGAGCATGCAGCACTGGCAGGTGGACGCGCGCGGCAAAGGGGCCGGCGGGCGCACGGACGAGCGGTCGAGCACGCGGCGGTGGGCGAAGGAGAGCCGGCGAGCATACAGCGGCGCGATCGGCACAGCGGCGGCGACCTGCGCACGAGATGCCATGGAGAAGGGATAGAAACCGGTAGTTTCTTCCCAACGGGTGTTTTATCGTTTCTCTGTGCGTTGATCGGTGTGAGGACGTCGTTTCCCGGTTTCTTCTTTCTACACCCTCTCTCTTCAATAATGTTTATGTCACATCAGCAAATTGCTGAGCTGTCACCATAATTAAGAGGGATAGAAACTACTATTAATGTCCCATTGGGACTGCCCTAAGACTAATTTTAATAGAGTTTTATAAACATTATAAACATTAAATACGTTGGCATAATATTATATTAACAAAGAGAGAACGAGAGTTTTATGAAAATACAGAAATTTGTATAAAGATAAAACTCTTTTACGTTGTTTTTAAAATACAGTAACTGAAAACTGGAGCATGCAACTCCCACCAAGGATGGCCTGATTATCGAACGACGACTACTCTGATCGCACCCAATAGCTTACTCCCTTTGGACTCCAAGCTTCTGTATCCGGGCCCTAGCTTTTCTGCTGGAGACGGACGGAAACGAACCCAATAGCTAGCGCAATTCGTCAATGCAAGAAGTGCGTTACATAGCTAGCAATGTGTGCACTGCACTCTACGGCCGACAGTGACGCGCCTAGCTTGCTACAGTACCCTGTAGGAATAGGATTGTAGTAGTAGCAGCAGCAGCCAGCAGACTGCTGTTACGCAAGGACCTCGTGCCGTGTCGCCGTCTTTCTCCCGGTGTCGTGTAGTGTCGTGCCTTCATCGACACCCGATCGAGAACCAGGCGGGCGGCCATTATTATATCCCGCGCTCGCGCGTCGCGCCGCGGGATGCGTTCACACGCCAACAGCGATCGCCTGCCCTGCGGACACCGGGCTGTGGCGGTGCGCGCGCTCCCGCGTTCCCACCCACGCCACGCCGTTTACACTGGGCGGCACCGGCCCCGGCGGCGGAGATGCACGGTTAGCAGGCTAGCAGCAGCAGCAGCTGGCCCGGCCGGCGGAACCGGACGCAGCCAGCAGCGGACGGAGGAGCGACGCGTACGCCCGGTGCCGTTTCTGCCTTTTGTAACCGGCCAACAACAACCTGCAGTCTGGGTCCTGTGCGCTTCTTGTGGTGTACAGTGCTTTCTCGGTGCCGTGCGTACGTGCTCTGTGCTAGGGCAATTACATTGCTACACGTCAGCTGTCTCAGTACATCGTCTCATGCAGTGCCACATAGAATTTTTGCTTATGTGGAGGAAAGAGAGAAGCGAAAGAGGAAGATGTCGTTGTTTCGCGAAACAACCACCTCATGAGCTAAAATTTAGGACTATGAGACAACTATTCTACCAGGAAACGTGTAGTACCACTGAACATGCACGTCATGTGCCCTGCAATTTTCTAGATAAAATCTAGCAAAAAGTGTGAACACCAGGGTAAACCCTGTTAAACACTTTTACCATATGATTGTAAGACCTGTTAAACACTTTTTTTATAAAAAAACTAAGAATGGCATGATCGGAATCGGAGCATGGCACAAATATAAGAGACTGGGGATAAAAATATACTCCCTTCATTCTAAATTATAATTCATTTCAAAAATCTTGAAGAGTCAAAACTTTTCAATATTAACTAAATTTATATAATAAGATAATTATTTTTATACCAACTAAGCATTATTAGATTATTTATTACTTATATTTTTATAGTGTAACTATTTTATGTTATAGATCATTGTGTTTTTCTCTATAAATTGTAGTTAAACTTGAGATGTTTTGACTCTCCAATTTGTTTGAAATGACTTATAATTTGGAACGAGAGAGCAGGGTATATTGTCCAAATTCATTGCTGTCAGATGACAGCGGTGCTTGAAATGTGGATCCGCCCCTGCGAGAGAGTAATGTTTTATTACTAATAAATAGAAATACGTGTTTCAACTTCAATTCTTGCTATATTTTTATGAGAAACTGAGCGTCCATCCTCGTCCCTCGCTGGTAAAGGCAGTTAATGGCACCCAATCTTCTGGTAGCGGTGGATTGTCTTCCTTTTAGGGCCTGTATGCATGTGTACGCTAATTCATGTACTCTCGTAAGTCGTAACCACGAAGAATGATTTAGAATAGAGAGAATATAAAACGAAAGAGATAAAATCACTCCTTTTGATTGTATATCCATATTTACCGTATAAGCTTTTACAGCTACATATATGGTAAATGTTCACCTCCATATCCACCATGCATATACCTCATAGCCTTCCAAAAAAAAAAAATCGCCAACGCGTGCTGCAGCGACCCCTATATATTAACCGCCTGGGTCAGTCATGATCCTTCCATTCTATACAGTACAGGAGTAGATTATTCTCCCTGATAGCATTTCTGATGGCGAACAGAGGAGTGCGGCGATACGCTGTGGCGATATCGATGTTCACCATCGTGCTGTTTGCTTGTTGCGGGACGCCTACCAGGGGTGGTGAGTATAGTACATCTTTTGACTTTCTTCTCGATCGATCAGTTGGCGATGGGGCAGCACCAGCTCTCGGCTTCTTCCTCTTCTGCGTCACGCGGTCACGCACGCACGCACGCAAACGAGGCCAAGATTTGTTCCATCGGTCGGTGCAGCGGGCCGGCGGAGTAACTCTAGGAGTTCACGTACAGCGGTGGCGCTCATATGCTTCTCGCCATCTACTAATCTCCCAGCTACATTTTTTTTTTGTGTGTGTTTGTGTATATATAAGTATTGATGAATGCAAAATTTCAGCATTTCGACCTCAGCGTCTCGAGAACGGAAGTGCTACTGCTGCTGCCGCCAACTTGACATCACCAAATGAGGGCAAGTTCAAAATCGTATGGTGTCTCTCAGGTTATTGCGATTATTTCACTCCTGGTATGGAGGAATGTTTCTGCTGCGGCGACCCGTATCAGAAAAAGAACTGCTACAAGACGATGCAAGATTGCAAGACAAACTGCCCTGCTTGCAACCCCAAATGCCCGCCATAGCCGTCATCTCCTGTATCTGTACAGAAGATCGAACGAATGATGTGGTCATATAATGATGCATTATTGTGCATATGTTCTTGATGAAGTGTTTTACGCCTAAATTTCAGGGTTTAATTTCCTTTGCTCGTCATTTGTTGTGGTTTATGGTGAAGTTGGACTAATAATAAACTTAATTAGACAGCCAACCATTTTTTTAGGATACTGGAGGCCGCAATTACTACATAAAATTTTATTGAATAAAAAACAAGTTTTTTTTTAGTTTGAAGTTCACACAAAACAATTATGAAAGTTTGAAAATAAACAAGAAATTCGACACTCAACCACAGCTACTCCTAGGTGCATGCAATGTCCAAAGCTCTGATGGTACAGCAGCAGCAGCCGCCCGAGCACACTTAAGGGAACCGTAAAGAAAACCCAATGCACGAAATAAATTAAACCACCTTGTGGTAAAAGGTCATAGTGCCAGAGAAATCATTAATGCAAGCCATAGAGAAGGTAGAATACGACCCTAATTAAAATTCAAACATTTGTGTAGTGTGCGTGAGATATCAAGATTCAATTTTCAATTCATATTTTATCCACCAACTCTGTCTACTCAATTGTCTCAATTGTGTTAGGGTCAGGAAAAGGTCCGGTAAATTTCTCGATCTACGTGAGAATATCTCTTTTGATCGAAATACCGACGACTGTCTTTTCTATCTAATTCATATTTTTGTTAAAAAAACTCTTTTGAAATTCCTCACATAAGGACTCTACAAATACTAGGTTCTCACCTACCCAAGCAAATTTGTTGATAAAACTCTCAAATAGTTTTTTTTCCCCTTTTGACTCGATCCTCTTTATTTCCTTAGCATTTGAGAAAGACAAGAAAAATTTCGGGTCAGGTCTCAGGTGCTATGGAGGCCAGCAAAGGCCTCCGCCGTCTGTGTGGTATCCTATAAACATTTTTTGGCTAGGCCGCTTTGGGGCCGGAATCACCGATAGGCCGCATCGGGGCGCCCGGACTTCGGCTGAAGGTGCTGGTGGGCTGCGTCAACTAGGTCTCCGGGGCCGGCCGCCTTGCTGCTGCTGGAGCTTCGCCTCGCTGGGCTGCCAGATGCTCTTTTTGCCGGGAAAGGAACTGCAAAATGAGTTTGCTGGTGGTGGCCCTGTTAGAACTATACGTGATTTTGGTGTCAGTCATGCACTTGGCGCGGCGGTGCAGCTGAAACAGAGCATCTCGTCGCCGAGAGCGTTTGTGTGCTTCGTTCGGGCAGCACACTCCGCGAGATCGAATTCAAGCTTAGTGGGCCGACTAGCATTGGGCCGGACAGACGGAAAACTAACTGTGCCGTATGATTCTTCCATATTCCCTCTCCCTTTGGAATTTGGTTTTGCTACACGGCACCCCCTCCTTGATTGTGAATGAAAATAAAAAGAAGAATCAACGACTAAAAAAAAATCTCTTGAAGTATTCACACTTTACTCCATAATAAAGTAGTTGGTTGTCAAACCAGAGGGCGTTCACGTCAGGCAGTTTGGCTCCTTGGCGGTTTGGCGCCCTGCTCCTGCATGGATCCGTCCAATCCAGAGCCGCAGGTGTTTTCACTCTGCTGGTCGCAGCGGCAGGCTGCGGCTGCGATGGTCAGCACTCGGCAATCAGATCCAAGGGAAGCTCTCTGTCTCTGTCTCTGTCTCTCTCTCTGTTTTTCCTTCCGTTTTACTCGTACAAGGAACCCGCACCGACGGCACCGTACGTCTCCGATCTTCCGCGAGGAATTTTCAGCGTTGCGTGCGGATTTTTTTTTTACCCCACCGCTTTGTGTGCGGCGTCGCGTAGCTTTTCACCTCTGACTTGCTCTGAGCGGCTGAGGTGAGGTCGCATCGCAGCGGTCGCGATCGAGTAGATGGCTGGCGTCGTCTGTGTCTGTGTCTGTGGCTGTGGCTGTGGCTGTGGCTGTGGCCGTGGGTCGGGTCGTCGAGTAGTACAGGGCTTTTAATTTGCCCAGGGGTCGCAGGGTCGCTCGCTGTCTCCGTCTGCGCGGCTGGCTGTGCCTGCGTGGTTTTTCCTCTGCTCTGCACTCGCTTTTCAGGTTGGAACGTTGCTGACAGCATCGCTGTATCACTGACGAGGATGAACACTGCGGAGAAGAAGACAAAACCGCATGGCCATTAGGCGTTGGTGATGCTAAACCATCCACATCCAGCAGGTCCAGGTCCAGGCAACCCATGTCTCCTCCTCCCAAATCCACGGCTGCTTCTTCTTGGCGCCGCCGGCCGCCGGCCGGCGGCCGCCGAGTACAACGACATCTATTAACAAATAGATTAATTATAAAACTAATCCGTATTTAGATTGGAAAACGTATGCTATGAAAACTAGACTCATGTGCAAACTATGCAACCTCTAATTAAGACCACAAAAATCTAATCTGATGACTGACAATTTTAGCACCCGAAGCCCTCCCCACTCATGGGGGTGTTTTACAATAGTCAGATAGGATGAGTTGGGGTTTGAGTGCTAAAATTAGCAGCCATCGGATTAGATTATTGTGGTCTTGATTAGAGTTTGCATAGTTTGCACATGAGTCTAATTTGCATAGCATAGATTGAGGGGTTAGTTTATTCCGTGTTATATCGGATGTTACAATACTAATTAAACTAAATTAATCTATCATTATCAAATATTTGCTGTAGTATCACATTGTCAAATCATGAACTAAATAGATTTAATATATTCGTTTCACGAATAATTCTCCAGCTGACAAATTAGTTTTATAATTAATATATTATTAATATACAAAATTAAGATCCTATTCGATGTGACAAAAACTAAAAAAAAAAGATAAGCGAACCCAACATCAACATGGCCTTAATCCCATCCATAAAGCGGGTCCCATCCATCGCTTCTGTAAGCGTTCTCCCACAGATAATTCAGAATACCGAGGCTGCGAGGGCCCCCCCGCCTGCTCCACTTCGTTCCACCCGCGGCCGCCGCCGTGCGGCTGGCAGATACCGGCTGGAGCCGGCCAAGCCGGGCCGGCGGTTGATGAGCCGGACGGCGACCGGGCTGGCTGGAAGGGAATCGAGAGCGAGCCGGCCGGAGCTGCCATGGGTACGGGACAAGTAACGAACGGGATCTTCAAGGTTCCAGCGGCTAATTGCTGTTTGTATACTCCAACTGCAAAGCTGCTACTGATGCAGGTCAATGGCTCCCGGAGCTAGCGATTGGACTCCCTGCTTCGCGAATCCTTGCGTTCAAACTCCCGGGTCGTAAAACAAAATTATACAAGTACTGTACACCGCTGGCTCAACCGCCCATGCTCGCGCGTTCGTCGAAGGTTGAAGCTCTGCGCAAAAATTATGCACACGTGTTCGGTTTCGTAACCACTCCCTGGACTCCTCTCCATCTCTCTCTCTTGTTAGCTTTATTTGCTCGAACCGAAAAGGAAAAATACTAGGACTTGTGAGCTGTGAAAAAGAAAAACTTGCTGAAATATGCATGCATGAGCAAAGTAGGATAGCTGCACTGCAGGAGTAGAAAACATGCATTGTGGGATGGGGCGGTAGAGGTAGCTAGAAGAGGGACACTTTGCTTTCCTCTTTACCTTTTTTTTTTTTTTTTTTGCAAACGTTGTTGCCTCGCTTCTAGAAGACGACCACACACACACACTTGTGAAAAAAATACCTGGCGTTTTCTCTCACTCACGCCATCCGCATGCACGAGACGACGGGCGTTGGCCGGGACGATTTGGGACAGAGACAACACGGCCGAGGCAGGTGATGGCGGCCGGCCTACATACACCCACGATTTATCAACGCCATTAATTAGATGAAAGTGTAACGTACTAGTACGTACTCCGTACGTGTTGTTTTTTCCTTCTTCAATGAATGGAATGGCCAGGGGCGTGATTACGTGGCTGCTAGAGCGACGCACATGACGGTCTTTTCATTTGTTTCATTCATTCATTCATACCGGCCTGCATGAAACTTTCCGTGTCATATATATACAACAAATGCTAAGTCAAGTAGTACACATTAGTATTATCTAATAGAATGTCTTATATAGTGTTGCATAATTTTAATACGACTTAATATTAGATAATGTATATGACTTATATAGATAATTTTAGTTGACTTATAGTAACTCAAACCACAATTTCTTACAAAACAGGAGCAATGCCATGAGTTGTATAGAAATAATAGTGCAATAGTGGTCTTATAGTCGTGAATTTTAGCTTACGGGATACTCCCTCCATCCCAGAATAAAGGTCGCCCAAACATTCAATGTAGTGCAGTAAACATTGTCTGAACGTGGACATCCCAATGTCCGGATGCATTCACTAGCTGGTGAACCTAAACGATCAGTATTGGTGCCAAAACGACTTTAATTATGGGACAGGGGGAGTAGTTGTTTCATGGAATGGCAACTTTTTTTCTCTCCCACTGAAAGCCCAAGTTTGGTTTTGGATAATTGATGAAACCCATTGGACTAACCTTTGTCATTAAGTGTGTGATTAGCAAAAGGTGGTCCATGGCTCAAGTGAAGCATGATGATGGACATGTGATGCAATGATCAAGTGATTGGTCGTAAGATGGTCCATATCTTCACTAGAAGAAAAGAAGAAAGAGGAAAATAAAAGAGCTCAAGGCAAAGGTATAACCAATAGGCTCTTTTGTTTTTGGCACTCAAGACACCATAGAGGGTGTGAGTGTATTTAGGATAGATAGCCGTACTATCAAGAGGAGAAATTCATAGTATACGGTTATCAAGTTGCCTCTAGTTGCATTTGCATATGACATAACTAAAATGAGGCGATAAATCCTTTGAAAATGATTGTGAAAATGCTAACACACATGCACATGTTGATATACACTTGGTGGTGTTAGCACATTTGCAAAGGAGAAGTTATTGGAATAGTTTTGGATCAACTCAAAGATGAAAATGAGTTTTTTCTGTGTGCAGCCGGTGGTACCGGCCAGGTGCGTCCGGTGGTACCGGCCAGAAGGGGTCGGTGGTTCTGCTCATTTTTGTAGCGTGCAGACCTCTCTGTGTTGGTCGCAATTTGACCTACCGGTGGTACCGCTATAACCCCGGTACCACCGGGTCCGGTGCTACCGGGCTCAGCCGGTTGTTGCCCAGTTTTTCAGAGGTCTCTGTGTAGGTTCAGTTTTGAACTACCGGTGGTACCGCTATAACCCCGGTACCACCGGGCTCGGTTGTACCGGGCCTGGCCGGTGGCCTGGCGAGTTTTTGCAGAGCTCTCTGTTCGTTTGTAAAATGACCTGCCGGTAGTACCGCCATAAGGCCGGTACTACCGGGCCCGGAGGAACCGACCAAGGGTCGGTGGTTTGCCTAAATCAGCGCGATGTGAGTAAACGGCTAGTTTGACCAAGCCGGTAGTACCGCCCAGGAGGGGCCGGTACTACCGGCCGAGCGCAGAAAGGTGGGGATCGGGCCGCCGCCCTCCCTCCTCTATATATAGGCCGTGGCCGCGTTTGGGGAGCTTTCTCTTGACTTTCTAACCTCTTGAACATCCTCTTGAGCAAGATCTAATCCCTCCCTCTGATCTCTTTGCTTGTTAGTACGAATCCAAGTGAGATCGAGTGAAACCAAGAGCTTGCATTGTGATCTTGCATTCTAGAGGCATCTTGGTGATTGTTGCTGCGGATTTCTTTTTACTCTTGGCACTTGCCGGTGCCTAGACGGCTTGGTGGCAGCGGAGGAGGATCGGCACGAGTTGGTGATTGTTCGTGGCCATCCCAACGACTTTGTGAGGGGCTTGTACCTCCCCGGCGAAGAGCCAAAGGTAACTCCTAGTAAATTGCGCGTGTCATTGAGTTACCATTGCTTGGGGTAGGTTCTTGTGGCGCTCTTGTGGAGAGCTCGGTGTGTGATACCGATTAGCCACCGAACCACGAAGCCTTGGTCGACACAATGAGGACGTAGCGTGCCGGCAAGCACGTGAACCTCGGGGATAAATCTCGTGTTCATATTGTGTCCCTTGGTGATTGGCATTCCATTGTGATATCAATTATCTTCACTTGCCCGGTTCGGTAAAATCACACTACCACTCTCTTGTATTCCTTTGTTCATACTTGTTATAGAGTAACTTGTTTCCCTTGTTAATAATAGTAGTAGCTTTACTAGTGTAGCTAGTTTAGTTTTGCTAGCTCTCTTGTGTAGCTCACTAGTTTAGTAAAGTAGTGACTTAGTCCTTGTGTGCCTTAGAGATCATAATTAACTAGACTTGCAAATAGGTGGCTTGCATTTGACATAGAGCTAGAGCAACCGCATTTATCGCTTTGTTATTGTCTAACAAATTGCTCTAGTGCTTTGTAGAATTTTAAATTAGGCTATTCACCCCCCCTCTAGCCAATTAGGACCTTTCAAGTGGTATCGGAGCCAAACACCGTTTGATTCAAAGGCTTAACAACCTACGGTGCAAATATGGCTCAAATTGTGTTCAACCATGTTGGGGGCAAACCACCGTACTTTGATGGGTCATCTTTTGATTATTGGAAGAGAAAAATGAAGATGTACCTTGGCTCCATCAATGATAGGGTGTGGGAGGTCACACAAGATGGTTATGTTATTGTCAATGAAGAAGACCCCACCCCTAGAGAGCGTGAAAGCAAGCAATGCAACACAATGGCGCTCAACACTATATACAATGGCATTGATCCAAAAGTGTTTGAGCAAATCAAAGATCTTGAGAAGGCAAATGAAGTATGGGCAAGACTAGAAGAAACATATGAGGGCACTTCAACGGTAAAAAGTGCCAAATTGTACATGCTCAAAGATAAGCTCACAAGCTTCAAGATGAAAGAGGATGAAACAATCCCGGAGATGTTCTATAGGCTCCAATGCATCATAAATGATCTCAAGAGTTTGGGAGAGAAAGTGAAGGATGAAGACTTCACCCACCGGTTCTTGAGTTGCTTGCCCAAGCGATTCAAGACATTGAGGACCATCATCATGAGAGGAGGATTGCAAAATGTGACACCAAATGAAGTCCTTGGTGATGTAATGACCGAAGATCAATACAATGATGGTGGTGATGATGAGGAGGTGAAGGAAGAGGAGAAGAAGAAGAGCTTGGCATTCAAAGCCACTTCTTCATCCAAGAGCAAGAGCAAGGGCAAGGCAAAGCTAGAATCAAGTGATAGTGAAGATGAAGATTCTAGTGATGATGATGAGGCCATGGCACTTCTAGTAAGGAAGTTTGGAAGATTCATGAAGAAGAAAGGCTATGGTGCAAGAAAGAGAAGGGACAACAACAAGAACAAGGGCTATGTGAGAAGATGCTATAAGTGCAAGAGTGAAGATCACATGATAGCCGATTGTCCTCAAAATAGTGACAATGATGATGAAGCAAAGAAGAAGAAGGACAAGAAGGAAAAGAAGGAGAAGAAGCTCTCTTTCACCAAGAAAAAGAAAGGTGGATCCTATGTTGTGACATGGGATAGTGATGCATCATCCGATAGTGATGATGAAGAGCACAACAAGATGAAGAAGAAGGCACTTGCAAGTATTGCTATCAACAAAAAGCCTTCTATCTTTGACACTCCATCTACATGCTTGATGGCAAGGCCATCCAAGGTACCTTCCTATGATGAGAGTGATGATGATGATGATGATAATGAAAATGAATATACTAATGAAGAACTTATGGACATGTTTGAGCAAGCTTATGTTTGCTTTGAGAAGAAAAGGAAGGAGTGCAAGGAATTGCACATGAAGGTTAGCCTTCTTGAGCAATCTCTTGATGAGCTCAAGCTAACTCATGAGAGGCTAGAGGTAGCCCATGAGAAGCTTGATAAAGCTCACACTAGGCTTGAAGAAGCCCACTCCTCTCTCCTCACTCAAACCAAGATTGAGGACATTGCTCAAACATGTGACATAGGTATAACATGTGACTTAATCAATGAAACATTTTACACACCTATTGTCATTGCACCTCCCAATACTTCATCTAGTTCATGCTCCACCGATGCATCTAACTCAAACATAAAAGATGGTTTTACTTGTGATGCATCATTAATAGTGGAAAATGAAACCTTAAAGAAAGAGGTGAATAAGCTCACTTGTGCCTTAGGCAAAGCCTATGGTGGAGATGCCCGCTTGCTTAAGTGCTTGGGTGGCCAAAGATTTTCCCATGAGAAAGAAGGGATTGGCTATACCCCCAAGAAGGGCAAGGCAGCCTTTGCTCCTCACAAGACTAGTTTTGTGAAGGGCAATGGACGCTATTGCATAAATTGCAAGCAATCCGGGCATACCGAGCATAATTGCTATAAAAAGAACCTAAACAAGAACAAACCAACCAACCTTGTTAAATCAATTAAGTTTGATTCTTGTTATGTGCTTTACAAGGGTGTTAATAGTGTAAGAGCTAAGTTTGTTGGTACACCTAAGGAGGGCTCAAAGAAGAAAGCCATTTGGGTACCTAAGAGCTTAGTCACTAACCTTGGAGGACCCAACAAGATTTGGGTACCTAAACATTGAATTTTCTTGTAGGTCAATTACAAAGCCGGAGGAAGGCATTGGGTGCTTGATAGTGGGTGTACTCAACATATGACTGGGGATTCTAGAATGTTCAACTCAATCAACACAAATGAAGAAGACTTCCAAGTGGATAGCATCACATTTGGGGACAATAGTGAAGGCAAGGTCAAGGGACTTGGTAAGATTGCAATATCCAATGACTTGAGCATCTCAAATGTCTTGCTAGTAGAGAGCTTGAACTTCAACTTGCTTTCGGTAGCTCAAATATGTGATCTTGGTTTCAATTGCAACTTTGGTGTTGATAATGTGATGATCACTAGTAATGATGGAACCAACCTAGCATTCAAAGGATTTAGATATGGAAACCTATATTTAGTTGATTTTGATGCAAAGGAAACTCAATTGACAACATGCTTGATCACTAAGTCTAGTATGGGTTGGCTATGGCATAGAAGGCTTGGTCATGTTGGGATGAAGCAACTAAATAGATTGATCAAATATGACTTAGTTAAGGGCTTGAGAGATGTTGTGTTTGAGAAGGATAAACTTTGTAGCTCTTGTCAAGCCGGCAAACAAGTTGGAAATACTCACCCTATGAAAAGTGAAATGAGCACTACTAAAGCATTTGAGCTATTGCATATGGATTTATTTGGACCAACTACATACACTAGCATTGGTGGCAATAAATATGGTTATGTGATTGTGGATGACTTCACTAAATACACATGGGTATTCTTTCTTGGTGACAAAAGTGAAACATTTGCTACATTCAAATCTTTTGTCAAGAGAAGTCAAAATGAGTTTGAGACAACTATCAAGAAAGTAAGAAGTGACAATGGGAGTGAGTTCAAGAACACAAGAATTGAAGAGCTATGTGATGATTTTGGCATTAGGCATCAATTCTCGGCAAAGTACACTCCTCAATCAAATGGGATAGTTGAAAGAAAGAATAGAACCTTGATTGATATGGCAAGATCCATGCTTAGTGAATACAATGTGAGTCAATCCTTTTGGGCCGAAGCTATCAACACGACTTGCTACTCTAGCAACCGACTATATTGCCATCCTATGTTGGAAATGACACCATATGAGCTATTGAATGGAAGAAAGCCCAATATTGCATACTTTAGAGTATTTGGTTGCAAGTGCTATATATTGAAGAAGGGCACAAGATTGAGCAAGTTTGACAAGAAATGTGATGAAGGGTTCCTACTTGGATATTCAACTACAAGCAAAGCATATAGAGTATGGAACTTGGCTAGTGGAACTCTTGAAGAAGTTCATGATGTAGAATTTGATGAAACAAATGGATCTCAAGATGAAAATGAGAACTTAGATGATGTGAGAGACACTCATTTGGTGAATGCAATGAAGAACATGGATGTTGGTGATATTAGGCCAAGAGAAGTGATTGATGTTGAAGATGACAAAGAGCAAGTGGTCACCATCCCAAATGAGCAAGATAGTGATTCTCAAGTACAAAATCAACAAGTGGCTAGTTCATCATCTCCTAATGTGCAACAAGCGGATCAACCGAGTACAAGCAATACGAATCAAGTGCTCCAACCATCAAGTATAGCAAGAGATCATCCCTTAGATTTGGTTATTGGTGGCATTCAAAGTGGTGTTCAAACAAGATCAAGATTGGCAATGTTTTGTGGGAACTATTCATTTGTGTCAACTATTGAACCAACCAAGATTGAAGAAGCTTTGAAGGATGTTGATTGGGTTAATGCCATGCATGAAGAGCTAAACAACTTCACAAGAAATGAAGTTTGGGAATTGGTTGAGAGGCCTAAGAGCTATAATGTTATTGGTACTAGATGGGTATTCCGCAACAAGCAAGATCAAGATGGCCTAGTGGTGAGAAACAAAGCAAGATTGGTAGCACAAGGTTACTCTCAAATTGAAGGGCTTGACTTTGGAGAGACATATGCACCGGTTGCAAGATTGGAAGCAATTAGAATCCTATTAGCTTATGCTTGTGCTCATAACATCAAGCTATATCAAATGGATGTAAAGAGTGCATTTCTCAATGGCTACATCAATGAGTTGGTATATGTTGAGCAACCTCCCGGTTTTGAAGATGAAAAGAAGCCCAACCATGTCTACAAGTTGAGAAAAGCATTGTATGGCTTAAAGCAAGCTCCAAGGGCATGGTATGAAAGATTGAGGAATTTCCTTCTATCCAAAGGGTTCAAAATGGGAAAGGTTGACACCACTCTCTTCACCAAGAAGATAGAGAATGACTTGTTTGTGTTGCAAATCTATGTTGATGATATCATATTTGGCTCAACCAACCAAGATTTTTGTGAAGAGTTTGGAAATATGATGGCAAAAGAGTTTGAAATGTCCATGATTGGAGAGCTTAGTTACTTCCTTGGTCTTCAAATCAAGCAAATGAAGAATGGTACTTTTGTGAGTCAAGGCAAGTACATCAAAGATATGCTCAAGAAGTTTGGTCTTTATGATGCAAAAGCTATTAGTACACCAATGGGAACAAATGGATACTTGGATGGTGATGCTAGTGGCAACATGGTGGATCAAAAGTTGTATCGGTCTATGATTGGAAGCTTACTTTATGTGACCGCTTCAAGGCCGGATGTCATGTTTAGTGTGTGCATGTGTGCAAGATTCCAAGCTTCTCCAAGAGAGAGTCATTTGAAGGCAACAAAGAGAATCTTGAGGTACTTGAAGGCTACACAAAATGTTGGGTTGTGGTACCCCAAAGGAGCAAACTTTGAATTAATTGGGTACTCTGATTCCGATTATGCCGGTTGCAAGATTGATAGAAAGAGCACATCGGGCACATGTCAATTATTGGGAAGGTCACTTGTATCTTGGTCTTCAAAGAAACAAAATAGTGTGGCACTCTCTACCGCCGAAGCCGAATATATTAGTGTCGGTAGTTGTTGTGCACAACTCCTATGGATGAAGGCAACCTTGAAGGACTTTGGAATAAAATTCAAACAAGTGCCATTGCTATGTGACAATGAAAGTGCGGTGAAGCTCACAAACAACCCGGTGCAACATTCAAGAACCAAGCACATTGACATTAGGCACCACTTCATTAGAGATCATCAACAAAAGGGAGATATATCTATTGAGAGTGTTGGAACCGATGATCAACTTGCGGATATATTCACTAAGCCACTTGATGAGAAGAGGTTTTGCAAGCTAAGGAATGAGTTGAACATACTAGATTTCTCAAATATGTGTTGATAATGCACCCCACTTATATGACTTGCCTCTCCTCCAAGCCAAAGCAAAGGTATTATTGTTTGACATTTGCATCTCATACCTTGCTAAGGACTTGTTTAGAGCATCTAGGCATATCTAGTAGGTTTTGGACCTCATTCATTGAAAATCAAATGACTTTGATGTTGGTATGGTACCACTATTGCTTCTACGATTGTTATGATCTAGTGGTGGCATATGACATGTTTATGGGCTTGCAATCCTAGTGTTTGACTATAAACATGAGCATTGAAGTATATAACCGACATGAGTAAGATAACCATTGCAAGATGTGTGAAGAAGCTTACTCTAGAGCAAACCGTGCTATATATGGTATGCAATTGTTTCTAGTTGAACCACAATTTGATCAATTTCTACTCTCATGCTTTACGAATGAAAAACTCACCTTTTGTGGTCATTGATGACAAAGGGGGAGAAAAATGGCATAAAAGATATGCAAAAAGGGAGAAGAAGTTGCACAATGAGAAAGATTTATGAAAAGAAAGGGATAAAATTTTAAGCACACAAGTAGGGGGAGCAAGCCTATGAACTTGATTGAATGCATTTGCAATGTGCATCTTACATATGCTTGCTTGCATTGTCTTGCATTAGTTTGTGTTTTCAAGTAGTATCTCTCTTGTGTGTTGCTTGCTAGACTAGAACTTGAATGATGAAATGAAGTACTAGCATGCATAGGATAGAACTAGATTTTTTGGAATTTAACATTTTTGCCAATATATTTGCTTAAAAGTTGGCTTACAAGTTGTATCTAGTTCATTATGGTGCTAAGGATGATCATGAGTTTTGCACTCCGATTGGTATCGCGCTTCAAAGGTCCATTCTTTAAACCTTAGTATCACAAGTTAGTAATTGCTCACCCAAAATTTTATATCCATGCATATGTGCCGAACCTCGAACCAAACTCTATAGCACATATGAAGGGGGAGCGAATACTACCTTGGTGTCTCAAATCTTTATCATAATATCTTGTATGAGGGTTGTCATCAATTACCAAAAAGGGGGAGATTGAAAGCCCAAGTTTGGTTTTGGATAATTGATGAAACCCATTGGACTAACCTTTGTCATTAAGTGTGTGATTAGCAAAAGGTGGTCCATGGCTCAAGTGAAGCATGATGATGGACATGTGATGCAATGATCAAGTGATTGGTCGTAAGATGGTCCATATCTTCACTAGAAGAAAAGAAGAAAGAGGAAAATAAAAGAGCTCAAGGCAAAGGTATAACCAATAGGCTCTTTTGTTTTTGGCACTCAAGACACCATAGAGGGTGTGAGTGTATTTAGGATAGATAGCCGTACTATCAAGAGGAGAAATTCATAGTATACGGTTATCAAGTTGCCTCTAGTTGCATTTGCATATGACATAACTAAAATGAGGCGATAAATCCTTTGAAAATGATTGTGAAAATGCTAACACACATGCACATGTTGATATACACTTGGTGGTGTTAGCACATTTGCAAAGGAGAAGTTATTGGAATAGTTTTGGATCAACTCAAAGATGAAAATGAGTTTTTTCTGTGTGCAGCCGGTGGTACCGGCCAGGTGCGTCCGGTGGTACCGGCCAGAAGGGGTCGGTGGTTCTGCTCATTTTTGTAGCGTGCAGACCTCTCTGTGTTGGTCGCAATTTGACCTACCGGTGGTACCGCTATAACCCCGGTACCACCGGGTCCGGTGCTACCGGGCTCAGCCGGTTGTTGCCCAGTTTTTCAGAGGTCTCTGTGTAGGTTCAGTTTTGAACTACCGGTGGTACCGCTATAACCCCGGTACCACCGGGCTCGGTTGTACCGGGCCTGGCCGGTGGCCTGGCGAGTTTTTGCAGAGCTCTCTGTTCGTTTGTAAAATGACCTGCCGGTAGTACCGCCATAAGGCCGGTACTACCGGGCTCGGAGGAACCGACCAAGGGTCGGTGGTTTGCCTAAATCAGCGCGATGTGAGTAAACGGCTAGTTTGACCAAGCCGGTAGTACCGCCCAGGAGGGGCCGGTACTACCGGCCGAGCGCAGAAAGGTGGGGATCGGGCCGCCGCCCTCCCTCCTCTATATATAGGCCGTGGCCGCGTTTGGGGAGCTTTCTCTTGACTTTCTAACCTCTTGAACATCCTCTTGAGCAAGATCTAATCCCTCCCTCTGATCTCTTTGCTTGTTAGTACGAATCCAAGTGAGATCGAGTGAAACCAAGAGCTTGCATTGTGATCTTGCATTCTAGAGGCATCTTGGTGATTGTTGCTGCGGATTTCTTTTTACTCTTGGCACTTGCCGGTGCCTAGACGGCTTGGTGGCAGCGGAGGAGGATCGGCACGAGTTGGTGATTGTTCGTGGCCATCCCAACGACTTTGTGAGGGGCTTGTACCTCCCCGGCGAAGAGCCAAAGGTAACTCCTAGTAAATTGCGCGTGTCATTGAGTTACCATTGCTTGGGGTAGGTTCTTGTGGCGCTCTTGTGGAGAGCTCGGTGTGTGATACCGATTAGCCACCGAACCACGAAGCCTTGGTCGACACAACGAGGACGTAGCGTGCCGGCAAGCACGTGAACCTCGGGGATAAATCTCGTGTTCATATTGTGTCCCTTGGTGATTGGCATTCCATTGTGATATCAATTATCTTCACTTGCCCGGTTCGGTAAAATCACACTACCACTCTCTTGTATTCCTTTGTTCATACTTGTTATAGAGTAACTTGTTTCCCTTGTTAATAATAGTAGTAGCTTTACTAGTGTAGCTAGTTTAGTTTTGCTAGCTCTCTTGTGTAGCTCACTAGTTTAGTAAAGTAGTGACTTAGTCCTTGTGTGCCTTAGAGATCATAATTAACTAGACTTGCAAATAGGTGGCTTGCATTTGACATAGAGCTAGAGCAACCGCATTTATCGCTTTGTTATTGTCTAACAAATTGCTCTAGTGCTTTGTAGAATTTTAAATTAGGCTATTCACCCCCCCTCTAGCCAATTAGGACCTTTCAAGTGGATACCTCTCTTTTTTCCTCCATATTATCACAATTTCACATGACATTGAGTGAGAAAATCTATAAGAGCACTGACATATAACAATGTACTTACTCATCTACAGTAAATTGTTGGCAGGTGCAAAGCATTAGAGCGTGTTTGGATACACGCCACCGTCGGCCACAACCAGAGTGTGGCAGGTTGTGGCTGCCACAACTGTGGCGATGTTTTTTGCCGCCACAGTTTTGTAGTGGCATTTGCTATCTACGCTCCTGTAGCCGTCTCATTTTACTCACCAACCAAACGCAGCCTCCGTTTTTACGGCAGGCCTCATTTGCGACGTGGCGAGGTGTGGACGCAGACAAAAAAGGCCCTTAAAAAAATTATTATTAGTCTCTTTGTTTCCTTCCTTTTCTTATTATTATCTTTCATGTACAGTTTCCAACTAAACAAAGAGAGACATGATGTTCACCTCTTATAATTGTTACCTCTTAATTTGTACCTTTGTTCATATATTAACCTCTCTTTATAGTTGATCGGTTTCTACCACTACCTCTTTATACCATTGTGGTTATGGCTATCGATCAAACCACCCGGTCTGCAGCATCTTTATCATCTCACCTTACCATCATGTCAACTACTATTCGCAACCCACCTTTTAAACCATAACCCATGCCTAACCTAGGTTATTGCCAACCCTAAGGGCACCTCCAACAATTGGCTTCTAAGCTAGCTCTAAGCATTTTTTTATATTTTAATAGAGGAGAGAGAAAAGTTAGCTCTTAGTTAAGAGCTAAGCTCTTACACGTATCTCAAGGTTATGTAAGATTGTTATGTGGGGCCATCCATGTTAAAAGTTATATACTAAGAGCTAGTATTATTGAAGAAGTTAGTTTGGAGCTAACAGCTGACTCTAACCATTGCGGGTGCCCTAACCAAACTCTTAACCTCATTTGCTTCCTCATAAACCATTGCTCAATCCTTTAGATTAGTCGTTGAGAATGTTCTTAGGCTCAAATTGTAGAATTCTTTAATTTTCTTAAGGATATGTTTGGATGGACTAAAATGAATCGTTAAATGATAGAAAAAGCTCTAGCTGATCTAAACATTTCAGGCTATACGCTATTTTATAATTGTGCTATTCAAAGTCTAAAATAAATGGCTTGTCCAACTTTTGCAACTTCTAAAGGGATTAGGCTCCAGGGATTAGTCGATTAGTCTGGATTGGATCTAGGAACCATTTCAGCTTATCAAAATTGTATAAAATAGTAAATCATTCGAACTAGAAATCGTTCCGGGGACTCGTTGCGAAGAAATTGAATTGAGCCCTCATAATTTGTTAATTCAACAGGACCTACTCCCTTCGTCTCTAAATAACTGTCTCTAGAAGTCCGTGTTTCACTCACAGACACGCTTTCCGGACGACACTTGAAAAGGGACGGAGAGAGTATATTATTCTATTGAAAACTCTAAGGTTTATTTGATTCAAACGATACCTGAAATAGTAAATCTAACACGTACGTGTTTTGGAAAAAAATTTGCCTGGAGTACTTGTATAGTAGCGGTCCAGTCAAAAAAATGGCCCGATGGAAATGTTTACCCTGAATCTAAACCGACCCCAACAGATTCTCGCTCTTGTTTATATTTCTCTCGTTTTGCCAGCTACGAGCCGAGCACGCGGCCCACGCTTCCGGCTCAGCCGAAGTGGCAACTATTTTTTTTTAAAAAAAAAAACGGAAGCGAGGCGGTACTGGCCTGTGGCCTCTACGTATGGCCGAGCACGCGCGGCTTTATTTACGACAAGTGCTATTTATCGAGGCCTCACGCGCGACCCTCCACCCACCCGATCACACAATCCCGAGGCCGGCCGAGAGAGCAGAGCACGCTTGCTTCTCGCGAACCCACCACGACCACTGCACTACTCCCCCCGCCCAGGCATTCACTCCACGGCACGGCGAGGCGGGGACGCCAAGGCAAAAAGGCAATAAGGCCATCCAGCGCGGCCAGGGCCAGGAGGAGGAAGCGTTAGCGTCGGCGGAGGCGCCGAAGGGGAAGGGGGACGACGGCATGGGGGTGCTGCGGAGCACGCAGAGCCTGGAGGCCGAGGTGGAGGAGATGCGCGCCGCGCTGCTGCTCCACGGCGCGTGGGCGTGGAGGCCCGGCGCCGGCGGGGGCGCCGCCAAGCGCGCGGCCCGCGCCGCGGAGCCCGCCGGCGCGGAGGCGCGCACCGTGTGCGTCACGGGGGGCACGTCCTTCCTCGGCTTCGCCGTCGTCGACCGCCTGCTCCGCCACGGCTACAACGTCCGCCTCGCCCTCGAGACGCAAGGTTAGTTAATCAGTCCTTATCCTTACCTTGCTCCCCTCCACGGATTGGGTGCTGCTTCGGGGAGTCGAGTGGGATTCGGCTGTGTCTCTCCTCGCGTTCCATGTCGCGGTGCGACGTCTCCGTGGCTGGTTGCGGTCGCCGCACCCGCACCCTGTTTCTGAATTCGTCTGAAGGTTGTTTTCGATGATGATTGTTGGAAATGCGAACCGCTCCTCCTTGGTCCATCTTCCTGCCTGCGCTGCTGCTGTCCTACTCTTTTGATTTAATTTAATTTAAAGTAGGCGTAATTCCACGGCGATTCCCTTCGCGGTCACGAGAGGTTCAGCGTTTTTCAGTTGAATTTCGTAATGTGCACGTTTTGTCGGGAGTTCAAGGAGGAAAACGCGGTAAGAGAGATTAGGTTCGAGAGTAAAGGTTACATGGATATTAATTAATTTATTATTATTACTACAACGTTCCCGCTGACTTCCGGTCTTCCGCTTGTTCTGCTGTCATAATCTGAGGTTTAATTCTTCTTCTAGATTCTTAGTACTTGCTTGTAGCTGGGTGACCGGGAAAAAAATAGTTGTGCGGCTGTAATGTGGGTTTTTTCCCTGCCGTGTTTAGTTACGGTCCACTTGCCATACACTCAATCTTTACAATGCTCTGTGCGGATGGTCCTGACCAGATTTGTTTCCGGGTGACCGTGGTGGCGTTTTCCTATTGTTCATCTCTTGTTTTCTATCCGTATGCTTCGGTGCATGCATCGTGCGTTGCCTGGTGGTGGGTTTGGTTGAGAATTACCCGCTGTTTGTTCAGAAAGAAAATTCCCCACTCGAGGTGTCGTTTACAAGGCTACAACAATCTTGACAAACCTTTCGGGGATTTATTGCCATTAATTTCTATCTTGTACTACACTTTCTACCAATGATGTTCAGTGCCTCCACGTTTTGTGATACGCAACCGGCCATGTTTTGTTGGCACAAGTTATTCCAGGACATTAATTTTTTTTGGTCCCAATGAGGTCACCAGACACCAGCAGTGACGTGCCCCAATGCTGACCCCCTAGTCCCCTACGTATTACAGTTTCCTGCTACCATTATATACGGTTGTCAGTGGCGAAGCTAGAGTAGATTAGAGGGGGTGCACTTAGTTTGCGGGTGTATAGACATTTTTTATGAGTGGTGCATATATGGTGAAATTCTAGACATGGTCACTGTTTTTACAAATTTTGGGGGTGCCTGGGTACCCCTAAATTACATGTACCTTCGCCCCTGACGGTTGTAGTTGAACATTACATCATAGTTGATTAGTTGGTTACTTGGTCCACGCCATATATAGGCACATGCACATCACTTTTAGTCTAGTTGATAACTTGATGTTTCACCGATGAAGTTCTCTTGGACTAGAGCAAATTTACGTAGCCCTTGTGATCAAATTGAACATGTCACTCTCTTTGGATGGCAAGAGGCCAAAGTCATGCAAAAGAGATGTCCCATTTTTCTCTCCCACCAGTTCACTCCTCTGCAGGTCAGGTTTCTTTAGGGCCCATTTGAAATGCAGTAATTTCGCAGAAGTTATACAAGAATTTCACATGAAAAACACATGAATAGGGAAAATTCCCGCATTCCAAACGCGGAGGATGGACATCTCACTTTCTAATGTATTTTGAACATTCCAAACGGTTTGTGATTTTAGACTTCTCTCTCTAGTAAAATTGAATTCATTGTGACATGATATCCTCTTTCCCCGTATATTCTGGTCTTTTGCCCTTTCCTAACCTTTTTTATAAACTCTGCATATTTCATCTTTTCCAATAAAATATGCATCAGCCCACTTTCTATGTCCTAAAAAGAGGCAAAACTGTACCAGTTAACATCATCTTAGGCAGAGATAAATTGTGCCCTATGGGAACATAATATTTCCAACTTGATTACTTTGTGGTGCGTAGAGGCAGTTTTCGGGCCTGCTTGGTTGCAAGCCAAAATATGGGCAAGTTTAAGAAATTTGGCAGGCAATTGGTTTGGTGTCTAAATTTTTACAACACCTTTAAAAAAATTGGCAAGACAAGTTTAGCAAACCAAGTGGCAATATTGGTTGTCTTACCAAAAAATTGCCTCACCCTAATGTTGGTTTAACCGCATTTTGTCTTGTCTTAAAATTGGCATGGCGAAAATTGGCTTTCAACCAAGCAGGGCCTTCAACTTTTTGGAACAGGACAGCTGTAACCATAGCCTGCATGTGTTCTTATCCAAAATCTTAGTCACCAACAATGTGACGTGGGAAAAACTTTATTCAGTCAATATAATGTTCAATCAGCTAATGTAAGTTTCAAAATTGGGCCTCCTAAACAGAAACTAACAACCGAAATTTCCATTTGTGGTTTCCAAGGCTTCTCTGTTATTACTAGGCAAAGTAAGTTCTTTGTGAAATCTTATATGTTACCATTGCGCAAAATGCAAGTTGTCATGAACTGGAATATTCCTATTGCAAAATTGATCTTACTGAACTTTCTGTCAAATCAATGTAGCTATTTATGTGTTGTTTTGCTATCGCAGAGGACCTTGACAAGCTGCGGGAGATGGAGATGTTTGGGGAGAATGGCATGGATGGGGTCTGGACTGTGATCGCAAATGTGATGGACCCGGAGAGCTTGCATGAAGCTTTTGACGGCTGTGTTGGTGTCTTTCACACCTCGTCACATGTGGATCCAGGGGGCATCTCCGGTTACACGGTGAGCTACCCAACCTGTATTAGTCTCATCCTATCTTTACTCAGTATCTAATTCTCTGAGCAGAAAATTTTGCTACAAAAGTCATACGTGCACTTGTGCAAAGGTAGGCCCAATAATTTTGTCTTATTTTGTTTGTCCGTGAAACAAGATCTGGTTTTTCCGTGGAACATACTGCTTTTCCTTGTTTCGGTTTGAGAGCGGGAGAGTACAAATTTTCTGGATATAAAACACTGACTACTAATTAAATAGGTATTAGTTGGCAGGGTGTTCCCCTCCGATGGTTAATCCTACCATCTATCATTGATTTAAAACTTCTTGAGACTACCACAGTTTGATTCATTATTTCCTGAGACTACCAGGGAATTCTAGACTGTTTGACCTCTCAGAGGTGCTAATTGATAACCAGCCTGAAGGATACCTACTACAAAGACAGCGGTGGTGGGTGAATGTTTAGCAACTTCAAATATACACCTGGACGCTGGAAATGAAATAATGAATTGATTATAGGTGTTCCAGTTTAACCATTAAATGGTTGCGAGTTTGTTGTTATGTTTCTTGTGCAAGTGTTCCAAAATGGAACTATCACATCCACTCAGTTTGGTATCGTGGAGACTTCATTAGACCACGTCTGATGTTGCCATTGCCTTGCCTTGCTTTGCTTTATTAGCCTCATCATAGTTGGATGCAACCCTTTCTTTAAGCTGGACTGGAATCATGTCCCCCAAAACATCTTTCTGGCATACTGTACCATAACATGTGATTCCGAAGGATCAGCTGAAGACAAAGTTTACAACTTTACATGCTCTTTGCCTGTATATATAGGGTGGCGATATATAAGGTGGCGATCTTATCATTTGAACATAAACATGAAAGGCATCTAATTGGTCTTTCGGTTGCAGTAGAAAGTTTTCCAGTTAGTTGACAAACAGTATGAACATCTGGGCATGCCTTCCCTTTTTCAGTTGTAGTAGTTAACAGTGCCCTCTCTGAACAGCTTATAAGTAAAGAATGACTAAATATCGAACCCAATAGTTAGGTGATCCACTTTTGTTGCACTTTTTGTCATTCCCTACCAAATCTATTTTACTTTTGTAGGTGCAATTTTCAATATGCCTCTTAAGAAATAAAGATTTGCGTTTACATTTCCGTAAGCCCGTTGATGTTGATTTTTCAGCACACAGGAACTTGCTACTAGGTATTACCCCATACAAAATGTGCATATAACTAGATAAGCACAATGATTATCCCCCATGATCACTTGATCAGGAGCCACCTTGTTAGTTGGGCGGTCGCATTCACATTTTTGTCAATATGGACCCATAGGACATCAATCTGCCAACCAGCGCACTTGCTAGAGATAGTAATGGCAAATATTATATTAAGAATAGCTATAAAATCATTACCTCTATAGATGTGGCATGAGACTGTATCCAATACTTCAAGTGCACTTGCTAGAGATAGTAATGAAAAATATTATATTAAGAATAGCTAAGAATAATATCCGCTCCCGGGACAAAGGGAGGGTGCTATATTTATTCTAAAAATATACCGAAAATATTGTATTACAAATAATTACATTAAGGGACTGTTTGGATCCATTTATTTGGAGGAATTGAAGTCTACTTAATAACTAGTCTATTTGGTTTGGAATGTGACATTCCACTATTCTTCAAAGTTCACATATAAGCCTACGTCAAATTCATAGAGTGAGAGATGGAATTTGATTCTATTGATCACCATGTTATGTTTCAATTTTGCAACTTATAGCACGCTCTTCAACTCGTACCTCTACGATAAAAATCTAATACACAAGTATCTCTTATATAGACAACAATATTATACAAATATAATTCATATACAATCATATTTGCTTATTAGTGTGTCTAAATTCTGATTATTAAAATGAATTCAGTTCTAAGAATCCAAACGGGCCTACGAGAGAAAAAGAAGTATGTGGTGCAGAGTATTAAAAAAATGTTAACGGATTGCAGAACCTGTCCACATGGGGGAAAAAATATAGTGACAACTAAACTAATCTAGGCAGCTTATGAGTAACCCCAAGTAACCTTTGGATCACTATCGTACTATGTCTGCTACTCTTTGCTGTGCCTAGAATGCTGCATTTGGACTTTTTATGAATGGTGCTGATCAAGTATTCAAGCGATGCCCCCCCCCCCCCCCCCCCCCCCCCCTCCCCCACCACCACACACACACACACATAGAGGGACCTATACACACCCAAGCTGCATTACAACATTCGAGATGTACCTGGTAGCACAATGTACTGTTAATATTTGCAGTTCCCAATTCTGCGATCAAATGTCTGATATTTTAACGTTTAACATCACATAGGTTTCACATACTTTGTATATTGATCTATCTTCAAGAGCTTAACTTTGATGTACAAATAAGTGTCTTTACTTGTGAATGTCAACGTCGACAGAAACACATGGCACGCTTGGAAGCCAAAGCAGCAGAGCTGGTGGTCGAAGCATGTGTGAGGACAGAGTCCGTGAGGAAGTGCGTCCTCACCTCGTCGCTCTTGGCATGTGTGTGGAGGCAAAACTACGCTCATGACCGCCGGTTCCCAACCACCATTGATGAGAACTGTTGGAGCGATGAGAGCTTCTGCCGGGACAACAAGGTGAGTAATAAGAACACCAAAACTGTATTGAACAGCGCCAACTTTTTTGTGGCTACAGCCTACCATGTGAAGAATCAGTGTCGTCATTTTTAATTTTTATGGAACACGTGAACAATTTGAAGCCTGGAGCCTAAACATTTGCAGCTGTGGCTGTCACTTGGCAAGACGATGGCAGAAAAGGCGGCATGGAGGGCAGCACGGGGAACAGACCTGAAGCTAGTGACCATATGCCCTGCACTTGTAACCGGCCCGGGATTCCGGAGGCGGAACCCTACTCCATCCATTGCCTACCTCAAAGGTCTCCCTATCTTGACTGGCCCAGATCAATAAATAGCGTCTCTTGATGAACATCGAGAATTCGAGCTCACCACATCCACATCTGCATCTTGTACGTTTGCAGGTGCGCACGCCATGCTTGCCGAAGGTCTGCTAGCGACGGCGAACGTGGAGAAGGTGGCTGAGGCGCACGTCCGCGTGTACGAAGAGATGAGCGGCGGCACGGGCACGGCCGGGGGGCGGTACATCTGCTACGACCACGTGGTCCGACGAGGCGAGGAGTTCGCGGAGCTGCAGCGCCAGCTGGGGCTCCCGGGCAGGGTTCCCGCGACGCCCCACGACGAGGACCGGCCGCCCCGGTTCCAGCTCTGCAACCGGAAGCTGGCGGCGCTCATGTCCGCGCGGAGGAGGTGCACCTACGACGCCTACTTCCCCGTGTTGTACGAGTGAAAATCGTGAGGAGTCTGATGGTAGTAGAGGAGGAGAGCTGCTGATGCTGGAGTGTGAGCGACCTTGTACATAGTGTTGATTGCATCAATAAAGCTTTTCTACTAGGTACGTACTGTAGACTCGTAGTAGAATGTGTTGTACAGTACATGTACAGCCTGACAAACCGATAGCGGTAGCATAGAACAGAATGGGTGTTGTACAGGTACAGCCTGACAAACCGATTGCGGTAGCATAGAAAAGATAACAGAATGGCAGCACCGCAGCACGACTGACACGTCACAACGGACGTCGGAGCATCGGAGGCCGACCAGCAAATTTTTGGCTGGAATAAAAACAGATCGACGGTACAAAAGGCAAGGCAGAGCTAAGCGTGAGGAGTCAGGGCGATGTGTTCGACAAGACGCATGACGAGCTAGACTTCGAGTTCCTAACTCCTAAGCAACCGTCGTCACCACGAGTGGCGGGACATAGACAAATTTTTTCTGTAGCGTTTTCGTTGTTATTTGACAAACTTTATCCAAATATAGACTACGTAGACTCCAAAGATTCGTCTCCACATATACATACTAAAAGTATAATTAGTTATTTTTTTTACCTACATTTAATGCTCCATGTATACGTCCGAACATTGATGTGATGGTTGATGTGATGGAAAATTTTGGGACTAAACAGGGCCAACATGTACGTCAACGGCAGCACGGCCGCGAGGAGCGATATCTGATGCCCTTCGACCTAAAGACAGAGGCGCACCGCTTCTCCATCCTTTGGTTCTCCCGCATCGTCATCTTTTGCGTGGACGGCCCTACAAATAAACACCAAAAGGAGGCTATAAAAAATTCAAACCAGTTCAAGCTATATAGCATGATTTTATGTTTTTCTAAAGGTAATTTGATCAATTTAAAATTTAACCAGATTTTAGGATTTTAATTGCATAATTTTTGAAATGTTCTTTGGAAAAGCCTATTTATAGTCTGCTTTATTTAAAACCTACCCGCGTTTTAGAGTGGTGCAACGTTAGACCAACCAGGTCTAAAAATGAACGGTTTTAAAAGTAGGAGGATCAAAATCCAACATTATATAGGACGTGCAAAAAAATCGAACTTTGTGAGCAGTCGAGTAAGTCAAGAAACGACTTTTTACCAATCTCTTTTCGACAGGGCCCAGTGGACCTTAAGAAGGGAGGAGAGAGGCAAGATTCTAATGGGCCGGACCCCTCAAGCGATTCCTCCGCCGCTCCGAGCACCTAGGCATTTCGTCGAGCACCTTTGAGTACGCGGCCAGCGCGTGGCCGGCTGCCTAGATGATGAGGAAACATCTCTGTTGGGGGAAAGGACCCTCGGCAGAAGCGTCGCTCGAACTAGTGCTCGAAATAACCCTCGCGCAATCTATGTGTCCTTGCGAGGTCCCTCTCCTATTGGGACCGTTACCCTGACCCCCGGACGCAAGTTCGACCCTCGTCGCTTTGTTGCATTTCCATGCAGGTCTAAGTCGACAGTCGCACTGCAGGAAACCTTCGCTGGCTCACAACGCCACCTTCGCTTGGAGCGAAGGTTCAGGCGAGCGGCGAGTGTGCGCTGCCCCGAAGGCAAGCGAAGCCGTAGGTCCGGCGAGCACGGCCGAAGGTCAAACCTTCGGTCCTCTCCCCGAAGGCAGGTAAAGCCGGAGGTCCGGCAGATGGCGGAGGGGCGCGGGCCCAAGGGCGAGCGCGGCCGAAGGTCAAAACCTCCGCACCTCTCCCCGAAGGTGAACAAGAACCAGGTGGCGGCGCATTGGAGGGTGGCCGATTAGGGTTTCCGCTTCAGCTGTGTATTTACGCTTTTGCCCTTCCTCCCTGCGTGGAGGTGAGGAATCTTTCCTGTACCCTTTTGTAATTTGACCTGTGCCCCTTGGTATTCACTATAAATAACAGGGAGTGAACAGTGTGAAGGGGGGACTTTTTGGGATTAGTGCACTACAGCATTAATTGAGTTCAAAACCTCCGCCTCCACTTTTACTTCCGACGCTTGGCCACCTTCGCTGTTCTCTTCGCACAAGTGCGGGGGTTCGGCAAGTGTGCTCCCAACAGTTGGCGCCGTCCGTGGGGACCGAAAGTTTGACATGGCAGGAAACAGAAGAGCTCACCCAGCGAGGGACCAACGTGTAGCCAGAGAGACAGCGACGGTGGTCCCTCCTGCGGAAGAAATTGTGCAACCCTCGGGGGGAGAGAACGTCACCCCGGAACCCCAATCCCTGGGCCCCCAGGTCCGAGTGGCGACGCAACCGCACCCACACACTTCGGGAGAAGGAGAGGGAGAAGAAGAAGAGATGGGCCTCGAGGCCCTTGAAAGGCTCGAGGCTGAGCTGCAAGAGAAGAAGAGGCGCCTGGAACAGCTTGAGAGGCATAACCGATTGCGCTCGATCAGACAGAGGGCTGACGAGGCCAGGGAGCAGCTTCGCCGTATGGAGGAATCCCTCGCCGCGGCAGAGGCCAAAGCCGAAGGCTGGAATGATGAGGAGATACCCCCGCTGCAAGAGGGGAATGAGGAGCCGAATCAAGATAACCTTCGTCACCATCCACCACCCCCACCACCACCAGTACACCCAGAGCCATATCCTGTGAGACACCCAAATTTCCGCCAACTCTACCCAGATGAGAGAGAACAAAACCTTCGCATTCAGCGAAGGCATCAGCAACACCAAATGTCGTATGATCCAAAGTCATCACTCTCCCAAATACTCCAAACCCAGCCCTGGCCACCATGTTACAATCCACAAAACCTACCTCGCTATGATGGACTTTCCGACCCTCGCCAGTTCATCATGAGCTACGAAGCAGCAGTTGCCGCAGCAGGCGGTGATGAATCAACAATGGCAAAATCCTTTGTCATCATTCTGCGAGACATCGCACAAACATGGTACAGCAACCTTCGCCCCGGAACTTTGGATTCCTGGGCCACCCTCAGAGACAAGCTGTGTACAAATTTCAAGGGCATCACTCCAGCCCCGTCAAACCCCATCGAGCTGTTCAATTGCAAGCAAGAAGAGCGCGAGCCGCTCCAAGATTACTGGCGAAGGTTTATTCAAATCAGAGCAAGGACCCCGGGGATATCTGACGAGGCTGTCATCCTCGCTGCAGTCAGTGGCCTGCGCCCAGGACCATGCTCCTCAAAATTTGCCAGAAAACCGGCAAACTCAATCGAAGAGTTGCATGAAACAATGGAAAGATACTGTAGAGCAGACATGGACTTCCGAGCGAAGTCTGATGCTCGGAGGTCTCAGCAGAGGCCACAGCCGAGGCCTCAACCGAGAGAAGGTAACCTTCGCCAAGAGCAAAACAACGTCAGTGCAATCAACAAAGCAACAAATTATGAAGATCAAAGACGGGACGCTCAACCTCCGAGCAGCCAAGCCTCGCAGGGTTTGCCACCTCCGCCGAATCAGCTGGTACCAGCAGCGAGATCCTGCCAAAATGTATTGTCACTTCTGTGGAATGGGAAAGGGGCACACAACAAAGCAATGCGAATGCTTCGCCAAGGGAAAAGAATACCAGGAATCCAGGAAAGCTGCTTCGTCAGACTCCCGAACCATCAACCACACAAGGAAACCAAGTTTCCACCCACCAAATCCACCATACCACTATACCCCCATAAACTACGGCCTACCTTCGCAACAACCCTCTTACACTCATCACCCACTCTACAACCAAACCTCTTATCAGCCAACCACCATCCCACAACGCCAAAATCCAACTTACACAGTTACATACCCAACTACCCCCCAAAACCAAATTCCAACAACCCACCAAGCTAGCAACGCTCTGCCACCACCACCGTCAATCCCCGCGTTACCAGCACCACAACCTGTCAAAGCCGAAGCCCCGAGCCAAACGACCATCAACAACCCAACATCAACCTTCGGTGTGATCCTAGCTATCACCGGAGGTTCAAATGAAGACCATGGTAACAAACGACAAAGGAAGAAACATGCCAGACGAGTCCACCACGTAGCCATCGAAGGCCCCCATAGATTTGGCCGTTGGTCTCACATCCCCATAACCTTCGATTCCAGTGACATGAAGCTGAGAGATTACCCTCACACCGATGCTATGGTGATCGAAACCAACCTCGCTGGGTGGACTGTCACCAAAATACTGGTCGACACAGGAAGCTCCGCTGATATCTTGTTCGCTTCAACCTTCGACGGTATGAAGCTTGATAGGAACCTTCTGCAACCTGCGGACAACCCCCTATACGGCTTTGGTGGTCAACAAGTGAGAGCTATCGGAAAAATTTCTCTGCCCGTGACCTTCGGCGACGAAATCAACTGCAGGATGGAGCATATAACATTTGATGTCGTCGACATGTTCTACCCATACAATGCCATTTTTGGCCGAGGGGTCACAAACGCGTTCAATGCGGTCATCCATCCCGCCTACCTATGCATGAAGCTTCCCGCTCCGAAGGGTGTGGTCGCAGTATTTGGGGACCAGGACATTGCAAGGGCAGCTGAAGGGAACGTAGCCCCGGGGCAACGTAATGTACACAATTTGTCAAAACCTCAAACCCCCGGTATCAGCGACGAGGGCGAAGTATGTAATGACAGAGTGAAGGCAGTGCCAAAGGAGGAAACCAAACAAATCCAACTCTTCGAGGGTAATACCGAGAGAAAGGTGATCATCTCAGCCAATCTAGACCCTCAATCAGAAGGCAACCTCGTCACCTTCCTCAGAGAAAATTCCGACACCTTCGCTTGGTCCGCAGAAGACCTAAAAGGAGTCAACAGATCAATGATCGAGCATAGCCTGAACATCAAAGCAGGCTACCGCCCAATCAAACAAAAGCTTTGCAAGATGTCAGAAGAAAGAAAGGAGGCAGCGAAGGCTGAGGTGAAAAGGCTTTTGGACGCAGGTGTCATTCGTCCAGTCAAATACCCAACTTGGCTCTCAAATGTGGTCCTAGTCCAAAAGAAGAACAAAAAATGGCGAATGTGCGTCGATTTCACTTGCTTGAACAAAGCCTGTCCGAAGGATGACTTCCCCCTCCCAAACATAAGCACCCTGGTCGACAGAGCGGCAGGTTGCCAAATGCTATCCCTCCTTGATTGCTTCTCAGGCTATCACCAGATTTGGATGAATGAAGAAGACGAAGAAAAAACAAGCTTTATCACACCCTCGGGCACCTTTTGCTTCCGAAGGATGGCAGAAGGTTTGAAAAATGCAGGCTCAACCTTCGCTCGCATGACCTCCGAAGTTTTCAAGGATGAGCATGCTGTCTCTGCCTATGTCGACGACCTAGTTGTCCAGAGTGAACTAAAAGAGAACCACATACCAGACTTATCGAGGGTATTCAGCAACCTCCGGTCCGCCGGACTGAAACTAAACCCAGAAAAATGTGTTTTCGGGGTAAGCGAAGGTAAATTGCTAGGTTGCATCGTCTCAGCCAGAGGAATCGAAGCTAACCCTGAGAAGATTGATGCCATCATGAACATGGAACCTCCGGCGACCAAGAAAGCAGCTCAGCGTCTGACCGGTCGTTTAGCAGCACTTAGCAGATTCATCTCAAGATCCGCAGAGCGAGGGTTACCCTTCTTTGAAACACTCAGAAGCAACGCTCCATTCAATTGGGGTCCCCAGCAGCAAAAGGCCTTCGAGGAGTTGAAAAAGTATCTGACCAGCTTGACTGCGCTAACCAGCCCAAGCAAGGGAGACTTATTGTTACTCTACGTCGCAGCTTCGCCACACGCAGCAAGCGCAGTCCTCATCAAGGAGCTCCGCGAAAACAACAAGACCAGACAAGCCCCAATCTACTATGTTTCAGAAACCCTCGAAGGCCCAAAGAGAAATTATTCGGAGCTTGAGAAAATAGCATACGCCGTCGTCATGGCATCAAGAAAGCTCAAGCATTATTTCCAGGCGCACGAGATCCATGTACCTTCGTCGTACCCCCTCGAGAACATTTTCAAAAACAGCGAAGCAGTGGGAAGAATAGCAAAGTGGGCAGTCGAGCTTAACAGTTACGCTGTGACCTTCGTCGGCAGAACAGCAATCAAATCACAAATACTGGCTGATTTCATAGCAGAATGGACTCCAGACCCTCGCCCTGGTGAGCCACATCATGACCAGTTTTGGATCATTTACGTCGACGGAGCATGGGGTGCAACTGGGGCCGGTGCCTCGGCCATTCTACTCTCGCCTTCCGGATCGAAGCTGAGATACGCAAGAAGGCTCGACTTCAAGTGCACAAACAACTCAGCAGAGTACGAAGCTGTGATTCTGGCGCTCTCAAGACTACGGTCCTTATCAATCCGAAGGGCACTTATCAACACAGACTCTCAAGTCATCGCGGGACACATTGAAAAGAACTACAAAGCAAAAGATCCAGAGCTCCAAAAATATTTTCAACATGTCCGAAGGTTAGAATCCTTCTTCCTCGGCATAACTGTAAAAGCAATATCAAGAAACGAAAACAGCGAGGCAGATTGCTTAGCCAAAGCAGCCGCACAGCAGCTACAGCTTCCACCGGACGTGTTCTACGAGGTTACCGCTCGGTCAGCCTTCGAAGCTTCCGAAATCAGCATCAAGCTAATCAGCGCAATTCAGTGCGAAGATTGGAGAGCACCTATCATGGCCTACATCAAAGGACTCCATGAACCCAGCTCTAAAGAAGAAGAGAACAGACTAAAGCAAAGAGTGCGAGGGTACAAGATTGTGGATAACACCCTATTCAAGGCTTCGGTAACCTCACCTTGGCTCAAGTGCGTGTCACAGTCCGAAGGTAATGACATTCTCAAACTCATCCACGAAGGTATATGTGGTTCACACAATGGCCCGAGGGCACTAGTAGGAAAAGCTTTTCGGCAAGGCTTCTACTGGCCAACAGCATTAAGAGATGCGGAAACCATCGTCAAGCATTGCGAAGGTTGTCAACTGATGGCAAAAAACCAAAACGCTCCAGGGGCACCCACAACCCTCATATGCCCAACCTGGCCCCTGCAAAGGTGGGCGATGGATCTTGTAGGCCCGTTACCGACAGCTCCAGGGAACCTTCGCTACGCGGTGGTAGCTGTGGAATACTTCACAAAATGGATTGAAACAAGGCCACTATCCTCCATCACTTCCCACGCAGTAAAAAAGTTTTTCTGGCAACAAATAGTCTGTCGCTTTGGAGTTCCGCAGCATCTAACCGTCGACAACGGCGCTCAGTTTGACAGCGAGGTCTTCAAAGAATTCTGTGCACAAATTGGGACAATGTTATGCTTCGCCTCCGTCCGACACCCGCAATCCAACGGCCTGGTTGAAAGAGCCAATGCGACAATATTTCAAGCTATCTCCAAAAAGCTGCAGGGTAGACCCAAGGGTAAATGGGCCGATGAACTACTTTCGGTCACCTGGTCTCACAACACCTCAGAGTGCAGAGCAACAAAATTCACTCCCTTCAAGCTGCTGTTCGGCGAAGAAGCGGTGCTTCCAGAAGAGCTAAAATACGGATCGCTCAGAACAACTCTCGCATCTGACGAGCAAGCCCAATCGCTCGATAAAGACCTACTCGAAGAAGCAAGATGCAGCGCAGTGCACAACTTTCGCAAGTATCAGGAAGAGACCAAGAAATGGAGAGATAAAAAGGTCAGAATCAAAAGCTTGCAGAAGGGTGACCTCGTCCTCATCCGCAAACAAAACGCCAGCATGGCCGGAAAGTTTCAGCCTAAGTGGACAGGCCCGTTCCTGATCGCAGAATGCAATCGTCCAGGCTCCTTCCATCTCTCCGACAGCGAAGGTAATATCCTACCACACACCTGGAACATTGACGACCTTCGCAAATTCTACCCATAGCGGAGCCTTAGCGAGCCCTCGCGATATGTAATCTTTGTCACATATTATGTTATCTACACTCATGTACTTGACAAAAACGAAGGAGCTGCACTCTTTTTCCTTACGAAGGGGCGTAAGATTTTTTAACGAGGCAGTATCCAAAGCATTAATACAAGTTAGAACCCCCCAAAAAAAAAGTAAAATCTCCAACCCTCTACTCCCAAACATCGAAAAAGCGGGTCTCTTTCAAGAGCGCTACATTCGATGAAAACCTGCTAAGATTGCTTCGAAAAACATTCCTTTTCTTTTCAAAGCAAACTTCACCTCCGCCTAAGATAAGGGGAGGCGCGAAGTCCAAAAAAGTCGAGCACCCTGGCACAAACGACAGGGGCTCGCAAAAAAGCAAACTTCACCTCCGCCTAAGATAAGGGGAGGAAAGTCGAGCACCCTGGCACAAACGACAGGGGCTCGCAAAAAAGCAAACTTCACATCCGCCTAAGATAAGGGGAGGAAAGTCGAGCACCCTGGCACAAACGACAGGGGCTCGCAAAAAAACAAACTTCACCTCCGCCTAAGATAAGGGGAGGAAAGTCGAGCACCCTGGCACAAACGACAGGGGCTCGCAAAAAAGCAAACTTCACCTCCGCCTAAGATAAGGGGAGGCGCGAAGTCCAAAAAAGTCAAGCACCCCCGCAAAGCACAACAGAAGCTCATCACGAGAGCAAATGCGCGAGCCTCGCTAAAAGAAAAAGGGGGCGTCGCTGTTTTTTCAAAACAAGCTCACAAGAGCAAATGCGCGAGCCTCGCTAAAAGAAAAAGGGGGCGTCGCTATTTTTTCAAAACAAGCTCACGAGAGCAAATGCGCGAGCCTCGCTAAAAGAAAAAGGGGGCGTCGCTGTTTTTTCAAAACAAGCTCACGAGAGCAAATGCGCGAGCCTCGCTAAAAGAAAAAGGGGGCGTCGCTGTTTTTTCAAAACAAGCTCACCAGAGCAAATGCGCGAGCCTCGCTAAAAGAAAAAGGGGGCGTCGCTGTTTTTTCAAAACAAGCTCACGAGAGCAAATGCGCGAGCCTCGCTAAAAGAAAAAGGGGGCGTCGCTGTTTTTTCAAAACAAACTCACGAGAGCAAATGCGCGAGCCTCGCTAAAAGAAAAAGGGGGCGTCGCTGTTTTTTCAAAACAAGCTCACGCGAGCAAGCGCGCGAGCCTCGCCAAAAGTAAAACGGAGCGTCGCTGTTAAAACAATATAAGAAACGTTAAATAGCACAGCAAACATGGCACACAACCCATACATCTTTCTCATGCCGTTACAAAGTAACGTTACAACAACAAACATATCCGAAAAATAAAAAATCATTTACAATGAACCATCGCTCCCTTCAATCAACATCAAATCACCAGAACCATCGCTAACCTCCTCGAACTCCGGCTCCGCCACAACAATAGGTCCCCACAACAAAGGAGCTGCCGGAACAATCGGCAGCTCACCAGGCAAAACCCTCGCCCGATACATATATGTACGATGTACTTCATCCACATCCGAAGGTTCCTCCTTCGGAACCACCAGCGATCAGTCGGGGCCCACTTCAAGCTTACTTCGCCCAAACAAATAATCCAACGCACTACTATCATCAATATCATCGTCTAAAGCAACTTGCGAAGACGAAGACGGACCAAACAAATAGCGCGTAGCTTGACGATCAGTAAAGTCCGCCTCGCGCCAAAAGCTGCTCGACCTACTATTCTTCAAATCATACCTTCGCACCTTTGACCACCAAAAACGTTCAAAGGACAGCGAAGGATGTTTAAACTTAGCGCGAGCCCACGATTCACCAGTTATAAAAACATCTTGGTAATTTAACACCAGCGGAGTGACGTCCAACACGTTTAGCACGGTTCCATCAGGAACCTGCACGTTTCACAAAAATACAAAAGTTGCTTCAGCCTCATCAAGTTTTTATAACCACAGTATCTACAAAACGGCTACCTCCCCACAACAAACCCAGGGATCACACCTGACCAGCTTCCCCTCGGATAATCTCCAAACCCTCGCCAACGGCGACAGTCAAGGTCCCAGCTGACGCCTCCTCCGCCGTGGATTCCTCCACAGCAGCCTCGACATTCGTAGCAGTCTCCTCTTCCATCGCCGTTGCCTGCGCAGCGTTTCCTTCAGTGATCGGCACGTCCCCGGTCAACGCCTCGATCTCGGCGAGCGTAACCCCCGCACAACTTGGCTCAGGGGCGGCTTCGGAGCCACCCCTCGCTGCAACTTCCGTGGGCAGCGAGGGCATTGCATCTCGTCGAGCCTATAAGCAAAACAAAAGACAAACCTCGCCAAAATCAACAACAACCCCTCTAAAACAAACCAACAAAATCAAAAATCTTAAAAAGAGTGCGAACCTGACGTGTAGCCTCGGCAGCTTCTTCGAAGGCGAGAGCTCGGCCACCTCCGGAGATCCAAAACTTGCGAAGCAAACGCATCGCACAGTTCCGAACTTCTGCGTCATCAACCTTCATCCGACGAACTTCATCAACCGACGGAAAGACATGGCTCGGCCTTTTGATCTTGCGAAGATGATCACAATCCGCCAGACGAAGCGTGCTCGCCATTGCCAAGGCCCCGACGTAGCCACCAAAATCGGCTGCATTGGAAACTAACGAGCTAAATACATCAAGCTCGTTACCCAGCCAGCCCTCGAAGGCCTCTGCGTCAGCTGCGGGCAATGGCTCTCCGGCAGAGCCTCCAGCCTCGGTCAGATAACAATCAAGTTTACGTTTGACATTCTCCATACTCGCTCGCCAAGATTTGTTCAAATCACCTAGCCGACCCTCGGCCTCGGCCAAAGCCTTGTCTTTCTCCTTTCCCGCGGCAATCAGATCAGCATTACGCTTCGCCAGTTCAACCGCCTCCTCTCGAGCCTTCGCGGCCTTCTCCGAATCATTCTTCAGTTCAATTTCTTTATTCTCTAGACTCCGCGCCAGTTTGCTATTCTCCTTCTCAAGATCAGTAATATGGTTCCTCATAAATTCCATGTCGGAGCCAACCTTCTGCCTCGCTGAGCGGTTCAAGAGCATTAGCTCCGCCAACTTGACGTCAACGTCGTCGAAGGTGTCACCAACCGCTTGATCCGCAAGTAGCACCTCTGCCTCCGGCACACAAATGCGGCCGAAGATTCGGCCTAGAAAACGCTTTTCCTCCGGGCTACACTGCAAGTGGCAATCCCGAAGGTCCGGACTAGTGAACAGCGCAGTTGACGGATCAGAAATCCCAAGCTTCTTAGCATATTCCGGGAGGCTCGACCGGCTAGCCTCGCCGAACGGTCTCTTTCCCCGGGATCGCGCAGAGTCAAGTTCCCCATCGAACTCAAACCCCTCCACCCAAAGGTGCGAGCCCGCAAAGCTGGGAACCGCCCCTCGTCGAGGGCTACCTGGCTCAATATCTTGAGCGATATCAACTGCGCCCTGGGCAACCATCGCACCAACACTCGGCGAGGCTCCGCCTCCAATGGACACCTCCTCATCCGTGTCATGTCCTTCAATCGAACTCTCGCTGCTTTCATCAGACGAACCCGTCCGTCTCCCCCTCCTTTGCGTCCTTCTCCTCCACCTCATCATCATCAGATTCATCCTCGCCGCCCGAAATCTGAACTAAAGCGCCGATCCCTCCAACGCGAGGCACGCGTCCCCCGACTGCACCGGCACCTCGGCCGCTTGGAGCTACGGCCAAGGAGGGAGTACCTGCAGCACCAGAGCCAGCAGCGACCTTCATCGCAAGCACCTTCGCTCGGCCACCAGCTCCGCCACGGCCTCGACCACGGCCCCTCTTCGGCCGAGAGACGATCTCCTTTTCTTCCGAAGCTTTACGCTTCCTCTTCTTCGGCGCGTCGTCGCTCGAAGGAGCGGGCCAGTCTGCGTACCGAATACCAAGAATGTCAAACATTCTGTTCACTCGACCTCCGCCGCCCACCAAGCTATGGATAGCCTTCACTTCCAGCGTGGAAAGCTTCCCCACAAGCTCGTCCGTCCACTGCTGAACTCTTTTGCAAATAGCTTCGTTCCCGTCCTCGCGCCTCGGAAACTTCTTAAGAGTTTTTTCCCAAACCTTCTCCAGATCCAAACTCGGTTTCTTCAAGCCCCTACCCTCGTACCTAGGGTCATTCTCCACCGTGAACCAAGTCCGCCTCCGGCCAAGAGGCCAAATCTTGGCACAGCAATATTCCTCCACTAAATCACGCGCACACTGAGAACGCGCAACGACCCTCAGGCAATCAACAGCAGCATGGGCCTCGACGCTCATCTTAGCTTCGGCGCTCACATCTCCAAGCACCGGAAGCTCGCCGCAAAGCTCGGAGCTATCACTGAGTTTGTAATAGAACCAAAACTCCTGCCACCCGCTACTCCACTTGTTCTTCTGCGCTTGCACCGGCAGCTCCGCGCCAGCGCGATGGCAAAAAGTGTACACCGCGAACTGTCCAAGGCTGGTCTTGCCCTCGCTGTCCGTAATCTTGTGAGGCTGCATATGAACGCGATGAGTGCGAACAAAACCCTCGACATGAGGGACAACCCCCTGAGACCTGCAGGCCCAGACATAGACCGACATCTTTGTGAAGCAAGAAGGCGTAAGCTGATGAAACCGCAAATTGAACCTTCGCAGGACCGAAGTCACGAAGGAGTCAGCTGGGAAGCGAAGACCAGCCGAAAGGAACTCTTCAAACACTACAACTTCATCCGTGTCCGGCTTCGGCACGGTCTCCCCGACACTGGTCCTCGCTTTACCTTCCTCAATCCAGCCCCACCTCACATAAGATGCGATCTCGCTGGCGCAAACACGGCTGAGACCGAACTCGAAAGCAATCCCCTCATCCGCCATAGTGGGAGAAACAGCGCGAGCAGTCTGCTTCAATCTGGCCATTTCTCTAGATCCTTACACTATCAAACAAACCCTCGCACGCAAGTGTGCTCGCCAATGGCCGTCTCAACCCTCGCACGCAAGCTAAAACAAACCTTCGCTACAAGCAAATCGCAACAGCAGGACGGCTATAGCAGAGGGCACAATTCAAACTCTTCACCCACCCTCTCTATTTATAGGCTGAGAGACGAGCCCCTCACCCGACGAAATCAGCACGACAACCGAAAAACGCGGCGCAAAAAACGAAATAGGCTCCAATAGTACAAGCAACATTACAACGGCCTAGCCCCAAGCAGTCGCGGGCGTCGCTGCCGAGGGTCCCGTTTATTGTCCCCATTGAAAGGCGCTGCTTGGGCCTAAACACAGGTTTTTAGGTCCAAGACAACGAGGGGCTACTGTTGGGGGAAAGGACCCTCGGCAGAAGCGCCGCTCGAACTAGTGCTCGAAATAACCCTCGCGCAATCTATGTGTCCTTGCGAGGTCCCTCTCCTATTGGGGACCGTTACCCTGACCCCCGGACGCAAGTTCGACCCTCGTCGCTTTGTTGCATTTCCATGCAGGTCTAAGTCGACAGTCGCACTGCAGGAAACCTTCGCTGGCTCACAACGCCACCTTCGCTTGGAGCGAAGGTTCAGGCGAGCGGCGAGTGTGCGCTGCCCCGAAGGCAAGCGAAGCCGTAGGTCCGGCGAGCACGGCCGAAGGTCAAACCTTCGGTCCTCTCCCCGAAGGCAGGTAAAGCCGGAGATCCGGCAGATGGCGGAGGGGCGCGGGCCCAAGGGCGAGCGCGGCCGAAGGTCAAAACCTCCGCACCTCTCCCCGAAGGTGAACAAGAACCAGGTGGCGGCGCATTGGAGGGTGGCCGATTAGGGTTTCCGCTTCAGCTGTGTATTTACGCTTTTGCCCTTCCTCCCTGCGTGGAGGTGAGGAATCTTTCCTGTACCTTTTTGTAATTTGACCTGTGCCCCTTGGTATTCACTATAAATACCAGGGAGTGAACAGTGTGAAGGGGGGACTTTTTGGGATTAGTGCACTACAGCATTAATTGAGTTCAAAACCTCCGCCTCCACTTTTACTTCCGACGATTGGCCACCTTCGCTGTTCTCTCCGCACAAGTGCGGGGGTTCGGCAAGTGTGCTCCCAACAATCTCGGCGCAGTTGTTGCCTCCCGCGGCGGCGCCGGCGCCGGTCTCCACGCTCCTCGGCTTCTTCCCATGGTCCTCCATGTCGTCCTATGTGCGACTGTGCGGGCTCTCCATAGTCCACACCACCGGTGTTCCCATCGGCTTCAGCCAGCCGTTACTACTCTACTACACCGTCGATGATCTCAGCTTCGCCACCGGTTAGCTTCCTCTCCCGCTGCGGTTGTTCTAGATCTCTCATCACGAAACGTTGCATCAATGCATCAAGGGAAAGGGGAACAATGGATAGCTGGATCTGTCACCCAGCGATAGCTGCATCTGAATAGCGAATAGGCTTTGCTACTTACTATTACTCCGTAATTATTTATTTACAGACAACTCATCCTATGTTTTACCCTGAATTATCTCATACATGATGCATCACTGGAAAATGGAAACACTGTGCAAACACTAGCACTACCTTTCCTATCAAGAGGGGAGTTGGTATGTGCCATGGAAGCCACATCCTGATTCCTGACAGTAGCTGCATATATGCACTATGCACAGTTACACGGCATCGTGCAAAGGGGTCGGAAGAATCACGACGACCGCCTTAACTGATGAACACCAGCAGTAACACTAATTCCTGGATCGGTGTTTCAGCAAAGGTCACCGTCAGACAGCACGCTGTTCCCTGCTGGCTTGCCGATCTGCAGGCAAGATATGGGAGGCACGGTGGGGGTGTACAGCTCTCCGAATGCCTGCCAACAAAAGGGGTTGTAGAGGTGGTACTGTGGCACTAGCAGGGGCTTCAGCTGTATCCCGGTGAGAGTGATCTCCGAGCAAGGTGAGCTGTCGCTGCAAGCGAAGTGGGCAGGTTTGATTGTGAAGGTGCCCCTGATGTTCTCGTACTGAACGCCTGAAACGGCCACCGCCGATGACTGGTTCCTGCACGTCATTTTGTCGCAGTAGAATTGGTCTATTATGATAGGCGTCTGCACTTCTGAAACCTGTATGTTTGAGAACCTTATGCCCTGGACCAGCCCTGAACCTCCCTGCGTCAAGATGCCAGCGCGTTTAGCTCGGTGAATGCAGCAGCAATGATTGCTGGATGTCTGAAGGTGTCAGGTTATGCTTACCTGCCAAGTCTTGATTCTGACACCCGTCATTGTTCTGAACATTTTAACATCTCTTACAGTGATGTTGGATACACATGCTTTTGTGTTGTACCTCCCTAGACCACCAATGCTGATCCCATGCCCTGGTCCACAATTCACGTTATGTATGTTTATATCACTGCATCCTGTCTGTATGGAAACACAGTCATCACCTGCATTGCAGATGCACAAAATTTCTTGTTAATAGCAGGTTTTACTTTTAGAACCAGCTAAACTCCAGCTCGTACTAGTGTTATTGAGATTGCTCCGTTACTCCTGCATCTTGACAGTTTCTAGAAGTTATCTAATGCAGCTGGTTGGCAGAATACGTCTCTTTATCTATTTAGTACTTAAGGTGTCTTTTTAACTAAATTTCTTGTGAACTTGTTTAGTAATTAAGGTGTCTTTTTATCTATTTCATATTGGGGTTGGGAACATGAGTCCTTTTAGCATTACCGCAAGCCAGGTTGGTGTGGTGAATGTTGACTTCTTTGGAGTTTTGCAGGTGTATTCCATCAGTGTTGGGACTATTCTCAGGGGAAGAGATGGTCAAGTCGTGAACCATGACTCCTTGACAGCTATCAAACTTGAGATGGCACTGGGAGCTGTTGACAATCGTTATCCCAGTTACTGTGACATTGGAACTGCCATAAAACCTCAGCGCCTGCATCAAAGTGCACAATGTTTTATATGCAATTACAAAAATGAAAAATATTCAAAGTGCTGCAATAATAGTCTACTTACCGTAGGTTTAATCTGTGGCATCTTGTCTAGCTCCACATAGTACTGTTGGAAAGCACACAGGTAAGCAATTAAATTTGTTTTCACTTGTCTATAAGAAGGATGTTGTTAGATGGTCAGGTCTTACTGCATCGTCGTTGTCGTCATCGTTTGGATCTGAATATGTCCACCATTCCTGCCCCCTACCATTTATGACACCACTGCCTTGGATTGCTATTCCAGTTAGCTTTGTGAATTCAAGCCATTGAAGCAAACCAGAACCCCACGCTCTTGCACTGGTTTGAGCTAAAATAGTTCCATCTAGCTGCAAAATTAGAACATGTCATTTGATACCAGTACTCCTGCTTATTTAGTTTGTTCTTCAGTTTGATTATATTTTTGTTGCAATTTTTACTGACTGACCATTACAATACTCAGGTCACCATCACTGCTTGTTTTGATTTTGATCTCACTTTTTTTGTGAAACAAATATACCTCCCTTTTCTGCAGTTAGTCTTATAGTGTTTAATAGAACACTATAAGTCTAAAAACAGATTGGTACTGATGCAGTACTTAACAAAAGATTTAGCTAGTTTCAGGCCTAGTGCGGTTCAGCCCGCAATTCTAACACATGCCTATTTTTCTAAGCATGTATGGACACATAGTAGAGTTAGAAGTAGCTTTACCTGGAATAGAATATTTGGTTTACAATACGGCCCAGAGAATGAGATTGGGCCCACAACAAACTCAAGCTCAGATGGTACAAGAACTGTAGATGCCTCCACCTTACATGCTGCTGCCCATGCTGCTTCAAAGGCCTGTATGAATAGCAATTATTCAGTTAACTTTTTGGGATAGAGCACTTCTCTGTGCCATCATATCATTAATGGTGAACCCATGTATCAGCACATCTGCACGAGACATAACTCCTTTCTCAAAATCGACAAAGAAAGACATATTACTTTAGGTTATAAGATGGGTGTAGTTTCACAGAATCTACTTTGGTTCATCATAAAAGTTATTTATACTCTTGAAACTGCAAGGAAACAAAGAATTTCGACAAGAATCAATATATCCAATCTCCTTACTGAATTTGAGTTTTGTCAGATCTTTTGAAATCACAAGGATATAATTGTTAGCCTAAAACTTATTCCAGGGAATCCAGGCACATACAGTTCTGCAAGTACAACTATCAGAGGTTTGTACTCTTGTGGACCATTCATCGATTCCCATTTCTTTATACCCCAAATAAAATGCAGTGTCCGGAATAATGCGTAAAAGATGTATGCCTTTCCAGAAATGCACCCAATCATATATGAGAAAAGACAACCTAGACACAAAAACCAAATCTAGGTTCTGGCACCATATGCACTTGTATTATCATGTGAAACTCTAACCTTTAAGGCCATATGGTGTTTAGCATTTTTTTTCAAAGGCTAATGCTACTAGGAAAAATTGTGTGACCATTTTTTGTAAAAATATAGGAACGTCGGCAATCATGTCCTGAAGTGCGCTTACTGAGAATGTAATATATAATAGTATCTTTCGTAAAAAAAAATTGAAAAATATAAGAAAAATTTCTGCACGAAATGTGATAAACGCTGCTAATGAATGTCAGTAGCTGAATGTTTATTTGAAATTCCAATACTAGGGGCATTCTAAAATTGAACTTCAAATATTGTGGTGGTAGTTGGTTGGTAGCAATGTGTCGGTAATGGACATAAGAGAGCCATTTGAGGATACTAACTGCAAAAGTGGAACTGAATACACCATGATGCCAGGAAAAAAAAATAATCTAACACAGAAAATATAGTCATTTGAGGATATTAGCTGTAAAAATAAAACTGAATATACCAGGATGCCATGAAAAAGGTTGTAACTCAGAATATATGAATGCAGGCGACGGAAGCGTCCTAGTTGGAAGCAGAGCATTTTGAAGGCAGTAATGTTGACCTGAGTATCATCAGTAACTCCATCACCCTTGGCTCCAAAGTCCACCACGTTGAAGACTGTATCATGCGATGATGGCGCCGCTGGTGGTGAAGATGTCGACGGTGAGGGCTGCAGAGGCGGCGGAGTTGGCAGTGGGTATCCATATCCTCCGCTAGGTGCCGGCATTGCTGGAGCCTGGCTTCCATTGCCCTGGACAGGGTCTCCGCTCGGGCTAGCAGGGGCGGTCGGGCTGGGCTGGTATGGACTCTGACTCCCTTTGCCGTTCTGCTTGTGGGAGCTGCTGGTGCTGCTGCTCTTCGCTTTCCCTTTCCTCCTGAGCGCAGAGGTGGACGGCGCTCTGCTGCTTCGCCTCCAACTCCAGTGCTTGCCGCTCCTCGCGTCGCATGGATGAACTCCAGAGCAGAGAACGAGAAGGAAAAGGAGGAGTAGAAAGGTGAGACCTTTTAGCCTCAGCATCATCTCTGCGTTTGTAACTTTGTGCCTATTCAGGCTTCAGAGTGTTTTGCTAGAAAAAAAAAGGCTTGAGAGTGTGTGTATGTCTGTATGTGTGTGTGTGTGTGTGTGTGGAAGGAAGGCAAGGTGATATCCAGAGTATGTGGCTTTGAGTTTGAGGAGGGAAAGAGGGGGGTTTAAATAACGAGAGCTTCACTTCATGGCCTTCGTCCCTCCCTGCCTGCCTGCCTGCTTCAGCCTTCAGCAAGGCTGAAGTGAAAGAAGGAAATGGCCTTGGGAGGGACCAGCCGCCCCGGCCGGCTCGGGTAGTCACGTGCATCTGTGTGTGGGGGAGCATTGGCTCATAACAGCATCACAGAGAAAGAATTTAAGGTGCCATCTTTGTTTTCCTTTTGTCACTTTAGTGCATGAACATATCACAGTTTTATCCCCCCCTGGCGGTTTCCTTTACCGCCGTCTTTTCGTGAGAATCGGTTGGTTGGAGGAAGGAAGGAAGGAATCATCTTCAAGTCGCCACTTGTTGCCGGGGCGCCCGGGGGAAAGAAAACAAAAAACTAGACAAGGCGGCTTACCTGTACTCGTACTACTAAAACTGCTGGTGGAGGTTCACGGGGGAGAGGAAGTGGAATAATGCCTGTATGCTGTGCCGTCCGTTCGAATCATTTGCCACCTTCATCTGCTGGTGCTGCTGCTGCTGGTATTAATCTGATACTCTGATGGATGAATGACACGATGTGTCAGTTGTGATTAAACTGATTTGTCCGCTTGGTTCACGTGTCTTGTAGGGGCATCGCGCAGGCAAAAAAAATGCTGGAGCACGCTTCGAGTTCGCCGGCGTCAATGGTGATTGGCTTGGTGAGTTGGTGACAAGGTTGCATGGGTTTCGGTTTCCCAGAGGCAGAAGGAGAGGGTGCGTAACTTGTTTTCTTTTTTGGCAATTTGACGAGCATACTGTATGTCAGTATATGTACATGGTTGTTTGTATTAGGTGTGCGCGTTGTACAGTCGAGTAGAGCTGCTGCTGGTGGCTCTATGATTGCAATGGCAAAGACCAAGCTCAATTGGGCCGGGGTCCCAGGGGCGTGGAATGATGCCCCTGCCTGACAAGGTCTCTCGATGAGCCGGGGGCAAGTGGGCGTCGGATTCGGAAAGTTTTAACCATACCAGGCCGGTGATGTGTGTGCGGGGCTTGGATGAGATGAGAGAGCCTCGTCTCGTCGCCGTTGTCTCTCCCCGGTACACGGAGACGGAGTAGACCGGAGCCGGACCATCTCGTTGCCCGTTGGGCGTGGCTTGTTGGCTGGAGTGGCGTAGCACGTCGCACAGAAGCTTCAGCTGCCATTATTTGTTCGTGGCAGTACGTGGCAACTGACGACCATGGCGGGTGTGTGTGTGTGGTCGAAAACCAAACTGAAGAGCGCAAGCAACCCAAGTGTAACGTGGTAGGTGACACAGGTTAGTACTCGTGTTAGTACAACATCGTTACGAGCTCGCAATCACATTCCCATCACAGGTGGTGGCTGCTGCTGCCGACTGCCGGGGCCGGGGCTCGCCCAGTCGCCCTCCTGGTCACGGGCGCGCGCTGCCCGGACGAGTCGGCGAGAGGCTAGTGCCGAGACCGGGACCCGGCGCGACAAAACGGCCAAAAAGGCCACACCAACCACCAACCACTACTACCACACCACACACCACACGCCCCCGCCAGAGTTGCCGCCGCACGCCCCGGCGCTCGGCGCTACCACCCACTCGAACTCGATGCCCTGCCCTTGCTGCTGCCGCCGATATGATCCGTCTGATGGACGTGGAGATTCCACGCCCGATCGTTTGGTTTCCGTTGCACTCGCGGTCGATCGGGGCCTCAGGGCGATCGCTGCCGCGCCCGCGGTGGTCTCGTGGTGCATGCAGTTGCAGGGGCAAAGGAAAAGTGCCGTGCGTGGCCGCCGGATCGGACGCGCGACGTCGTCGGCTGCGGAGATAGCGGAGGCGAGCATGTGCCTGCTGCGCCTCCAATTTCTTGGATGGGAATGAATGAATTTTCGCTAGCAAGTCCCTGTTTAGATTGCAACCTTTTGCAATTCTAACACTGTAGCGCTTTCGTTTTTTTTTTGACAAATATTGTCTAATTATGGACTAATTAGGCTCAAAAGATTCGTCTCACAAATTATAAACAAACAATGTAATTAGTTATTTTTCGGAAAGTCTAAGTGACACTTGAGTGTTTTTGTTGCCTCCAACACACGAATTTTGTGGGCGTCGGATGTGCATCGCGCGTCTGGGCTTGTTCGGCGCCGGTTGGATTCGTTTGTTCGGCTGACGTGTGGGTCCCACTTGTCAGGAGCACTGTTTCATATTTTTGGGACGCGCGCCCGTTTGTCTTCGAGTGACTTTTCATTTCATTTCGCCTCCCTCCCGTTCCTCTTCTCTTGGGTCCCTGGCGATTTGGGCGACGAGTACCGACGAAGGCGACGACGACGGTAGTTGCTCCGGCGACGGTGACGGCGACGCCCGGCGGAGGCTCCTGGTCCGGTGAATCTGTGTTGCTATGCGGCGTTGGTCCTCGTTTTGGAGTCCGGCGACACGCTCTTCATTTGTCTCTCTCACTAGCGGTCTCTCTCTCAGTGTGTGTGTCTCTCGTCTGTTACTCCGGCGAAGTTGCGGCTGCTGACGGTGATTTTGATGGAGATTTAGGGTTTCCTTGGCTGGGGTTTCGGATATTTGGGGGATTTTTTCGCTTTTAGGGTTTCTGTTGTGTTTTGATTTGTGGGATTTGGGGGATTCTGGTTCATCTAGGGACACAATGTCGATTTAGGGTTTCATAGTTCATTTCTTGTACTGACGCAGTGTTTGTTTTCTGTTTTCTCTCTCACTAGCGGTCTCTCTCTCAGTGTGTGTCTCTTGTCTGTTACTTCGGCGAAGTCGCGGCTGCTGACGGTGAATTTGATGGAGATTTAGGGTTTCCTTGGCTGGGATTTCGGATATTTGGGGGATTTTTTCGCTTTTAGGGTTTCTGTTTTGTTTTGATTTGTGGGATTTGGGGGATTCTGGTTCATGTAGTGACACAATGTCGATTTAGGGTTTCAATGTCGATTTAGGGTTTCATTGTTCATTTCTTGGACTGACGCAGTGTTTGTTTTCTGTTTGTGCAGGTAGTTACGAGTGTGTTTCTGCAGATATAAATCTCCATTTCAGGTACTTGACTTACTAACTGAACCTGAATGTTTGATTTTTCCAGTTGTTCTATAATGAATGCAGAGCATGAGTTGTTTAGTTACTGAGGTTTAGGCTCTTGTCCTCATATGAAGGCATGCTACAATTAGTTAAAAATCTGAATGGAGAGCATGAGTAGTTTATGCAGAGCATGATGTCAGGTATTGTGGATTTCTGAATTTGTTATTCATTGGCACTGATAGTACTAGATAGCGAAAGAATTTGTTGTGCACTACATTGATGTGTAGTGCCACTGATAGTACTGAATGCAGAGAATGAGTAGTTCAGTTATCTTATTCAGTTATACATATGTAGAGTCTGTGTTGTTGGATCCAGTGGCTAGCTTAAATTCATATGAAATATGATGATGTGTATAATTGTTAGGCTTGTCTTCAATCCAGTTTGACCATGTCTTGATTTGTTAGGCTTGTCTTCAATCCAGTATGACCATGTATCTGATGATGCTATGTGTTTCAGGCTGAGTTGTTTTCTGAAATTATTGGGATTATTGTGATTGGGCTGATTAGTTCGTTACTTGTCAACCTATCAGTTAACTGATTTGTTCAGTGGCACTGCTGGTACTAGATAGTTAAAGAATTTGTTTTGCAGTGCATGAGTAGGAAAAATCTGAATGTTGATCACACTGATATGTCGATGAAGCATCTATTTTTGCCTTGTCGACGTGCAGTGCCACTGATAGTACTGAATGCAGAGAATGAGTTGTTCAGTTATTTTATTTAGTTATACATATGTAGAGTCTGATTTGTTGGATGCAGTGGCTAGCTTATCTTTTTTTCAAGCCTTGAGTAGTCATATGAAATGGATGCTAATAATTTTAGGTTCTGGTAAACTGAACAGTACTGTACATCTTCATGATTTGGTAGGCTTGTCTTCAATCCAGTATGACCATGTATCTGATCTTGTTATTTGTTTCAGACTGAGTTCTTTTCTGAATTTGTTGGGATTATTGTGATTGGGCTGATTAGTTCATTAGTTGTCAACCTATCAGTTTACTGATATCAGGTAATTGTTAGTTATTGCGATTTATTTGTTGTCTTTCTCTAATTACATATTACATTTTTTGTTGTGGTCCTCATATATAAATAATAGAATATTGTTTAATTATATTTGTGACTTTGCGGAAAATTGTATATTGCACATACTGTAATTGCAATGAACGAAACATGCAATTTTAGTAAAAACTATAGATATGCAAATAGGGGCCCATAGTAAGGGCATTATTAGTTAAATTGTCCTATATATATATATTTTGCAGTCTGTTTTTTGGAGAGATGGAAAGAGAGCATTTGTCACGTCAAAGGAGGGGCCCATACATGAACAACCGTCTTTGGTTGGAGCGTTTGGATGCAGCTTCAGAACCTCCTGTTGAGCGTTTGCGTGCATCTTCAGAACCTCCTCCTCAAACTCAGCCACTTTTACTTGAAGATATTGAAGATAGTGCAGATAGCTATGTCAAGTATGAAGAAGTTCCAGAGTTTCATGGCCCTGGAAAAGATAAATGGTTGACTGGAGTGGACCTTGATGAAAAGTGCAGTATTTGCTTGATGAGGCTTTCAGAGCCATTCGAAGATGATGTGTATAATTGGTTAGAGTTGGTTGAGGAGAACGTTCGGGCCATGCCATGTCATCATACATTCCATAATGATTGTATCTACAAGTGGTTGAGTGAAAGTCCTACGTGTCCTGTTTGTCGCTGGAGGCCCCCTGAGATGAGTGAAGAAAAGAGGGAGGAGTAGGGTATTAGAACAGAATAGTTATTTGTGTATTAGCATCGTTGAAGTTTGAAGTATTTATTGATGTAAAGTTAAAGTTATGTTTAAGAACAGTATTATGTGATGTTAAATTTTAAGAATATAACCATATCTCTTGTTGTTTGATTGGATCAGCTCAGGCCCTCCTGGCCTTTTGCATTTCTATGTTTCATTTTCCAGGTTGCAGTATATCTTTTGATGATGACCTTTGGTCCAGCTAGTTGATTGGTTAATCTGATCTATTTTATTGTTTTAGTGTAGATCCGTGTTCGTCTTAAGCGAGAAGGAAGTAGTATCAGGAGAACCTATCAGTTTACTGCTATCAGGTAATTCTTAGTACTTATTGTGATTTCTTACTTGTCTTTGTCTCATTATCAACATAAATTAATTTTATTAACAACATTATATATGTGTTTGTACTAGTATTTGTGTAGCTATGGATTCTGAAGACTATTGTGCTGCTCAAAGTGAGCATGAGTTCACAACAGATAGTGAAGAGGAGATGAACTCTGATTCAGTGGACGTTGTTGAGGTAGTAGGTTTAGTTTTGGTTAGTTTATTTAGTTGTCTAGTACAGTTAAACATAGCATATGTATGTTGAAGTTTGTTTCGATTTTGTCAGGAATCCAATGGTCCAGATAATGATAATGTTTCTCCTGCTGAGATGTTGAAGACTTTCAAGCATGTTCAGCATGCTTTTGCTGGAGTATGTTTTCCAACAATCTTTTATTGGACAACCCTTTATTGGAATGTGAATTAGTACGTTTATGTAATTTCATTATAATTGTTTCTTTCAGTTTGCTAAAATTGTTGAGAAGAAAGTGAAGAGAAGGCAGCCTAGAGTGCATGCTCGTTCTTCAAAGGTAAATTATGTTTTTTTTCGTAACATTTTGAAGTAAACTGTAGGAGGCTAATTATATATTATAATTTATGTTTTTAAATTTGTTTGTAGAGGTCAACAACTTTGAGAGGCAGAGGCAAAGCGAAGTCCAGTGGTGCTGCATGTACATCAGAAAGAGCAGGCAGTAGGTTCAACAACAAATATTTTGGAGAAAAAATAATAGCAAATTTGGATGAGCGGAAGAAGAAGATTATTCGCGATCATGGTTTTGGCATTTTGTTGGAATATGATGGTTGTTCTGCGCCTAAAGGTTTTGTGCAGTGGATAGCAGATCAAGTAGACTTGAATTGCCGTGACATAGTTGTTGGAGGAAAAGTGATTCCGTTCACTCCATTGTCTGTTCATCTGTTCTTGGGACTGCCAATAGATGGTCAAGACATAAAGGAGAATTACAGTGATTCTTCAAAGACCAACTTCCTAAAGGAAATCAAAGAGTCTTCTTTGCCACTGATTAAGACTTTTGGTGACAAGTTGCTAGGAAACACTTTATCTGATGATGATGTGTTTCGTTATTTTATGGTTGTTGCTCTATCAACATTTCTTTGTGCAAATTCAAGCACTCTGCCCAGCCCTCAGTATCTTGGGGCTTTGATTGATGTGTCTAGGGTGAAGGAATGGAATTGGTCAAAGTTTGTGTTCGATTGGATGTTTGCTTCGATATCAAACTATAGAAAGAAGAATCGCAGCACAATTGGAGGGTGCCGATACTTTCTTGCAGTAAGTATCTTTCTTTTGTGTCCTTATTTGTATGTTTTATTGAGTGATATCTTGTATTGTTTTCTTAGGTTGACGTTTACACTATGATTTTGTAGGGTTATTGAAAGTCCTTGTTTGGTTTTGGGTAATTGATGTCACCTAGTGTACTAACCATGTCATGAAGTGCTTATGAGCTAGGTTGGTACACATCATATGTGGGAGCTAAATGACGATCATGATATTGGTGGTGATGGCCAAAAGATAGATCAAGCGCCTCACATTTGGAAGACGAAGAAGAGAAAAGCAAAATCCTATGGAGATCAAGGCAAAGGTATAAATAGGAATTTTGTTTTGGCACTCAAGACACCATAGAGGGTGTGAGTGCGTTTAGGATAGATAGCCGTACTATTAAGAGGGGAATATCTCAGTGATCGCGGTTATCAAGTGCCACTAGGTGAATTCATACATGCATATGCATTAGGACCTAGTGTGCTAACTCGAATCCTTTGAAAATGATTGTGAAAATGCTAACACACTTGCACAAGATGATAAACACTTGGTGGTGTTAGCACATTTGCAAAGGAGAAGTTGTTGAAATAGTTTTGGATCAAAACAGAGAAGATAATGGAGTTTTCTGTGTGTTGTCGGTGGTACCGACCCTGGGTTGTCGGTGGTACCGCCCAAGGAGGCAGCGTGCAGACCTCTCTGTTCCGAGGCGGTTTTGGCCTAGCGGTGGTACCGCCATTACCCCGGTAGTACCGGCGGCGGTGGTACCGGCCAGGGGTCGGTGGTACCATGGGCATGAGGTGTTTTGCAGAGCCCTCTGTTTGTTTTGAAAAAGGCCTACCGGTGGTACCGCTATAACCCCGGTACCACCGGGATCGGTTGTACCGGGCCTGGCCGGTGGTTGGCGAGTTTTTCGCAAGGCTCTCTGTTGTTTTCGAAAATGGCTTGCCGGTAGTACCGCCATTACCTCGGTACTACCGCCCACGGTGGTACCGACGCAAGGCGGTAGTGACTGGTTTTTCGCAGAGCTCTCTGGTCGCGGCGCTTTTTGGCCTGGCGGTAGTACCGCCATCACCTCGGTACTACCGACCTCGGAGGTACCGACCGAAGTCGGTGCCTCGCCTAAATCAGCGGGACGTACGGGAAACGGCTAGTTTGACTCTGTCGGTGGTACCGCCCAGGAGGGGTCGGTACTACCGACCATGCGCAGGAAGGTAGGGTTCGGGCCGCCGCCGCCCCTTCCCTATATATTGAACGTGGCCGCCTTTGGGGGGTTCTTCTTGACTCTCTGACTTCTTGAACATCCTCTTGAGCAAGATTTAATCCCTCCCTTCGATCTCTTTGCTTGTTAGTGCGAATCCAAGTGAGATCGAGAGATCCAAGTGCATTTGCTTGTGAGTTTGCATCTAGTGGCACTTGGCGATTGTGTTTTGCTGCGGATATTCTTATTACTCTTGGTGGTTGCCGCCACCTAGACGGCTTGGAGCAGCGGAGGAGATTAGGCACGAGTGGTGATTGTTCGTGGCCATCTCCCGGTGATTTGTAAGGGGTTTCTTGTACCTTCCCCGGCGGAGCGCCAAAGGTAACTCTAGTGGATTGCTCGTAGCTTGTGGATCCCCATCTTGTGTTGGTTGTGCGGCACCCTATTGAGGGTTAGGCGTGTGATGCCTATTAGCGCGTGAACCTCCAAGTGGGTGTATCGCTACAACGGGGACGTAGCTTGCCGGCAAGCAAGTGAACCTCGGAGGAAAAATAATTGTGTCAACTTGTCTCCGTGGTATTCATTGATATTCATTTATTAATCTCTTGCCGGATCGGTATACATACTCCTATCTCTTGTATTTATTCTTGTTACATTCTTGCAAGTATTATTTATATGTTGTTGCTATTCTAGTTTTCCTATCTTGTGTAGTGTTTCACATTGTGGATAGGTGGCTTGCACTTTTGTAGAGCTAGCGCTATCTTTGCTACGCCATTTAGTTGTATAACAAGTTTGTTTAAGTGTTGTTGAAGAATTTCTATAGGCTATTCACCCCCCCCCCCCCTCTAGCCATTTAGGACCTTTCAAGTGGTATCGGAGCGAGGTCACCGCTTATTCAAGGCTTAACAACCTTCGGTGTCAAAATGGCTCATATCAACAACACTAAAAGGCCACCCCAATTTGATGGCACAAACTACAGTTATTGGAAGGCAAAGATGACTACTCACATCAAGTCAATCAATAGAAAAATTTGGAGTGTGGTAGAAACAAAGATTGAGATAGTCGATCCAGAGCATCTCACCAATGCCGAAGAAGAGAAGATGCAAAACAATGATATTGCTCTCAGTGCTATTCATGATGCTATTGATGCAAATGTATTTGAGCAAATCAAGGGCATGGAACTGGCTAATGAGGCATGGAAGAAACTAGAAGAGTCATATGAGGGCACTCAAGCAGTCAAGGGAGCAAAGGCTTATATTCTCAAGGAGAAGTTTGCAAGCTTCAAGATGAAGGAAGATGAAAGTGTGCCGGAGATGTTCAATAGGCTACAAGTGCTAGTCAATGATCTAAAGGCACTTGGGGAAGAAGTGAAGGACAAGGACTTCTCACACAAGTTCTTGAGATGCCTCCCAAAGAGGTTTGGTATGTTGGTTACTTTGCTAGTAAGAAGTGGTTTGGACACAATGACACCAAACCAAGTACTTGGAGATGTGATGACCGATGACACATATAGAGAAGAAAATGAAGAAGAAGAGAAGAAGGATGAAAAGAAGAAAAGTGTGGCATTCAAAGCCACAACATCATCATCCAAGACCAAGAGCAAGGGAAAAGTAAAGAAGGAAGAATCAAGTGAAGATGATTGCTCCAATGCTAGTGATGATGAAGATGAAGAGATGGCCTTATTTGTTAAAAGATTTGGCAAATTCATGAAGAAGAAGGGCTACCGGGCAAGAAGGAAGAAGACATCATACAAGAATAAGGATGAACCAAGAAGGTGTTTCAAGTGCGGTAGCAAGGACCATCTCATTGCTCAATGCCCATACAACAGTGAAAATGACGACAATGACAACAAGAAGGACAAGAAGAGGGAGAAGAAAGAAAAGAAGAGTTACACGAAGAAGAAGAAGGGGCAATCATACATGGTCACTTGGGATAGTGATGCTTCCACAAGTGATAGTGATGAAGATAGTGATAATGAAGATCACAAGACAAGCAAGAAGAAGGCACTTGCAAGTATTGCTATCAACAACAAGCCTTCAATCTTCGATACTCCATCATGCTTCATGGCTAAGGCCACAAAGGTACTATCTGATGATGATGAGAGTGATAGTGATGATAGTGATGATGATGAACCCACTAAAGATGAATTAATTGAAATGCTTGATGATGCTAGAGAACATTTTGATAAAAAGAGAAAGGAGTGCAAAGAATTGCAAAAGAGACTAAAAGCTCTTGAGCAATCCTTTGAGGAGCTCAATGCTACTCATGAGAGGCTGGCGGAAGCCCATGAGGAGCTTGGCAATGCTCACACTAAGCTTAAGGAAGCTCACTCCTCACTTGTTGATCAAGCTAAAACTGAAAAAGTGGTTAAAACATGTGACATAGGCATAGCTTGTGATATAATTGATGAATCTTTCTATAAGCCTATTATTGTTGCTGCTACTAACCCTTCATGTAGCTCATCATCTACCACTACTACCTCATCTATGGATGATGGCTTCACTTGTGATGCCTCACTCATGGTTGAAAATGAGACATTGAAGAAGGAGGTAAATGAGCTCACTCACGCCTTGGGTAAAGCCTATGGTGGTGAGGCCCGCTTGCTTAAGTGCTTGGGTAGCCAACGCTTTTCTCTCCACAAAGAGGGATTGGGCTATACCCCCAAGAATGGCAAGGCGGCTTTTGCTACTCACAAAACTAGTTTTGTGAAGAGCAATGGTCGGTTTTGCACTAGATGCAAGCAAAGTGGGCATATAGAGCTATATTGCAAAAACAAGAACAAGATTGCTAATGTATCCTCTATTCAGTTTGATTCTTGCTATTTACTTACCAGAGGTGTTAATGGTGTGAAAGCTAAATTCATTGGTGCACCAATTGTGGGCTCAAAGAAGAAAGCCATTTGGGTACCAAAGAGTTTGGTCACTAATCTTGGAGGACCCAAAAAGGTTTGGGTACCTAAAAAGAATTGATTTGTTCTTGTAGGTCAACTATAAAGCCGGAGGAAGGCATTGGGTGCTTGATAGTGGGTGCACTCAACATATGACAGGAGATTCAAGAATGTTCGATTCAATCAATTCAAGTGGCAATCATGGTTTTGACTCTATCACATTTGGTGACAATGGAAAAGGCAAGGTTAAAGGGCTTGGTAAGATTGCAATATCCAATGACATGAGCATTTCAAATGTGTTGCTAGTTGAGAGCTTGAACTTCAATCTACTGTCAGTCGCTCAGTTGTGTGATCTTGGTTTCAAATGCATTTTTGGAGTTGATGATGTAGAAATCATAAGTGTAGATGGTTCTAATTTGATATTCAAGGGATTTAGATATGAGAACCTATACTTGGTTGATTTCAATGCTAGTGAAACCCAGTTGTCAACATGCTTGTTCACTAAATCTGGTTTGGGTTGGTTATGGCATAGAAGGCTTGGTCATGTTGGAATGAAACAGTTGAACAAAATAGTGAAACATGATTTAGTTAGAGGCTTGAAAGATGTCACATTTGAGAAGGATAAACTTTGTAGCTCTTGTCAAGCTGGAAAACAAGTTGGTAACACCCATCCTAAGAAAAGCATGATGAGTACCAGTAAAGCATTTGAGTTATTGCACATGGATTTATTTGGACCAACAACATACACTAGCATCGGTGGAAGTAAATATGGCTTTGTGATAGTGGATGATTACACTAGATACACATGGGTCTTCTTTCTTAGTGATAAAAGTGAAACTTTTGAGATCTTCAAAAACTTTGTCAAGAGATGTCAGAATGAGTTTGAAACAACAATCAAGAAAGTTAGAAGTGACAATGGGAGTGAATTTAAGAATACAAGAATTGATGAGTTGTGTGATGACTTTGGCATTAGACATCAATTCTCACCCAAATATACTCCTCAATCAAATGGGATTGTTGAAAGGAAGAACAGAACTTTGATTGATATGGCAAGGTCTATGCTCAGTGAATACAATGTCAGTCATTCTTTTTGGGCCGAAGCTATCAATACGGCTTGCTATTGTAGCAACCGTCTCTATTGCCATGGCATGCTAGAGAAGACACCATATGAGCTATTAAATGGAAGAAAGCCAAACATCGCATACTTTAGAGTTTTTGGTTGCAAATGTTATATATTGAAGAAAGGTGCAAGATGGAGCAAATTTGAGAAGAAATGTGATGAAGGATTCTTACTTGGATATTCAACAACAAGCAAAGCATATAGAGTTTGGAACTTGGCTAGTGGTATTATGGAAGAAGTGCATGATGTTGAATTTGATGAAACTAAGGGCTCTCAAGAAGAAAATGAAAATCTTAATGATGTGAGAGGCACTCAATTGTCAAATGCAATGAAGAATATGGATATTGGTGATATTAGGCCAAGACAAGTGGATGATAATGAAGATGACCAAATGTTCTCGTCAAATGTGCAAGTTGATGCAAATCAAGCTAGTGGTTCTCATGATCAATCAAGTGCTAGTGAAGATCAACAAGCTAGTTCATCTCAACCAAGCAATCAAGTGCAAATCCTCCAACCAACCAACATTGCAAGAGATCATCCCATAGATCAAATTGTTGGGGATATTAGAAGTGGTGTGCAAACAAGATCGAGATTGGCATCTTTTTGTGAGCATTTTTCTTTTGTGTCATCGTTCGAGCCAACCAAGATAGAAGATGCATTGATGGATGTTGATTGGGTAAATGCTATGCATGAAGAGCTAAACAACTTCACCCGCAACCAAGTTTGGGAACTTGTTGAGAGACCAAAGAACTACAATGTAATTGGAACCAAATGGGTATTTCGAAATAAGCAAGATCAAGATGGGATAGTTGTAAGAAACAAAGCAAGATTGGTAGCTCAAGGCTACACTCAAGTTGAAGGTCTTGATTTTGGAGAAACATATGCACCGGTTGCAAGAATGGAAGCAATTAGAATTCTATTGGCTTATGCATGTGCTCATAATATCAAGTTATATCAAATGGATGTTAAAAGTGCATTTCTCAATGGATATATCAATGAGTTAGTTTTTGTAGAACAACCTCCCGGTTTTGAAGATGACAAGAAGCCCAACCATGTTTACAAGCTCAAGAAGGCGTTGTATGGTTTGAAGCAAGCACCAAGAGCATGGTACGAGCGGTTGAGAGATTTCCTACTCTCTAAAGGATTCAAGATGGGCAAGGTTGATACTACTCTCTTCACCAAGAAGATTGGAAAAGACTTGTTTGTGTTGCAAATATATGTTGATGATATTATCTTTGGGTCAACCAACCAAGAGTTTTGTGAAGAGTTTGGGAATATGATGGCAAATGAGTTTGAGATGTCTATGATTGGAGAGCTTAGTTACTTCCTTGGTCTTCAAGTCAAGCAAATGAAGAAAGGTACTTTTGTGAGTCAAGGAACGTACATCAAAGATATGCTTAAGAAGTTTGGTCTAGATGATGCAAAAGCTATTAGCACACCTATGGGAACAAATGGACATTTGGATAGTGATGCTAGTGGCAACATGGTGGATCAAAAGTTGTATCGGTCTATGATTGGAAGCTTACTTTATGTGACCGCTTCTAGGCCGGATGTGATGTTTAGTGTATGCATGTGTGCAAGATTTCAAGCTTCACCAAGAGAGAGTCACTTGAAGGCAACTAAAAGAATATTGAGATACTTGAAGCACACACAAAATGTTGGATTGTGGTATCCCAAGGGGTCAAACTTTGAGTTGATTGGATATTCGGACTCCGACTATGCAGGATGCAAGGTTGATAGAAAAAGCACATCGGGCACATGTCAATTACTTGGAAGATCACTTGTATCATGGTCATCGAAAAAGCAAAACAGTGTTGCACTTTCAACCGCCGAAGCAGAATACATATCCGCAGGAAGTTGTTGTGCTCAATTACTTTGGATGAAAGCAACTTTGGATGACTTTGGAATTAAATTCAAACAAGTACCATTGTTATGTGACAATGAGAGTGCAGTGAAGCTCACCAACAATCCAGTACAACATTCAAGAACAAAGCACATTGACATTCGCCATCACTTCATAAGAGACCATCAACAAAAGGGTGATATTTCAATTGAGAGTGTTGGTACCGATGATCAACTTGCCGATATATTCACCAAGCCACTTGATGAAAAGAGATTTTGCAAGCTAAGGAATGAATTGAATATACTTGATTTCTCAAATATGAGTTGATGCACCCTCCGTTATATGACATGCCTCTCCTTCAACAAAGCAAAGGTAAAATTGTGTGGCATGACATTCATTCTTGCTAAGGATATGTTTAGTGCATTTAGTCATTCCTTGCATCTTATAGGGTCATTCATGAAAATAAAATACTTTGGATGTACATATGGTACCACTATTGCTTCTATGTTTGATATGATCTAGTGGTAGCATATGACATGCTTATGGGCTTGTGAACCTAGTGTTTGATCTTGGAAACAAGCATTCAAGGGTTTAACCGACGTGAGTAAGATAACCATTGAAAGATGTGTGAAGAAGCTTACTCTAGAGCAAACCGTGTTAAATATCTTATGTTTGTTTGCTAGGTTGAACCACACTTGATCACTCTATTGATTAACTTAACTCCTACTAAAATTGGTGTGCCTTTTATGGTACTTAATGACAAAGGGGGAGAAATGGTTAAGATATATACAACAAAGGGAGGATCAATTAAAATTTGAGCACACAAGTAGGGGGAGCAAGCTCATGAACTTATTGTTGCATTTGAATGTGCATATTCATATGAGTGATTGCATTGCATAAGTTTAAATTCAATACACATGCTTGTGTGATGTATGCTAGGAATAAATTTTGAATGATGATTTGTGCACTAGCATGCATAAGTGGTAGCTAGATGTGAGTTGCTTTTACAAGTGATACTAGATCCTTTCATATAATGTTGATCTCATGAGGTATCTAGTGTTTGTTTTTAAGTCTAGCTAACCATGGTGCTAAGGATGATGAAAATTGGCAACTCCGATTGGTATCACGCTTCAAAGGTCCATTCTTTACACCTTAGCATCATTTGATAGTATTACTCTCCCACATTTCATATCTATGCATATGTGCCGAACTTGAACCAAACACTATAGCACATATGTAGGGGGAGCTAATACTAGTAGAGGTGATTCAAATTTTCAAATATATATCTTTGTAAAAGGTTGTCATCAATTACCAAAAAGGGGGAGATTGAAAGTCCTTGTTTGGTTTTGGGTAATTGATGTCACCTAGTGTACTAACCATGTCATGAAGTGCTTATGAGCTAGGTTGGTACACATCATATGTGGGAGCTAAATGACGATCATGATATTGGTGGTGATGGCCAAAAGATAGATCAAGCGCCTCACATTTGGAAGACGAAGAAGAGAAAAGCAAAATCCTATGGAGATCAAGGCAAAGGTATAAATAGGAATTTTGTTTTGGCACTCAAGACACCATAGAGGGTGTGAGTGCGTTTAGGATAGATAGCCGTACTATTAAGAGGGGAATATCTCAGTGATCGCGGTTATCAAGTGCCACTAGGTGAATTCATACATGCATATGCATTAGGACCTAGTGTGCTAACTCGAATCCTTTGAAAATGATTGTGAAAATGCTAACACACTTGCACAAGATGATAAACACTTGGTGGTGTTAGCACATTTGCAAAGGAGAAGTTGTTGAAATAGTTTTGGATCAAAACAGAGAAGATAATGGAGTTTTCTGTGTGTTGTCGGTGGTACCGACCCTGGGTTGTCGGTGGTACCGCCCAAGGAGGCAGCGTGCAGACCTCTCTGTTCCGAGGCGGTTTTGGCCTAGCGGTGGTACCGCCATTACCCCGGTAGTACCGGCGGCGGTGGTACCGGCCAGGGGTCGGTGGTACCATGGGCATGAGGTGTTTTGCAGAGCCCTCTGTTTGTTTTGAAAAAGGCCTACCGGTGGTACCGCTATAACCCCGGTACCACCGGGATCGGTTGTACCGGGCCTGGCCGGTGGTTGGCGAGTTTTTCGCAAGGCTCTCTGTTGTTTTCGAAAATGGCTTGCCGGTAGTACCGCCATTACCTCGGTACTACCGCCCACGGTGGTACCGACGCAAGGCGGTAGTGACTGGTTTTTCGCAGAGCTCTCTGGTCGCGGCGCTTTTTGGCCTGGCGGTAGTACCGCCATCACCTCGGTACTACCGACCTCGGAGGTACCGACCGAAGTCGGTGCCTCGCCTAAATCAGCGGGACGTACGGGAAACGGCTAGTTTGACTCTGTCGGTGGTACCGCCCAGGAGGGGTCGGTACTACCGACCATGCGCAGGAAGGTAGGGTTCGGGCCGCCGCCGCCCCTTCCCTATATATTGAACGTGGCCGCCTTTGGGGGGTTCTTCTTGACTCTCTGACTTCTTGAACATCCTCTTGAGCAAGATTTAATCCCTCCCTTCGATCTCTTTGCTTGTTAGTGCGAATCCAAGTGAGATCGAGAGATCCAAGTGCATTTGCTTGTGAGTTTGCATCTAGTGGCACTTGGCGATTGTGTTTTGCTGCGGATATTCTTATTACTCTTGGTGGTTGCCGCCACCTAGACGGCTTGGAGCAGCGGAGGAGATTAGGCACGAGTGGTGATTGTTCGTGGCCATCTCCCGGTGATTTGTAAGGGGTTTCTTGTACCTTCCCCGGCGGAGCGCCAAAGGTAACTCTAGTGGATTGCTCGTAGCTTGTGGATCCCCATCTTGTGTTGGTTGTGCGGCACCCTATTGAGGGTTAGGCGTGTGATGCCTATTAGCGCGTGAACCTCCAAGTGGGTGTATCGCTACAACGGGGACGTAGCTTGCCGGCAAGCAAGTGAACCTCGGAGGAAAAATAATTGTGTCAACTTGTCTCCGTGGTATTCATTGATATTCATTTATTAATCTCTTGCCGGATCGGTATACATACTCCTATCTCTTGTATTTATTCTTGTTACATTCTTGCAAGTATTATTTATATGTTGTTGCTATTCTAGTTTTCCTATCTTGTGTAGTGTTTCACATTGTGGATAGGTGGCTTGCACTTTTGTAGAGCTAGCGCTATCTTTGCTACGCCATTTAGTTGTATAACAAGTTTGTTTAAGTGTTGTTGAAGAATTTCTATAGGCTATTCACCCCCCCCCCTCTAGCCATTTAGGACCTTTCAGTTATTACCTTGACTTTGTACGATTTGGGTTGCATCTTGAGGTGCCTGCTAGTTTGCCAAGAATAATTTGTTGGAAGGGTTCTATGATTACAAAGTTTGCTTCTTATGATCGTGTGTCTGCTGATATTTATGGAAAGTGTCCAGTGAGTTTCCTTTTTTTTATATTTTAATTGTTTTCAACTCTTTTGAATTGGTTTTTGAAATGCGCTGCTGATTATAATTATTTGTTATCTGCAGTTGTTATCTGTTGATGAGACTTGCTATGCAGAAGAGTTTCTACCTGAAGAAGCCTGTGCTTCTTTTAGGAGATGTTTGGATAAATCATGTGATTTCATTGAAGAAGAGGTACTTGCATTTTATAAAAAAGTTGTTTATTTTTAAAAATAACTCTTTGATATTGTTGTTGTTATTTCTTTATATTACAGGATAGAGCAAATATGACTGAGATTTTTGAGTCGCACCACATGAGGTTTGGCTTTAGGAGACCTGGCCCACTGGTGTCCAAAATGTTCAAGTACATGCATTTAACTCATGTTGTTGGGACTTCTGGACATGGTGGTGGAGCATCTGTTGAAGCTGAGACTTCTTCTGGCAGAGTGCCTCCTCTAGCTGATGGTGATGGAGACCATGCTATTCCTGTTGAAAATGTTGCGCCACTTCCATGTTCAGGACATGGAGTTAATGTAGAAAATGTATTGGATGCGACCTTGCCTCCTGTTGCAACTGTAACAGGCGCGAAAAATATTGTCTTGGATGCTGATGTGGAAAAAGGTATTGGTGAAGATGCAAATGTGAAATTTGCTGAACCGAAGAATGCATCTGCACCTAATAATCATGAAGAAGATGGCTCTGCGACAGAGGTGCTTGAATCAGAAGGTGTTTTGTATGAATCAGAGAAATGTGGTGCTTCTCAGTCAACTGAAATTCTTCCTTCTGCTAACTCATCTGCTGAAGGTATATGGATTGTTTTGTGTTCGTTTGTTTGATCCCAGTGATAAGATTGTGTATTCCTTGTATGAAATCTTTTAATCATGTGCAGAATCAGGTGCAAGTAAAGGGAAGAGAAAACAAATTGTACCACCTGAGGCATCTGAAATTTTTCCTTCTCAAGACGGTGCAGTTCAAGGTAGTTGAAGTGCTCAATGAGTTGGCTGTTGATTCTGTTTGGTATAATTATTTGTTTACAATTTTGTTATGTGCATGTTTAGTTACAAATAAAAAGAAGAGGAAAAGCAACAGTTTGCACCTTAGCCCTGACATTGATCGAAAGATGCGGTTGAGGATGTCTACAAGACTTTCTCGATCTAGTCCAGTATCTGGAGCTGGAGCTACTGCAGAGAACCCTCTTATTCTTGAAGATGCCTCTCCACAAAAGGGTAAGTGTGCAATGAAAGGGAGGAATATAGGCAGCTTATCTTGAACGCTTATTATAGCCTTCAATGATTTTTTGTTTTCCTATATTCTAGTTGATGAATCCAAGATAGGTGGGAAGAGGAAAGAAAGTACACCTGAATCTTCAATTCCTGCCACTGCATCACCTAAGCGTCGGCGTGCAGTTAAGAAAATAGTTGTCAGATCTCCACTTAGCCGTGCGGATGCTGGTAATGCTTTTGGTGAGAAAGCTGAAAGTGATTCTACTTCTGTTCGTCCATCTTCAGTGAGTGACTATGCATGTTTGAATTTGTAAAAGCTTTATTATTTTTTTGATCTATTCATGGTAGTCAATACTATATGCTTCTGCATGTGACCATATTTAGGTTATAAAATACTATATGCTAATTGTAAACCACCATGGACTATAATGTTGACTACCGGTAGGTGACTGAACTCCACTACCGGTGTGCGTTGTTTGTATGCACAGTAAATAATTGCAATTAGGATTATGTTAAATTGCAGGTATTGAGTAGTGCAATTTTAGTATTTAGGACATGCAATAAATAGCCTATACACTTTTACTTTGGTTCACGTACCTAGTCCTCAATTGGCAATTGTCTATTTATTTATAGTTGAATGAGGAGGTCATAAATTTAGAAGAAAAAGCACCTACTCATACATCTTCGTCCAAAAGGACTCCTTACTTCAATAGTCCTAGCATGCCTTCGTTCAGGATTCTAGAAGATGAAGATGATTTGGGCAACTATGTTGAAGATCCTAGACTTAGGCGCCCTATTGGTAGTGGAGTTCAGTCAGAGGTAAATGTCGTAATATTTATTTCTGTGGTAATTGTTGATGGTGCATGTGCGTATTCATCTTCTGTACCCTAAAGTATTGTCATTTTTTTTGGATTTTTCTTAAGGTGCAATCTGAAATCCATTTTCATTTCCAATTTTGTGCTGGACCCGAAGGATTTGTTGTTGTTGTTCCTATCATGGATAATCCATTACCTACAGATTCTCTTCCTGAAAATCTTGAAAGTGCCAATATTGTAGAGGAACAACATCACAATACTGTTGGAAATGTAAGATTCTTTAGCAGCATAGTAGGAAAATTGTGTGTGTAATCATTCAAATTTTGCGTCCTAATATCATGTTATCCTGATGTATAGGAATGTATCACTATGGAATCTTTGCCTTGGACCGAATATGATAGTACTGATGCTTCAGCTAGTGTTCCTCCTCCAATGAATGCGACAAGTGGTACTGGAGTTAACCAGACTAGGGTTGCTGCAGAAGATGAAGATGTTATTGAGCCAGTACCACTTGCTGCTGTTGTTCCTCCTGGAGTACGACAAGATTCCTTGAATTGGGGTTTCTAGTTTAAGCAAGTTGCAATAATTTGGTGGTTTTTCGATTAGATTGTGTCCTCTATTAGATGAGGAATGGTTGTCGTTGGGTAACTGATGTAATAATAACTATTATGAGTAGTTGAGTGAGGGATGTGTGTATCCAGAACACTGACAATGCATTCGACATGGATGTATAGTGTGGTTGTTGGTGTTGATTTATTTTGTATTTTTTTTTCTCATGACCACTTATATTCAGCTTCTTCGAACAATTTTATGTGCTTTTCTGAATTTTTCAGGTACCTTCTGGCATACCAAGTCCTATGCACGAAGAAGTTTCAAGGAGTAATGGTTCGTGTGATGGCTCTGCCTTCTTATTAAATCAAGATGGTTGTGAAGCTTCATATCAGTGTTCCAGCTATAAGATTGCAGTTCATCGCCCAAGGAGGATTGTGATCCCAAGCAAATTCAAGTTGAGCCCTTATATCAAGCCCCATGCTAATATTAGAGTGTCAAGTCTTGAGGCTGATGTCTACGATGTTGTGTTGAAGTTGTCTGAAAGTGAATTCTCAGAGCAAGTGTCACTTAGACTTTCTGTTATGCTAATATCAGTTAGTTGTTGATGTTTTAGAAACATGTCGATAACTGATTTTGCTTTTTGTTATTTGTAGTGTTACAGTGATTGACTATGGACATGTCATTGTTAAGCTAAGTGCGCTTGGAAGTTCTCTGAAACCAGATGGCAAGGTTAATTATTTTGTAGTCAATGCACTGTGCAAACTTCTATTCCATAAGAGACATCACAGGACCTCTTACAACCACTACTTCTTCTCAAAAGTTGGGGTAAGTTAATTGTTGTTTGCCTCCGTGCTGCAATACATGCATGTGACCATGTGATTGAATCTGTTTCTTTAGGACTACTTGATTGGAAATCATGGTCCTAACGACATTAAGGAACAAGTGCTTCGTGATAATGCTAAGAGGTGCTTTGAGGGTGCTTCTCGTGCTAGGCCTTTAGCAAATTCGAGCTTGGTTAGTAACATATTTATTTCTGTTATTATTGTGGGCGTATTATTAGTATATGTCTTTGTGTTATGGTATTTCTTAATTTGGCAGCTTTACTTTCCAATTCTATTCCATGAGCGGTGGTATGTACTTGTTGTGCACATAAAAAGAAGGTTGTTTGTTATCTTGGATTCGTGGTCTGGAGTTGACTCAGATTTTCATAGAGTTGTGGGAGATGAATTTGTAAGTAGGCATTCCCTTGTTTTTTGTGGAAGTCAAAAGATAGACATGTTGTGTAATACTTTTCATCAAACTTGTTTCAGGTGAAAAATTTTGCCACACTTTGGAAAGATGTTGTTAAGATTGATATGGGCTTTCAGTCGTATTCTATCATCTTTGGAAATGTGCCTCAGCAATCTGAGAAGTATGTTTCCTATTTTGTAACGTTTTTCGTATATATGCACATTATACATACTCACATGAAACTTGTTTTTTTTGCCTTTATATCTTGTTTCAGCTTTGAAAATGATAGTGGTGTATTTGCCATGAAGTATTTGGAACTGTGGGAACCAAATGTATCTCTGAATGATAAGTTTGCTGAGGCCGATATTCCTCACCTTCGCATCAAGTATGTTAGTGAGATGATCTTTAACGAATTCAACTGCTCTGACGACGGTCGACGTAAAGTTATGGAATATGATGCTGAGGTAAACACTAGCAGAGCACTTACATTGTGTATTTGTGCCATCTGACATGTTGTAGTTATTTTGTTTTAATTATTTGTTTTCAGGTCTATGACAAGTACTACAAGACAACATGAGCTTCACTGTAATTAGCTAGATAGGTTGTTTTTAATGGAACCTGTTCATGGATATGTGTATCGAACAATATATGAACAGACCCTATATAAATAGGTTGTTTTAAATTGTTTTGTTTATATGGCACAACTAAGGTGATAGGTGGGAGCATATACATGAAATCTACTAGAAGATAAGTTGACATTTGAGGATGCGCTAAATGGAGCTAAGGTAACTCTGATTTTGTCCTTGTCCCCTCATACAAAAAAAATGTCACTTGTGAGTTTGTGCTACACTGAAAAAATTGTTACTTGTTATGTTCTGTGCCAACATATTTTATCATTTTGTCTTTGATACCCTCTGTCCATGAAAGACATGAAACAATCATTTCGTATAATCTAAGTTAGCAAAAAAAATTTAACTTCGCCTATGGTGTGTGACCTATGTTTGTCCCATCATAGCAGGTCCCAAGCCCTGGTAAAGGAGGAGGGTTCAAAATTTTTGTTTTTCTGTTCTGATTTGTGTGATTTGTGCTAGCTCAAACTAATTTTTTGTCCTTGTTGTTTCATACAAAAAATTGTCATTTGTTGTTTATTGTGATTTGTGATAGCACACACCACATCTCTGTTATTTTTGTTTCGTGGTGAGACAGAATTAATTTTTTATCCTTGTCCTTTCATAAAAAATATTGTTTGTTGAGGTTTCTGTGAGCAAAGACCACATCTTTCTTACATTTGATTTGTTCATCTTTTAGGATTAAGCAAAGACCGCATCTTTTAGGATTCATTTTTTATTTTGTGCATGATTTTATCACATTGTGTTATATTGTGTTCACCACAAATCCTTGTAATTTCAGTTAATTAATTTCATATGGCAGCAAACCAGCAATTTTTTTATTTCGTGTGCCTGCTGTCTCTGCCGGCTGTCATAGTGCCATGCCATTGCCATTGCCATGTAGCTACTCCGTTAGATCAGAGACAGTACATTGTACATAAGGAAAGAAGTAGACACTACAGTGCATTGTTGGCATTGTTGCTGTGAACTTGCGTCTGAACCACCTATAATCTGTGCTAACTCAAACAAACTTTTTTTCTTTGTCCTCTGATATAAAGAATTGTTATTTGTGGATCTGTCACTGTTGTTATCTTAATTTTAAGTGTGACTTTGGCAAGGGCATGTTTACAAATGAGCTAGTGAGATCTGTTTTAGGCTTAACCACACTACTGTACGTTTTATAAGGTACTGCAACTGATGAAATTGTTGATTTATAGTTGATAAATGTCCAGACATCTAACACATATGCATTCAGTTCATTAATTGCAAAATTTGGTAATATAAATTGTCACACATTGATACTGCAATTTTAGTTTTCATAAATTGCAATTATATGTATGTTCATAATTTAAAATACTGATCCTACTATAATTCTCATTACATAATATCCATAAATATTTTGATTGTACTGCAGCACTATTGTCTTCATGTAGATGTCCCTGCTGTCTTTTGTGTTTGGCTTGTAGCTTTTGTAGTTTCCTTTCTTTTCTTCCTTTGAGGTTTTATAGGAGATCCTCCTATAAAAAAGATATAATTTGTTGTTATAATATATAGTTTTGTAGTTAAATTATAGTCATATATTATGTATTCTTGAAAATAAATTGTTGTACATGTAGTATTACCTGCACTTTCAGTGTCATTAGCCTTCTTATTTTTGTTTCGTTCTGCAGCTGCTTTCTTTCTCTCTTCAGCAACTTTCTTCCTCTCTTCAGTAGCTTTCTTCCTCTCTTCAGTAGCTTTCCTCTTTTCTTGTGCTGCTATTCTCTTCTTCTCTTTCTCTTCCTCTTTTTTTCTCAAGTCCTCCAAGAATGTTTTGAATCTCTTAGGTTTAGCTGGTCTTCCCTGTCTCTTAACCACTTCTGGTGCCTCTATGTCTGTATTTGTTTCTTGTTCTGTCTGTGCTGCAGGCATACTATGTCTTTCTTCATCTCCTGGTGGTGCAGAGCTCTGTCCATCCTCAGTAGCTTGATTGTGATTGCCCTCTTGTGTTGATTGCTCATTGGCTAGTATTATATCTAGATTCTTGTCAAGCTTGTCTAAATGGGTCATTAGGTACTGCATAGCATTTTCACTTTTGGATCCTTTATCATTGATGATTGCTGATTTTCTAGATAGCACATTGTACCTAAGCAAAGAACTAGTTGTGAGGCTTTCTTGATGATCATTTCTAACAATTATGTTTGCACTCTTCTTTCTCCATCTATGTGTAATGTACTTTTCTGGAATTCTGCTTATCTCCTTCTCAATGATTATCTTTAGGATGTGGGAGCAAAGGATGCCATCTTTGCTGAACTTTGCGCAAATGCAGGAAAACTCTTCTTTGTCTTCTGTTAGGTCAGTGTTTACTGTGTACCTCCTGACTCTGTGCACTTTCTGAATCTGGTTGCTCTTTGCCCACACCTTAAATCTTTTTCCTTGTTCTGTCTCCTGGTAGCTTAGTCTAGCTGTTGCCTTTAGCTGAATCTGGAACTTCCTGAATATAGCTCTATTGTATAACTCTGCTGCTTGCATCTCTATTGTGTATCCAAAAATGTATTCCTTTGGTGTTTTCTCATTGCTGTAGCAGTCCTCTTGCTGTTCATTTCTGTTGATAGTCTCTATCAAGCGGTCGTACTCTGTTATGAACTTCATAAAATTGTATGTAGGGCCAACGTTGTTTTTCATCCTCGAGTTTAGCGACTCGCTTCTTGAAGTTGTATGAATGAATGGGAAGAAGTCATTCTTGTAATACACTGGAATGAATCTATGCCTCATCTCCCACATCTTTGTTATGTAGTTGTTCCTCTCAAGCTGTCTGTCTCTGATCAACTGAACCCAATCTCTTTCAAAATCTTCTATTGTGAGGCTGTTGTTAATGATGTCCTCAAAATCTTCATATAGGCCCTTGTTAACCTTGGCTGCAAAAATTTTAGCATTCTTGCTGTAACACTTTGTCTTGATGTGAAAGAGGCAGTTCCTGTGCCTTGTGCCCAGAAAAACCACCTCAATTGCAGTTCTCATAGCTTTGTCCTGGTCTGTGATTATGGTTTGTGGGTGTTTCCCACCCATTGCCTCTAAGAAAGTCTCAAATACCCACTGGAATGTCTCAATAGTTTGATCATGTAGGAATGCGCAGGCAAATAGACAGCTCTGTGCGTGACCTGTAATTCCAACAAATAGAGCAAACTGCAAGTTATACCGGTTTGTCATGAAGGTTGTGTCGAAGCTGACACATTCACCAAATTCCTGATAATACTTGATTGAGCAAGCATCTGCCCAAAATAGGTTGGTAACCCTTTTGTCGTCATCAAACTGGAACTTGTAGAAGAATGCCCCATCCTCTTTCTGCCTTCTTGTGAAATAGTCCATAACATTTGCCATGTCTGATTTCTTTAACTCTGAGTTGATCTTTGTTCTATAATTGGCAATGTCCTTTTTCTTCATCGGCAGTGTTGCGACGCCTCCTCTTAGGAATGATAGGATACTGACCATCTGCCTGGTTGGTATGTTGTTTGCATTTAGTGTCCTTATTAGCATCTTCTCCATATCTGTCATGTATTTACGACCTGAGAAGAGCATATCTCTGTCTCCTGGCCTCAATTCATGGTTGTGGTCAAGATCTAGTTTTACAACCACCCACTTTCCTCCTTCATACTCTTCTTTGGCCAACATTACACAAGGGCAATCTGTTTTGTTGTGGATATTAGTATTTCTTTTTTGTACAGGCTTTTTTCCAATTTGCTTTTCTACATCAGCCTCTTCTTGCTCAATGGATTTAGATTTCTTTGGTTTTCCTACTCTTGTGCACTTCATTTCAACCTTGACAATTTCCTGGTTTCTCTTCCTGCTAGTTGTTCGTGTGGCGTGTGTGATTGCTACCCTGAAACCAGCAAGGAATGCGTAAAAGCTGAATACATACTGTGCATCCTCCTTACTGTTAAATTTCTGATGGAGCTGTGGGGTGTATAAGCTATCAACTGAAGCATTGTTTCCTTCTGACGCAGCAACCTCCTCTATCAAGAGAAATTCATCAATTTTTTTCTCTGTTAGTACTTCATTCGTATCGTCATTTGCTGCTTGATTGCCATTGCCATTTCCAGTTTCATCCGTAAGACCTGATGCAACCTCTGTACTTGCTATGCTTGTGCATTCATTCTGCTGAAGCCATTTTCTGATATTGAGTTTTGTGCCTGTAAATAGATTACTAGTTCGTGTGAGCCATTGTTATTCTGACATAAATAGATTACAATATCATAAATATTGATGCCTCTGAATACAAGAGATTGTGACATGTTTACTTTGAAATTGATGTATTACCTCGCCATAGCTGATGTTGTTGAACAAATGTTTTTGCCAGTCTGTGTATTCTTCGTCAGACATGTCATCCTCATTGACGCTTGGCAGTTGTCTATCGTTCTCATCACCATAATCCTGTGTTGCGCAAAGGTAAGTTTATTATTTTGGTTTCTAGAGAGCAGTACAGTGAGGAGTAAAATTATTGAGTTGTCTTTGTACCTGGTATGCTAGTGTTGAGTCCGTTTGTGTGCAATAATTTTCTGTTCCAAATGTTTCATCAAGAGCATTTGTGTCATTTGATAGTAGCATCTGTGTCAAGGGTCCTGTTATACCTTGTTGTACCTGCATAGTCTTTAATTACATCATTTATTATCTGCCCTTTATTATACTTGTATGAAATTATAACTACAGTTACTTTATTTTGTAATTTATAACAGTTGAGGAGGTAATTGTTTACCTGCGTTGGAAGTCTTTGTGTCGCATCATTTTCTTCTTGTGAACTCAGGATTTGTTCATAAATGAGGTCAGTGTATCCTCCCTGCAATGAATTTGAAAATAGCTCAGATCTCAAACATTTTATCTTGAAATTTATTCAATCTATGTAGGCTTTTTAATGATCAATGTTGAAATGAGACTTGAGGTTCTGATTTGCTCACCCTCTTGATTGTCAATGTGTTTGAAGGGCCAGCTATTGATCCGGTCAGTAGTGATGTAGGAAAAGTAGTGTTGCTACTGCTTGGATTTGCTTCATAGAAACCAGGGTTACCAAAATATGTAGGTTGATTCAATACCATCATAGGGTTGCCAAAATGATTGTTCTGGTCTGATTGGAACATGTTTAGCAAATCTTGCTGCCATTTATGCATCCCTTCTGGTGTGCTGAAATCATAATTTGGTGTTGATTGGCCATCCATATTTCGAATTGGTACCTGAAAACATAATAAATGCATAAGATATACATGGATTAGTCTTTGAATGTTTTGTCACTTGTAAATCTGTCATCTGTCAATATAGAATGTATTCACCCAGGTTATGTAATAACCCAGCAAGCAGCTATACTTGATGCAACTATGAGTTAAAAAAATTGCAATAGATAATACTATGAATTGCATTTACTTGGCACTGCAATTTTAGATCTCTTGATATGCAATTTTATTTCAGGGCAATATATAGTTTTCCCTAATTGTTGTGCAGTAGTAATTGTGTCTACAAATTATTGGTCCTGCAGTGATTGTTAACTTTTTGTCATTGCAGTTAAGGGAATCATCAGTTTTACAGTGAAGTGGTTCAAGTTACCTTGATGGCTTCAATAACCTACAGGTAAATTGGCTTAATCTGTCAGTAACAGGTGTCAACTAGGCATACTGCTGAGTTCCTTGATAAAATTAAAAATCAGACAATGAATTGTAATCCATTATGTTATAAATTGCATGAAATTTGAACTGCAATTGTAGATTTCAGAACATGCAAACATGAAAACATCGGCTATAGTTTGTTTGCAGTTTTGTTATTCTCTCTGATGAACTGATCGTTTCTGATAAAGAAATGTGTAATTGAGGAAACAAGTTAACAGAGGTTGATTGAAATCGAGGAATCAGTTGATCTTAATGAAGGATGCATGGAAATTATTTAGTGCTGACCTTGGATGATCTTGAGGTAACTTCTTCTTCCTTATCTTTGTTGATTTCTTCTGGATTCGCCTGCTTTGATCTAGGGTTTTCTCCCCCTTTGCCCTTCTTGGGTCGAGCACTGCTCACCCCAGAACAGATCGGGGGATCTGTTCCTTCTTTCTTGTTTCTCAAGTTGGTCTTATATAGGACCAATTAGCTGTTGGGCTGAGTAGTTGTTGTAGTATATGACATGGGCCTTTCATTATGGTCAGGTTTGATGGGCTGGAAGAATTGGACAAGTAACAAATAGAATAGCCGGGCCTTCTAGACAGATTCTGGGCTTTTTTATAACAGAGGGGCCCAAAACGAGTTCAAATACAACTCCTAGTACAAATACAATTACAACTTGTACATATACATATTTGTGTGCTAGTTGGCTACAAAACACACGGTTTTATTGTTTGTGGTAGCCTGGGAAAAAAATCGTGTGTAACAGAGAGGAATAGCACATGAATTCGGAATTGATGGTGCTAGTTGCTTTTGCTGCCAGGCTGGGAAAATTCGTGTGCTACATCAGCCTAAAACACACGAATTGTGGTCAGGTTGTCATTCGTGTGTTTTTCTATACGAAAACACTCGAGTGTTGGTAGCCCCTAAAACACTCGAGTTTCAACTAGACAGGCCCTTATTTTTTTTATCTATATTTACTGCTCCATGCATGTGACCAAAAATTTATGTGATTAAGAGAGTGTGTGTAAAAAGTTGGAAGTTGGAAGGAATCTAAAGGCCCAATTAAAATAGGATAGGCCGTGAGCACTGCGCGGCTAGTACGTGTACGTGGCAGGTCTCATCGACTGCCACTGGGGCTTCTGAAGATTCTGACATGTTCGCTGAATGGTGATTTGTTTTTTTCTCTTTTGGTAAGGCCATGGTGATTTTTTTTTGAAAAAGTTATTATAGCACTTTCGTTGTTATTTGATAAACATTGTTCAGGCTTAAAAGATTCGTCTCGACATTTACATAATAAAAATACAGTTAATTATTTTTTTACTTAAAGTTAATGTCTTATGTATGCGTCTAAAGATTCGATGTGATGAGTATTGCGCAAATTTTTTTTGAGGAATTTGGGGGAACTGAACGTGAGGATCCGGTGGCCGGTGTATACCAATGTACAGTACACATGGATTGCATTGCGTGCGTCTTCGTCTTTGGCCGTGTAGTGTACTACACGTGGACCGATTGATTTGGCACGCCCTTCAGTTCCAAGGCCACCGTGTTCCGGAGCTTTCCATGCTCGAGATGAACTCAGAGCTGTGGGAGCCAGAACGCGAACGCGCGGCCTGAACGGACCAACAGCTGATGAGGTGGATGCAGGAAGACATGACTGGCTGAGCAACCTTTTGTCTGTTCGCGAACCGGAAGACGTGACTGGCTGAGCAACCAATGCCTGATCGTCCGGCGCTGCGCCCTAGCTCGTGTTCACTCACGGTCAGTCGGTCACGGATGGGCTCGACTCATCACGGGCGCCTGCTGCCGCGCCTGCCGGATTGCATTGGCCCGACCGATTCGTCCCTGTCGCGCCTGCGTTGCCTCTGCTGTGCAGTTGCTGCGGCGTCGTCTTCTCCCTTGGGAACGTTCTAGAATCCAGAACACATACATGGATCTTTTCTTTCTTCTTTCTTTCCAACGTCACGCGGCGTACGCAGCAGTGCTGGCTGCTGCAAGCACGTGACGCTTAGCGACGCCATGGTTGCCAACTTGCCACAGGGCTCCGTAGGCTACACCAAAACAGCTTTCGAGCGCGCACACGATTTGCGCAGCAAACCTGGGGCGCGCGACGAACAGGCGCTGCTCAGCGCAGGCCGGCCACTGGAGTCTGGGACTGCGCATTGCCAGTTGCCACTGCCCGGAGCCGCCTGTCCCCTTCCTCCCAATCCTCCGGCGGTGTGGAGCGGGGCGGCAGAGAATAATGGACGGACACGGCGTTGCCACTTGGAGTCTGGAGAGATTGAGGAAACGCTGGCACAGTAATAGTATGTTTTAGTATTTTATCTTTAGCTATCATAGATTTAAAATTAATAATATTTATAATATTAAATAAATATCATTAGATTAGCTACGAAATGTATTTTAAAAATAAATTTATTTAGACTCGTGAATATAAATATTATTTACTAGAAACTCAATTAAATATGAATCATTTAACTTAACATGTACTCCGTAACTCATAGCTGTGTTCTTTTGTCTACGGAGGTACTCCCTCCGTCCCAAGATATAAGGCGCGATTTGACTTGGCACGATCTTCAAAAATATATTATGACCTATAATTTCTCTTATAATATATAATTTATAGAAGTAAAAGTTTGATCATTAGAAAGTATTTCTAAATACAAATATAATACAATTACTTTTGTAGTATAAGTTTTTCATATGATTAGACTAATTCTTCGTCAAAGATAAGAAAGTTTGAATTTTGAAATACGTGCGCGTCTTATATCTTGGGACGGATGGAGCAGTACGTGATTTGGCACTGATGGGTCCTTTTTATCAGCCAGCAACGCGAGCTGATTTCTGAGTGCTGTATGGTGGCTCCCACGTACTACATGGTGCTAATAAAGCATGCTATGTTACGGTGTTAGCTAGGGGGGTGTTTAGTTCCCCCACTCAAAAAAATTTACTTATCACATCGAATGTTTTACACATGCATTAAGTATTAAAGGTAGACTAAAAAATAACTAATTACATGGATTGCGATAACTACCTCCTCCTTCTCCGTTGGGAGCGCGCCTGTTATATAGTACACTCTGTCCTAAGGTCAGTCTCAGTGTAAGTTTCATTCACATTTAATAAGTTGTTATGTGGTTATTTTTTTTATAATATGACATTATATTTAAGAAGAGAGAAAAAATGAGTGTCATGGGGATGACACTCTCTTGACACAAATATTAACTCATAATGAGTTATGGAATTAAATGTCTATGAAACTCTAGGATGAAACTATAATCGTCCATACATATAGTTTTATTGTATTTTGTTTGATGTGACAATTTTGAAAACCGAGAAATGAAACCCTTGATTAAAGACTGGTCTAAGAAAACGTTGCACTTGCATCCCCAGCGAGCACGCACAGACCTTGGTCAATTTCTTCGTCTCCATAGGACTAGCATTTTTTTTTTGATAAAACTATAGCGTAAAAAGTTTTTTGCGCGTCACATCAAATGTTCCAGCACTCATTTAGCCTATAAAAAATAAACTAATAAGGAAACAAATACATATTCCGCTTGAAAAACGGTTGACAAATTTATTTAGAATAATTAATCTATTATTATCACATGTTTACTGTATCACAACATTATTAAAATATAAACTTATTAGGTTTAAAAAATCGTCTCGCAAATTACACACAATCTATATAATAAGTTACTTTTTAGTCTATGTTTAGTGTTTCATGTATGTGTCCAAACATTTGATGGGATAGGTGAAATGTTTTTGTGGTGGGAAGTAAATAGGGCCTTGCGGTACAGTAAGACCAGACATTCCAACCTATCAAAGAAAAAAGACCAGACATTCCAAAGCGCGACATATGGGCTTTCGTCGTTGATACGTACATGGTCCAATCAAAATTCCCAGCCCACAAACAATGGAACCCAGCCCAGACTCACCGTTATCTGCCTAGGGCCCGACCGCCCGAGGCATCAGGAATCCAGGATTCAGGTGCTTGACCGCTTGCTGCCATGATTGAACCGAACGCGATCGTCATGGCATGAAGCAGTACACGTGAGTGTTGACTTCCTCAGCCACGCTCTGCCGGCAATCGTCAAAATCGCATCCAATCGAGCATGCATATACAGGACGCAGGTTCAAATTCACATTCGCGAAAATAAAAAATAAAAAAAGAATGTAGTGGTTAATTCGATGGGCTGAATTTTGAACTCCGCGGTGGACAAAATACATGCGTGCCGCCACCGTGCCACACCCTACACGTTCCAGGTTCCATTCAGATTCAGCTGCGTGCAAACCGTGCAACAAACCGCCCACGCACACCCAAAAAAACGTTACACTTGCACCCCCACCGAACACACACACACACATAGGTCAGTTTCATCTCCACTGAACTAGTGGCTAGTTGTACTGGAACAAGGTGGTCCGCTCCGGCCAGACCGCCGCGAACGCGGCCGCCTGCGCCGGCGCGACGACGTCGAGCCGCCACGCGAGGAACTGCGGCGGCACACCCGCCTCGGCGTCCGCGACGTCGCCACTGCCGCCGCCCGGGAACGCCGGCCCCTCGCAGCCGCCGTACGGCACGGGCGCCACCCTACCGGGCACCGCCGTCGCAGCGCCGTACTGCGCCCGCTGCGCGAAGTAGCCGCACCCGCCCTGGTCCACGGCCGCCGCCGCCGTCGCCGTCGCCGCGGCGCGCCGCTCCTCCTTCTTGAACCTGATGCCGCAGGCGTTGCACAGGGACTGCATGCATCACGGACAGCAGATAGAATACGCATCGATCAGCGCACTCGTATAGTAGGAGTATGCATGGCTAGCTCAAAGTGTGCCGCTGGCATATATGGGAGACCGCGCTGGTTTTCAACTACTAGCCGACGTGAAAAAAAAACTGTCAGTGGCAGACGACACGACGACGCTGGCTCATGTCGGTCGTGCGTCTGTCACGTGACAAGTTACGTCGTGATGCGAATCCTGCTCCATTGTCACGTTCACACTGCCTCGTTTGCTCATCCATTTTGCTAGTAGTGCACTTAACAATTCCTATTTTTTTTGCTAGTAAGAGCGAGGTTGAAGTTGAACCGTCTTGATGGAGACGCAGAACAGAAGGCAAACCTTGGGGCCGCGAGGTCCGTTCCTCCACAGCGGCGTGGACGAGGTGCCGCAGTTGGCGCAGCGGCGGTCCACGAGCATCGTCGGGTCCTGCCCGTGCCCGTGCCCGGCGCACGGCACGGCGGCGCTCTTGTTGATAGCGGCGGCAACCGCAGCGGGCCTGCTGCCGCCTTGGCAGCAGCAGCAACGGCAGTAGGGCTGATCAGCAGTGGCGGCGACGTCCCACGACACGGCGCCACAAGACGCCGACGCCAGGCACGCCGGGCGCTGCTTGGCGGTCTCGGCGGCGGCGCGGCGCGAGGACGGCGTGCCGAGCGAGAGCGTGCAGTCGACGGAGCCCGTGGAGGAGGAGGACGGGGACGAAGGGGAGGTGGTGACGGAGCTGTGGCTGTCGTCGTCGAACAACCCGTCCGCCGCCGGCGCGCACTGGTGGGCCTCGGTGTTTGGCACTGGGAAGAAGAGCGAGAAGGTGGTGGACGCCGCCGCCATTGTGCCGGGGGCAGCAGCGGCCGCGGTGGTCTGGTGGTGGCGTGGCTGCTGGTGCTGGTGGTGGCTGCTGCTGCAGTGGCAAAGCATGGTCCTGGTCCGCTGCGAGCGAGGGCACAGTGCTGCGTTTTAAAGCGAAGCGGCGGCGGCGAGGAGATCCGGAACTTTGGCTTGTTGGATACTGGGACGGGTGGTGGACGACAGCAGAGGGCAGTGCAGGAGCTCAGCTAGGCGAGCCACAGCCACCACCAGGCAGGGCTAGCTAGGATTTATAGGATCAGATTCGCTGTGCAGAGAAGGCGATCTGCTAGCCGCCTCGTTGATGCTGATGCCAATGCCCACTGCAATTGGCCTTGTTGACAGAAATTTTACATTGTCAATTTAAGAGCATCTCCAACAACTTGATAAATCAACTTGGTATTTTTATAAACTTGGCAAAAACACAAAAATCTCTCTCCAACAACTCCCTAAATCAACTTGCTATTTTTCCGAAGTGCCTAACCGGACCCCTCGCGCGCGGATATTCCCGCAGTGTGTATCGCGCGCGCATCGCCCGCTCGCCGCTCCCCGCTGCCCCGCACTCGCCGGCGTCGGGCCTCCCCGCTGCCCGCTGGCTCGCTGCCCCGCTGGCTCGTGAGGCTGGAGGACGGACGCCGAGAACGTCTCTCTGACCCCCGCCGCCGCGTCCCACCGGCGGAGGAGCGGTCTGGTGCTCCGCCCCGCGGGCGGTTCGGGCGAGGACGTCCCTCTGGCCCCCGCCGCCGCGCCGGGAGCAGGAGGCGCGCTCGCGGCCGAGCTGTCCTACGACGGGGCCCGTGCGCCGTTCTACGTCTCGTTCACGCTGACCGGAGGAAAGGGAAGAAGAAACAGGCAATGACAGGCGGGTCTCATCTGTCATCCTCTATTTTTACCAAGTGAGAGCAGCAAATTGTTGGAGACACATCTTTTTTTTACTTGCTAAATAAAATACCAACTTGCTATAACTCAAGATATACCAAGTAAATTTTAGGGAGTTGTTGGAGATACTCTAAGTATGTTTTTAAAAATAGACTAATTACAAAACTAATTCATTTATTAAACATTAATTTGTGAAACGAATCTATTAAGTTTTATTAGTCCATAATTTGATAATGTCGTACTATAGTAAATATGTGCAAATAATAGATTAATTTAGCTTAAAAGATTTGTCTTGTTAATTACCATATGATAGTGTAATTAGTTTTATAATTAGTCTACTTTTAATAGACTAAATAGTGTTGTAACATTCGATGTGATACGGCACCCTGGCCTTAGAGGCTGAAAAGTTTTTGCATGTCACATCGAATTTTTTGACATCATTTAGTTTATTTAAAATAAACAAATAAGAAAGCAAATTGCATATTTTTTTTCTCGAAACCGGCGAATTTATTAAGACTAATTAATTTATTATTAAAACATGAACTTTTAGGCTTAAAAATCATCTTAAAAATTACATGCGATTTATATAATTAGTTATTTTTAATCTACATTTAATACAATATGCATGTGTCCAAACATTTAATGTGTACATGAAAAGTTTTTGGGTGGAAGCGTGGAAACTAAACAAGGCCTTAATAAGTTCTTATTGTTTCCACTCAGAAAACTTTTCACCTATCACATTAAATATTGGAACACATACTCTCTCCATACTCATAAAGTTAGTCATTTTGGACAAAATTGAAGTCAAACATTGGAAATATAAATTATGACTAACTTTTAATTCGTTGAGTTTGAAAATATGATAATTATATGAATAGATTTGTTTTGAAAAGTACTTTCATAAAAATATACACATGTCACTTTTAAATAAATATTTTTATAAAAATAAGAAGTCAAAGTTATGTTTTGGAGACCGTATTATTATTCAAAATGACTTTCTTTACGAGTATAGAGTAGTATATGAAGTATTAAATATTACCTAAAGAATAAATAATTACACTGATTGCAATAACTTTACGAGACGATTTTTTCAACCTAATTAGTCCACATTTTGACAAAGTTGTTCTATAATAAAGATGTGTTAATAATAGATTAATTAGTCTTAATAAATTCATCTCATGGTTTCCATACGTAATATATAATTTATTTTTTTTCTTATTAGTCTATTTTTAATAAACTAAATTTATAGCGAAACATCTAACGTGACATTTAAAACCAAAATTTACACCAATCACATTGAATCTTTAACACATGCATGAAGTACTAAATATAAATTGAAAAAATAACTAATTACACATTTCGCATGGAATATACGAGACGAATCTTTTAAGCCTAAATAGTTCATGATTTGACACTAAAGTGCTACAGTAACATGTGTGCTAATGAAGAATCAATTAGTCTTAAAAAAATTTGTCTCATGATTTATGGACAGATTATATAATTTATTTATTTTTTGTTAGTATCCAAATATTATGCAACAGTCTATATTACTTATGACGTGACATTTAAAAAAAATTATAAAAGATTGAAACATGCCCTAAACCGAGGGGGCTTTGTTATTTGCTTTGAATACTGCGCGCGGCTGCTGCCATGCACCTCGGTTTGCACTGCACTGCATTGCATGCCCTAGCTAAGGTCATCCGCAATGGTTGTCAAATAGCTAGCTAGGAGGAATTCTATTGGCTCTCAATAGCACTTTACCAATAGCTAGCGAGATGACGTATAAAAATAATATAAAAGAAGCACTCCTATTGGCTATCGAGAAGAGAGATAAAATAGCTAGCTATTTGATCTCTCTCCTCGATAGCCAATAAGAGTGCTACTTTTGTAAGTTGCCTCATCAAAATAGTATTTATTTATATGTCTCATCTAGCTAACTATTTGTAAGTTGTTATTGAGAGTCAATAACATTCTTCCTAGAGACCAAATAGCTAGCATTTTGAACACCATTGCGGACGCCCTAATGTAGCAGTAGCATGTAGGAGTAGTGTAGGAGGAGTATCTGGGATTGGGACTTGGGAGGAGGAGATCAGGAAAGGATATGGCAGCACCCAATGAGTACACCGCTGAAGCTGGAAGCGAGGGAGGCGCTGTGGATGCGGTGGTGCGCGCAGACGCAGTGGTCACTGGTCAGGTCAGTCAGACTCGACGCGACGAGCTGGCTGGGCTGACTGGTCGAAGCAGACCGGTGCACCGGTCTGCTGCTGGCGCTGGCACCTATCCCGGGGCACGCGCACGGCGCACTGTTCACCCTATCTATCCAAGCAGTGCCGCTGCAGGCAGCAGCAGCAGCAGCAATCCGTAGGGAGAATCAATGGAGCAGGCGGGCCAGCATGCAGGCAGGCAGGATAGCATCAGCTAGTAGCAGGAGTACTGTAGATCGAGCGGAATCCGTAGACGGCAGACGGAGGAGGAGGACGCCGGCTGGCCGGCCGGGGTCCTTGGAACTGGCAACGATAACGATCGAGCGAGCCTGCCGCTATCGGGCCGGGGGCTGCAATGACGAGCGACTGTTCCGGCCCGGGCCTTTTACGTCACACAACAAGACCCCGATCAAGCGAGCGAAAACGGCCAGGCCTGGCGCCATGCATGGCAGACCTAACCTACCCGTACTAGCCAGGCACAGGTCTGTGAACCACCACGCCTCGTACGGGCCTGCTGGTGCTGGGCGTACGCCCATCCCTCGCCTCGCGTCACCGGCCGCTGACACACGGGCGAGACGTGCGACGCATCGGCGGCGGGCGGGCGAGCCGGACTGCCGGAGTCCCGGACGGTCAAAAGCCGGGGCCGGACGGCCGAGGCATGTGACCCGTGCCCGTGGAAGGAACAGTCTCCCACGCACGCGGACGCGGACGGACCGGCCGGCCGCGCGCGTACTCCGTATAGTACGAGTAGTACTCCTACGTATTTCTACGCCTACTCTACTCTACGCATCGGCTCGCCCGCCCGCCGGCGCGGATCGCGATGCTGGGCCTGCGCTGTTGCCGTGCCACGGGGATCCGTACCCGCGCGCCAGCGCTGCCCCGGCCTGTCGCATCGAGGCGGGGGCCCGCCCCCCGCAGAAGCCACACGGCCGGCCGCCGGCCGTGCCGTCCCGGTTGCTGCAGTGCCCCTCCGCTGCCACCGCCGGGCCGGGACGACGCGGATGCATGGGCACCGCCCGCCAGCCGCCAGGCCGCCACCGGGGGGCCGTCGTCGTATCGTATCGTACGTACGCGGCGGACCACGGGGCCAGAGGGGTCCCTGTCGCGAGCCGGGGGCGTTGCGGCAGCGCGGCTGGTACGGACGGCCCGGCAACGTCATGGTGTCATGGACGCGTACGTGCGTGTCGCGCCGCCGTGCGGGCGTCCGGTAGGCTTTACGCCCCCGTCCGTCCTCTCCTCCGCACTGTGCGCGGCGGTCCGGTCCCGGCCCCGGTGACCGCACGCTGCCGCCTCTGGCCGTTGCTGACGGATCAATACAGTGCAACGCAATGCGACTGCGTGGTGCGTGCGTGCTCGCCGTCCGGTCCGGACCGCGCAACGTGCACCGGCCGGCCGGGGGATACGGTACGGACACGGGGACGCCCATGTCAAGTCGTCGTTGAGTGGCGTACTACCGAGCCGTGTGATTCTCCAAGACGATGCTGTACGTCACCAGCTGGCCCGTCGCGGATGCCGATGCGTTAGCGTTCCGTACCACGTAGGAGTAGTACTGGCTCCCAGCACGGGGATTCTTCTCGACTTCGGGCGTGTTCGTTTGCAGGTCAAATTTTTTTTTTTTCAAATCACATCGGACGTTGCGGCCCTAGTTTCGTCTATTAAAAATATAATAATTAAAAAACTAATTTGTTAGCCGGAGATTAATTCACGAGACGAATCTATTAAACTTAATTAGTTCATGATTTGACAATGTGGTGCTATAGAAAACATTCGCTAATGATGGATTAATTTACCTTAATACATTCGTCTTAGTAATTAGCATATGACCCTGTAATTAGTTTTATAATTAGTTTATTTTTAATAGACAAAACTAGTACCGCAACGTCCGATGTGACAGACAAAAAAAAAAATTGCCAGGGATCCAAACACTCCCTTCATGCGTCACAAGAAATTTCCGGGCGCGGACTAATGGAATGCGTTCTCATAAGAATTTACGTCTTGCTAACAATTCTTCTCAGGCGATGAGTTCATGCACTGTTTGACGCTTTTTCCAGCTATAAGCTGACGTAAGCAAGATGAGTTCATGCACTGTTTTGCTGCTCAGCTGACTCTGTTCGGCGGAAGGATGATTTTTATTATACTACGCCACGATTGATTTGTATGGATGATCAAAGTCAGTTTCTAACTTAAGCGAATAGAGCTAAAGGTTTTGAATGGTGATCTGAGATGTGTGATGAGCAGCACAACAAATGTAGGGAACCAGCTGCAGCCATTGCATCTTGCTAACAATTGTTTTTTTGTCAACATTAGCCTTGATGGTTTCAAGAGTATCTTTCAATATAGCTCCTCGTCTCTGAAAAATAAAATTGTTATCTTAGACAAAACATAATTTTCTACTTCTCCAACAGACACACAAATATTTATTACATCTCCCCTTGTATAAAAAGGAGTTGCATCTCTTCCAACGGGCTAGTGCCCATCCTAGCTCCTAGTTTGTGTTCATCATTTTTCTCGCGACGTCTACCACCAACTGTAATCTTCTCAGCCAGGGTGCTGATCATCACTTCCACTTCAGCCACAACAAGACAGCTTGTGTCGTTGAGCAGAGCACTATGTGCGCTGCCGCGAGGAAGCTCGCACCGACACACACGTCGCGAGGAGTTTCTTGCAGTGTCTGTTGTCGATTGCCATCTCGCATAGTTAGGGTGTTCTCCAGCGCCACGGGCAAGAGCGTTCGTGTCTCCACACGCGACAACACCGACTCATCAAGCGAAACGATATTGTCTTAAGCGTAACCACCTCTATCTGGCTACTCGTCCCTAGTGACCATGTCCTCACCTTTTTGCGCGATGGGAGAACTATGCGCTCCTTGATACATGTTGTTGTATGTTCGGATCCGGGAGTTCGCACAACTCAATCAAGCAAAGACCGATGTGGGGGAGAGAAAGAGGTGGCAACGAGAGGGAAGACCAATATGGGGAATAGATAGTTAGATTTCACTGAGAGTTGAGATTCATTTGTATTGCGGTTAATTATTGATGATCAGCAAAAGCATCTCTCCTGATAAATCAAAAAAGTGGTATTGGATCAACCCCATATTACTACTTTATTGGGAGTGGTGTTCGAGAGTTGTTGGAGATGCTCTTATTATATGCCATGGCAATGACGATAGCATACATATCGGAAAGTGGTGTCACTGTCAATTGGACTATATCAATCGAGATGAAATTTGGAGAAGAATTCACCATAGAAGCGTCTCAAACATCCATCCCTCTCATTCAGGCATGTTACATGCTTGATCTATCATAGAACATAAGCTATCCTTAAAATTCTATAACATATTATGTATTAAACCAATATAAACCTTTCTGGTATTATATTTGTATCAGTAATATAAATTAGTAGCAACTATACATATGAATGTTGCCTTTCTAAATTGAGTTAGATGGTTAGTTCACCTAGAATCTCTTATAATTTGAGATAAATCATGAACTTTGACAACTTATGTATTCTAGGACAAAGTAAGTGCCACTTGTTAGGTGTCAAATAATGACCATGCCCACCCACTTTCTTTTCTACCCTTTATCTGTATCATCTACGCTCACATGAGTTGCCACCCTCTCGTCCTCCAACATTGTGGAATCTCTCGTAACTATCTACACACCCTTCTAAAAAGATAAAGGCAATGGGTAAATAAGGGTGAATATGCTCAACAATGGTTTCTTCAAAAGAAGATTGAACGTATCCGATTTTGACCGAAAAGCTTCAAACAAGATTAGAACCCCACCCCACCCCCACCCAAAACTCACAAACAAGCACAAAACAACAAGTATATTGACGTGAAAGCTAAAATAAGTGATAGAAATGGAAAAATGAGGCAAACCAAATCAGAAACACAAGGATATGCTTCGCGTAGTCCAAGTACACCATTTGGATCCTACTTCCCCGTTGAGTGGTTGTCAAGGTTGATCTAGTCGGGTCTCCTTGAAATACACACTTTTCTTGAGTCCACTAGATGATCTTTCACTAATAAGTGGGCAAAATCATAGCCCCTCAAATTGTCACACAACAATCCATAAAGCTTGGGTGCTTGTCAATGATGCCTAGAAATCTAGAATGGTTTGGCTCCAAGAGTAACAAATGCTTCATGAGTTGCACCATATATATTGCCACATAGTGATCAAGAGTAGTGTGTTTGTTTTCTGTCCTGGCAGGTCTGGCCAAGTAGAAGATTTTGGTCCTAGACATCCAAAATCGAATGCCTTGGAGCGCTATCTGGCCCAGGTAGATTCACTTAGGAGCCAACCAAACATGTGTCAATGGAAGTCTTTGAATAGCTCAAAAGTACGACTCTTGCAGGCTAACACAAACTCGATTCCCTCAGTCCAATCCAAATGATATCTCACAAATCCCATTGAGGAATGAGAAGGAAAGCCCTCAAGGCTTGTTTGAATGTTAGAGGAAGTGAAGTGCATCAGAAGGCCCACAAAGTGGGAGAGGGTGAGTGTAGCTATTTGGTAACAAGTCGATCAATCTGTCTATCCGGTTTCCTCATGATTAATCGTTGTTGTTTGGAACCTTGGTAGAACTGACCTCCTCAATGACTAACAACATATCATACCAAGTTCTCGATCGTGTTATTCCCTCTAATGCCCTTTCTTACCCCAAGTAACCGCATGTATCCTAGCAACTACCACCACTAACTTCTTGTTTCTTGGTTTCTCACCTCCAACATCTATTTTCATGGTGACCATTCTGTTCTCCTTTCTCACTCTTAGTGATTTTGTCGCCACCAAATCTATCTGTCTCAAAATTACTTGTATGATGCTCAAACATCTAGGTCCCACTTGAAACATATAATTTTTTCTTGTTTTTATGTTTTCTATAAAAATAAACTAATTCACGTGAAATTGTTGCGTTTCAAAGAGCACCTAAACTCATACGGTATACAGTAGTTTGGAGTAACAAAACTTGAAATGCTTGACTTGGCCACCGTTGCTTGGCCACGGCCCACGAGAATCCAGCCGGCCGGACACGGCAGGTCGGTCTGATTGAAAGTGAAAGGTAACAACCAAGGGAATAAAAATCAAAGGAGCAGAGCAAGCAGCAGGTGTAAAGCAACAAAGAGGTCAGACCGTCAGAAAACACAGAATGCTCCAGCAGGAGAGTTTAGGGCGTCCGCAATGGTGTTCAAATCGCTAGCTATTTGGTCTATAAAAAGAATGTTATTGGCTCTCAATGACAACTTACAAATAGCTAGCTGGATGAGACATATAAATAAATAATATTTTGATGAGACAACTTACAAAAGTAGCACTCTTATTGGCTATCGAGGAAAGAGATCAAATAGCTAGCTATTGGGAAGTCGCTGGCTATTTGATCTCTCTTCTCGATAGCCAATAAGAGTGCTACTTTTTTATTATTTTTATATATTATCTCGCTAGCTATTTGTAAAGTGCTATTGAGAGCCAATAAAATTTCTCCTAACTAGCTACTCCCTCCGTCCATAAAAACATGCAATTATGGGATCCGTACCGGTCAAATAGATTCAAGTTTGACTAAGATTATAATAAAAGATATTAGTATTTGTGTCATTAAATAAAATTATTATGAAAATATATTCTATTACTAATCTAATGGTATATTTTTTGTATCAAGAATGTTAGTACTTTTTTATATAACTTCGGTCAAAGTTCGAATTGTTTGACTCCTCGATAAGCGAGAATTGCATGTTTTGTTGAACAGAGGGAGTACTCCCTCCGTATCCTATTTAGAAGTCGTTTAGGTCATAAGTGTGATTACCAAGGAGTCATTAATTAGAGGGTATTTTTCCCTGTCTACCCCTATTAAATAGGCCTGCGGGTGCACTTTACATGAGAATAAATCAGAGTTGGAGTGGCTAGCACAGCACTAAAAAGACCCCAAGGTCCCAAGTTCGATTCTCGGTGGGCACACATATTTTTTGGATTTTGCTATTTTGCATGGCGAATTTCCATGCTACGCCATCTGCGATGACCAGCACGTTGCCCACCTCACGATGGCCTCGTCCGGCGCCTGCGAATCCAGCGCGACGGACAGCAGCGGGTCGACGACGTCCTCCGACTCCGGCGTGGTGTCCTCTGCGGCGAGCCCCTCCGACTCCGGCCCGAAGCCGTCCGCGGCGGCCAACACCCGCGCGCCGCCGGACTCCATAGCGATGAAACGAAGTGGGCGATGAACGTGCGGACGGCCGCCGGAGTACTAAACGCTAGCCAATGGAATGCACATGCGAGCGTGTGGGAGATGAAGTAGTAGACGTGCGGACGCGTGCTGTGGCCTACGGCGTTCTGCATGCTGACAGGATCCCTTCAATCGAGGAGTCCGTGTTTAATGATGGTCAGATGAACGGGCGGCGCGCATGCCTGACCAGGGGCAATTCCGTCCAAAATCTCCCTCGCTGACGTGGACGTCTTGGGTCTCTCCTCCAGAACGACTGCTAAACGAGATAAGGAGGGAGTATTTGACAACCGTTGCGGATGGCCTTATAGAGAACAGCAGCCTCGGCCGTCGCCGGCGCCGCGACGGGGCGACGCGCGTTTAGCTTGAAAAGAGCCCAACCAAGCACTGCAAATGCCCAGTCCAAAGCGTGCATTGGTCGGGGTCTGTTCCCGATTCCCGTCGTCTCGCTCCCGGCTTTTCATGGCCGCCGATCGACCAGCCCAGGGCCAGCAGCTTCTCTTTGGGGTTAGGGCTACAGGAACCATGCACCAATCGCACCATGCAGCAGGGTCTCGTCTCGACGACCCAAATCCACCATGATACTCCGTACAGTAAATCCTATGCATGCATGCATGCATCCTACGTAGCGACGAGCTCAACGGACACCTACCGGCCGCCGGGCCGATGACTGTTTTTCCTTGTTCCGAGATCTCCATCTCCTCGAGTCAATCAAACAAGAGAAAGACTAAAGAAGGCGAGCTCGGATTCACGAGGAAAAGGAGTAGTGTGCATAGCAATGCTCCATGCTTGGCCTTGGAGCTAGCTACATGACTCTTGTGATTAAGATTAAGATGATTTTAAAACAGTTTGTGCATTGTGGTTTAGTGGGGCAAGCGATAGTACTAGGCTACTAGCTGCCATCAGCGTAGCTTGACAATAACAAGGGCTTGCACGTGTGACGGCCAAAACATTCAGCGGATCAATGGATCTGTCAGTTCGGATCAGTAGAATATTATATACCACTTACCACTCACGCATTGTTTGTTCTTTGTTCCTACCTGGTGCATGCAGATTGGTTCGCCCAAGGAGATGGAGTACTAGTAGTATGTCATGTCATGTGTGCTAGCAGAGTGTGTGTTCATTCAAAACTCAAAAGGCTGTCGTCGCCTAAAAAGTCCCTCGAGATTGCTTTAAGAAGGCTTTGGCGCGCTAAGCACGAGAGATGTATCGAGAGCATCTTTTGAGATGGGTTTCAGCAGCATGCAGTTTGCAGCGTCCTCTTTGTACCCTTAGCAGCAGGTGCTGGTACCGGACTTCAACATTGCATGCAATGCATGCGTCGACGTCTCATGCAACACGTACACAACAAGCCGTGGCATACGCAACACACAGTAGGAGCCAAGAGGATGTCCTCAAGGATGAGCCATGATGAGGCGATCGATAAACTTGTCATGGTAATCTTTCTGTTCATAGTAGTATACTAGTATATACGACAGTACGAGTACACGAAGCAGCTGTTGTCATTAAATTAAATGAAGGTAGGAGCAGTAAACAAATTAAAACAGACATATATATACTTTGGGGCCTCTAAAACTCATAACCAGTGACTGTATGTAAGGGTTTATTTAGAACCTTCGTTCGCTAACTGTAAACTGTTATTTGCTAAAGTATAGTAGGTCGAGATTTCCAAATAGGCCGCGTAGCTTAAAAAGAGCGAGGGGTAAACATAAACTTTAGTTGGAGCAAGAGCTATAATTATTACAAGGGCTAATTTGGGCTGGCAGAACTCAAGAAACAACAAAGCTATATCATGAAATATATGTTCAAAATGTACCCCCACTATGATTTTAAATAAATAGTGAGCCAGGGTGAGCGAGGCTGAGCGGAAGGCGAAAAGAGGGCCGCGAGCGGAGGCTGAGCAAGGATGGAAAACATAGGAGGGGGAGCATGTAATAATAAACAAACAAAAATAATTACCATATATATGAGTGAACAAACAAAAATATACGTACTCTAGGGCCTGTAACCTCAAACTCATCAACGCATATATATAAGTGTCGTTCTCACTTATTGAGTAATCAGATATACTCAATTTTAACCAAGTATCATTAGATATTAAATATATTTTGTAATACAATTATTTAGATATAAAAATGTTTAAAATCTAGATGACATTTAAAAAAAGGATGGAGGGTACGGTAGTACTTGCTATGAAGCTGCGAGCGATACACAAAAACCAGAGAGACAAGTGCAATACTGCTTCCCAAAAGTGTTAATTTCACTACCGAGAGTCAAATATTTTTAATTTTAACCAACATTTATAAGAAAATATTAATATTTATGGTGATTAATTAATGTCATTAGATGAACTGCTAAATATTTTTTGTAATAACCTTATATGAAAATAAATATATTGTTAATACTTTTTGTAAATCCAGTTAAACTTAAGAAAATTTAATCGGTACAAATCTCATAGCGGTATTTTCTTTGGAAGGACAAAGCGAGCGCATTGGATCGAGGTTATACTAGCACTTGTGGTTTATTAAGGGCTTCTCCAGTGGACCCTGCACATAGACTCATCAAAGCAGCGCTGCTCGGCTACAACCTCATGCATGGAGAGTGGGGACCATGCAAATTTCTTGAGTCTGTCTAGCCAACAATCAAGTATATTTTGGGGAGACATAACACTTGATTCATTTCTGACTGTTCATCTTCTTCGTTGCCTGCGGCCACGAAGCACTACAGGGAACGCCGGCTTTGCCGAGTGCTGGCTGCACTCGGCGAAGGCCCTCTCGCACTCGGCGAAGGCTTCGCCGAGTGCCGCACTCGGCGAAAGGCACTCGGCGAAGAAATTGTCGGCAACGATTTCTTTGCCGAGTGCCAAATATCGGGCACTCGGCGAAGCCTTCGCCGAGTGCCAGGTCAGCACTCGGCGAAGCAAACGGGAGCCGTCACTTGACGCCCTCTTTGCCGAGTGCCAGCCTACGTGGCACTCGGCGAAGAGGGCCCCTTTGCAGAGCGCCACGTGGCCGGCACTCGGCGAAGAGGGCCCCTTTGCCGAGTGCCACGTAGGCCGGCACTCGGCGAAGAGCTCCTCTTTGCCGAGTGCCACGTAGCCCGGCACTCGGCGAAGAGCTCCTCTTTGCCGAGTGCCACGTAGCCCGGCACTCGGCAAAGAGTGCCTCTTTGCCGAGTGTCAGGGTCAAGGCACTCGGCGAAGAGGCCGAGCTGAGCAAAAATTTGCCCAGCTTTGCCGAGTGCCATGACCTCTTTGCCGAGTGTGGCACTCGGCAAAGCTGGGAAAAAAGAAACTTTTTTTCCTGTTTTCATTTCCCTACACAGAAAACATATCACACATTCATATTCCATTTCAGACAAATATCACATGCATATATACCACACATCCATAACATACATATCCATTTCAAACAAATATCACATGTTCAGTCTCCATGCATCACAAGCTCACAAGTCCACAAGTTCACAAGTCCATCACATGCATCTCACAAGTCCATCACATCCATCTCACAAGTCCATCACAAATCTAAGTCGGCCATCACTGCTCACCTTGGTGCTCAGATTGTGAAGAACTACCACCTTGCCTCGCGTCCCACGACCCGCCCGAAGGACCACCTTGCCAACCTTGCCACCCAGGCGGCGGAGGTCCAGATGGCCACCCGGTGTACCCTGACTGCGGAGGAGGGTAACCTGGCCACCCATAGGGCGGAGGAGGGCCACCGGGGAGCCACCCAGGCTGCGGAGGAGGGCCACCAGTGATCTGCAGAGTGTGCGGAGGAAGGCCAGGTTGAGGAGTCGGTGCCGAACCCTCCGACTGTGAGTGCACAAAGGAGAAGCAAATTCGTTAGCACCTGGAGGACAGCCGTAAAAGTTAAAGAAATATAAACAACCATATATACTCACCGGAGTCTCTGTCGTAGGAGTAACAGGAGGCACAAAAGGAGTGAGCAGCGAGGGAGGCACGACAACACCCGGGATGTTCAGGCTCCCAAAGAAGTGAGCTATGTCCTGCGTCCTCTGCGCCTCCCGCTGCTGGACGGCCAGTAAGTCGCGACGATGGGCCGTCGCCTCGGCCTCGTGCATGGCCTACAACCTCTGCATCTGGTCCGCCTGGGCCTGCATCTGGGCCTGCAAAATTCGTCCCGTAAGGTTTAAACAATGCAAAGACAAGGTATATGTGTAAAAGCAATGAACGACGAACAAGTACTTACCTGAAGTGCTGCCATCATCTGCTGTGAGGTCGACTGCCGAGGTCGTATGGGGACGGAGGAGCTCGTGCTGGCAGCTCGAATCTCAGCGAGGTTGGGAACAGAGGACGAGTCAACTGCGCTGTTGGCTATCCAGTACCGGCCGTGCTGCTTCCCTCCTCCCAGCCTCATCACCAGGTCTGTATCTAGGGGCTGGGTGTCCGGATCGAAGTCCTCCCCATGGCGCTCGCGAGCCGCAGTGGTGTACTCGGTGACCTTGGTGTAGGCGTTCGTGTTGGTGAACGCCTCGGGCCCGGCGTTTGGGTTGTACTGGGTGCTCGCTGCAGTCGCCTTGCCCTGGTGCGACAAGTGGTACGCCTTGAAAGGGAGGCACTCCTCACCACCATGCGACTGGGACTGCGATGAAAACACAGATGATTACAAGTAATGAGTAATTGAGTGTTAGAATAAAAAAATCAGTAGAGCATACCCATCTGTCGGCGTACGCAGCGAGGCTAAGGTTGCCTTGGTGGTGTGGCACCCCAGGCATCTGCAGGTGGCAGTCTCGGCGGGCACTGTGCCTCTCGTACCACTCGTCCGATTTCCACTTGTCCACAATGGCCACCCAGCAGTCTAGGTGATTGGCGCACCAACCAGGACAGAACTGAAAGACAATAAGTATTTAATATGTTAGAAGAGCCGCTAAGTGATGGATGGACCAATCAGTATTACTGTTTTGTACGTACCTGGATGTACTGCTCACTAGTGAGGTCGGTCTCCCTGGTGAGCATCATCTGACTAGCATCCGTCTTCTTCACCGCCGTCCCTAACACGTCGGCGTTGTAGTTGATGATGCACTGGATCCGCGCCTCGTGGTACATATCCGCTAGCCAGGACCTGCAGACCCTGTCCTGCACGTGCAACGCCTCGGCCTCTCTCCCTGCCTCGCACTCAAAGTACTCCTGCACGCAAAGTACCCTTTCATTATTTGAAGAACGTCCGACAAATACGTATCATTGAGAAATGTTGTGCGAGCAAGACTCACCCAGAACTCGGCCCTAATCCGCGCTGCAACGGTGGTGTACGTGGGGTCCACAGCAGCACCGAAGTGGTCCCACGTCCAGGGCGGTGACCTAACCCCGGCGTAGGTGACCAAGCCAGGATAGTTCTTCCGAATCAGAAGACTTAACGTGCCATTGATATGGCGTGTCTTGCCCCCTGCCACAAGTTCCCAGTTCCTGCATGGGTCATTAAGAACAACTGTTAGTCGGAAGTTCAATTTTGAACATGTCATGTGAACAAGTAGTGAAAACATTAATGGTAACTTACTTGTCGCCGTAAGGTCGAATCACCGGGCGGCGGCTAGGTGCGATCCGCTGCTGCGGGAGCTGCGAGGGGCCGCGCAAGTACACTCTGCTCGAAGCAGAGGAAGTGGAACCCCCTCCTGAGGCACCTACGTTCTCGTCCCCCTGGTCCCCCTGGCGACGCTCCGAGGAAGTGGTGTCGTCGTCCGACGTCCTCCTGGTCGTCCCTGTGGCGTCCCCCTGGGCGTGGTCCGAGGAGGTCTGCGCCGGGTCGGGAGTCGGGTCGGGAGTCGGCTCCCTCCTAGGACGTCCGCGAGGGCGGCCGGTCCTCGCCCTCCTCGTCGACGGCTCCTCGGCTGCGGTGGGTGGTGAGCTGGACCTCTGGTACCGCGAGTTGACCCTCTGCTGTTGCCGCCTTCCGCCCGGCATTTTATCGAGTGCCTGCCATTACAAAGATAAAATCAATTAGCATAAACGATAAGTATTTATAAATAGACACAAAATGAACGAAACATAATTGCAGAATAATTGTAACAATATAGCATTACATGAATTAAAAATTATCTCCGCGATTGTCAGTGGCTAGTGCCCCTCGTGTGTTGGCTTGTTGCACACGTGTGTCGTCATCACTGTCAATATTGTCGAAACAATCGGCGTCGTCTCCATCATCCTCGTCACCCTCGTCCTCATCAATGTCACCACCAAACTGTAATCGCTCAAGCATTCTTAAGTCCTTGGCATTGTGCACCTCATCACCATCGTCCTCATCAATATCATTGTCATCGTCTTCTTCCATGTCCATCAGCTCAAAAATGTCAATGTCAAACCTCCCTTCTAGCCCCTCGGGTTGAAAGAACTCTCCGTTATATGTGTTTGGGTCGAAGTTGTAGTCATCATCGTTTGGGAGAGGCGCTTTACCGCGCGGCGATACTAACTGCACAAGGTACCAACCCATAAAATTGTTGTCTTCTTGACACGCCCATGGGAGATAATAAACTTGTGTGGCCTGTTGAGCCACAATATAGACATCGTCTCCCTTGTAAACGGTGTCCTGTCGAATTTCGACAACCCAATCTCAGGGGCTCTTCTCGTGACATCAGGATCGAACCAATGACATTTGAATACCACTGGATTAATAGCTTTGGTACCCTCAAAGTTGAGCTCATATATTTCTTCGACTATGCCGTAATAGTCGCGCTCATCGGTGCCGGGCGTACGAACTCCGGTATTTGAGGTCTTTCGATTGGGCCGACTCTGCTCGTAGCTGCTTATGTGAAAGCGATAGCCATTCACATCATAAACGGTGAATGACTTGACCCTATAGTCGAAGCCATTGGCAACTTGTTTCAACTCATCCATCATTTCCGCATCTGTGCGGGCCTGTAAGTTGAGACAGGGTAGATCGTTTCATCAAATGAAACAAGAAATGAAATGAAATACAAGGTTAGTTGGGTCGTACCTTCGTACTAAACCACGAAATGAAATCGGGCACACCATTTTTGAGAAGATGGTCTTGTTCTTCAGAGGAAGGTTCCCTATCCTCTCTCCAGTATTCATCAATAAATTTCCTTAAAAACAAGGACGTCGAATCAAAAGATTGAAGATAGTGACGACGCATGTAACAAGCTCATTGAGAACTTACTGCACATAAGGAGTCACTTCGTCAAGGTTCAACAGCACATACAACATGATAGTGTGCCACTCATCATGCCGCAACATCTTGGTCCTCGATGCGCTTGCTCTTCCGAGTTGGCCTTTGAAAAGGCTGAGGTTCGATAAACTCTCGTCGACGTTGTAACGAGAGGGTGGATTGTGCACGCTAGGAAGGTTATCCTTATAATATGTTGTTGTGAAGTTCGACACCTCCTCCAGAATAAATGCTTCTGCCACGGAAGCCTCTATTTTGGCTTTATTTCTACACTTTTTCCGAAGAACCTTTAGACATTTCTCGACTGGAAAGCACCAATGGCACTGCACGGGCCCCCCCATCCGTGCCTCGTATGGTAGGTGCAAAATCAGATGCTGCATCGGCAGGAAGAAGCCGGGTGGAAAGATCATCTCCAACTTGCAGATCAACACAGGTGCCACTTCCTCTAGGTTAGCAATCACGTCATAAGATAGCTCCTTGGCACAAAGCTGGCGAAAGAAGTAGCTCAATTCTGCCAGCACGCGCCACGCAGGCTCAGGGAGGTATCCCCGGGTCATCGCAGGAAGGAGCCGCTCGATCCATATGTGGTAGTCATGACTCTTCATCCCTAACACTCGCATAGTAGACAAGTTCACTCCCTCCTCAGATTCGCCACATACCCATCAGGGAACCTTAACGCCTGGATCCACTGTAGTACTTTCTTCCTATGGTCTCTTTTCAATATATAATCGGCCGGACCTCTTTTCCATTTCTTGCCAGCACCAGGAGCCCTCATCACTAGCTTTGGTCTATCGCACATCTCTTGCAGGTCCAGTCTGGCCTTAACGTTGTCCTTTGACTTTTCTATGTCCATGAGTGTTGCAAAGAGTGCCTCAGCGATATTTTTTTTCTGTGTGCATTACATCGATGTAGTGCGGACAAAGAAGGTCATTGAAATAGGGGAGTCTAGTCAAGCCCGATATATGGGTCCACATGTGTTCCTCTCCGTACCCGAAAAAACGACTGTTGTCTTTATCAAACTTCAGAGCCTCTATTTCGGCACGGACCTCGGAACCGCTCTTGAACTGAGGAATGGGGTTGGTGACTTGAACACCTTTCCTGAAGTGCTTGATGTCACTTCTGAATGGATGGTCAAGAGGCAAGAATTGACGATGCTGGTCGAATGAAGAATACTTCCCTCCCTTCTTCAACCAAGTGAACTTCACAGCTGCCTTGCATATTGGGCATGGGAACTTCCCGTGAACACACCAAGCGCTGAATAAGCCATACGCCAGGAAGTCATGCAGGGAGTACTGGTACCACACATGCATTTTGAAGTTCTTCATTGTTGCTCGGTCATATGTCAGTACCGGGTTTTCCCAAGCTTCGAACAATTCATCCAACAAAGGCTCCATGAACACACCCATATTGTTCCCCGGGTGTCCAGGAATTATCAGCGACAAGAATACGTTCTTAGGGTCAAACATAACACCGGGAGGGAGATTGAGGGGGATCACGAACACAGGCCAACAAGTGTACGGGGCCGCCATCATTCCATACGGGTTGAACCCATCTGTCGCCAGCGCCACACGTACATTTCGAGCCTCCATAGCTTTGCCAGGATGCATGGCATCGAAGTGCTTCCATGCTTCACCATCCGATGGGTGTACCATCTTGTCAGGATTGTATCTTTTGCCATTCTTGTGCCATGTCATCTGTTTCGCAGAGTCCTCTGTCATGTACAGTCGTTGGATCCTAGGTATGAAAGGAAGGTACCGTAGGACCATCTCGGGGATATTAAGTTGCTCCTTCTTGCCATCTCCATGGTCTACCTCCACATACCTAGAGGCTTTGCACTTTGGACAGTGTGTTGCTTTCTCGTGATCTTTCCTGAATAGGACGCACCCTTTTGGACAAGCATGGATCTGCTCATACGACATCTTAAGTGCACGAAGAAGTTTCTGTGACTCGTACGTGTTCTTCGGCAGAATGTGACCCTCCGGCAACAGGGTGCCCAAAATTGCCAACATGCCATCGAAGGCGTCTCGACTCAAGCTATACTGGGACTTGAACCCCATTAGGCGTCCAATGGCATCCAGTTGTGAAACCATTGTCTTTTCATGAAGGGGCTTCTGTGCCGAAGACATCATGTCGTAGAACGCCTTTGCGGTGTCCTCTGGCTCCTCCAATCCTTCACCGAATTGAGCCTCTTGAAAGTCTCCCATCATGTCTGCTACCCCGGCATCTCCATCATACTCCTCGAGACGTTGTCTCACCACCTCCTCTCTAATCCGATCGGCTTCACCATGGTGGACCCAACAAGTATAGTTTTCAACGAATCTGTACTTGTAAAGATCTACCCTCACGTTATTCTTATATTTTCTTTTCTTGTTCCCACATTTGCTGCAGGGACACGGCATCCGACTCGACCCTTTAGCAGCCGGACCAAACGCATGCTCTAAGAAAGCATTGGTCTTAGTAACCCATTCTGTGCTCTTACTTGCGTGGCCCGTGTACATCCAGTCACGGTTATCCATCCTCTGGCATATACATATGTAAGCGAGTAATAAAACCAGCAATTGCATCTACACGACATTCCTACCATCTAATAGGAGAAGGATAGGTCCTAATCCCACCCGAGGATGCGCAGATGGGTTAGTTTCCATGTTCTACTCCTACCCGAGACAGAATTTCGGCAGCACCTCCTCGTTGTTCTCCCGATACACGTCCTGGCAGGGAGAGTGTGTATCCGGAGAACAACGAGGAGGTGGTGCCGAAACTCTGACTCTGACAGGAGCAGAACATGGAAACTAGCTCATCTACGCATCCGCGGGCTGTCCAAAATACGTGGACAATTCGAAAGAGATACGGTCGCAGATATGCAAAGGACTGAATATCTAAGACTATCTCTTTCGAACGGGAGACGTCTAACTAGGTTACGCGACCAAAGATCAGATACCTAAGGATACAGATAGAGGGGTTATACCTAAGGTGTCGGTGAGGTCAGGGTAGCGGGGCAGTGGTGACTCGAGGCAGTGGCGAGACGACGCAGTGCAGGCAGACCCGCAACGCCAACGAAGACGATCGGGGTCGCCGAGTCCCTCCGACGGGTCCTCCTCCTGCCAAAAAAGAGCAATTGGTTAGTCTCGACCAAAAATTTCGGCAGCACCTCCCCTGCACGGCGAGGTTCCCAAAACCTGCAGAAAACGTCGGCACGAAGGCCAACAACCACATGTATACCAGACATAGTCACGAAGGCCAACAATCACAATAGCTCACAATAGTACAACTACTACTAACACTAACACTACTAACTACTACTAACACTACTACTAACTACTAACTACTACTAGTAACTGCTAAGTACTAACTATTTACTAACTACATAGGGCATACCTTCGCGACGGAATAGCAAGAACAGGCTTCGGCGACGACGGCGGGGACGACCGAAGCGGCTGAGGGTCGACGGACCTAAGCCGGCACCTTCCTCCTCCTCATCTCCTCCTCCTCCACCACCACCACCACCTCCTCCTCCTCCTCCTCTCCCTCTCTCTCCACTGTCCGGCAGGGACGGGCAGCCGGTGGGCCGGAGGGGCAGCCGGGGGCGGTGCTGCCGGGGGGGGCGGTCGGGGGCGGCGCGGCACGGGGCGGGGCGGCTGCGGCGCCGGCGACGCCGCGGTCCGAGGGCGGGACGGGGGCCGCCAGCGCGGGCGCGGGGCGTTTAGGGGCTGGGAGGCCGCGGCGCGGGCGCGGCCAGGGCCGGGGCGCGGCGGCAGGGCGGCGACGCGGTGGCGTGCGGGTGCGTGCGTGCGTGTGTGTGAGTGTGTGCGTGTGTGGGTGGCGGCCGGGCCGTTTTGTATTTTTTTTCTTTTCGAACGTCTTTGCCGAGTGCCACCAGATCTGGCACTCGGCGAAGAGAGCCTCTTTGCCGAGTGCCACGGTATCTGGCACCACTGGACCTGTTCGCCGGGTGTCAGCCACGTGGCACTCGGCAAAGCACGTGGGTTGTTCTTTGCCGAGTGCCAGCCACGTGGCACTCGGCAAAGCACGTGGGCTGTTCGTTGCCGAGTGCCACGTGGCTAGCACTCGGCGAAGATCACCTCTTTGCCGAGTGTCAGTCCATGTGGCACTCGGCAAAGGTTTTTTTTTGGATTTTGGACACCAAATTTTTTGTGGGTCACTTCCACACTACCACTGTCAACATGTTCAAATTTGACAGTTTTTCAAAACTTTTCTTTATATTTTTTGACTTTATTTCTTTTTCTTGAATTTTCCCGAAATACGCGAGTTTGAACTGCGGGTGCATCGCATAGTGGATTTTCATGATTTAAAAAATGTTATTCTTGTTCTTAACCGTATGTTGAGGCCAAATCCAAAACCTGACCTGATGTTTCGATCAACGTGCTCACGGGGCAACGCCTCCAAATTACGTGCGGGCGGTTTTTTAATTATAGAAAATGCAAATGAATTCCGAAAATCGCGAAACTTGGCGAGATGTTGTTACATCATATGCGTATGCCGAGAAAAAAATTTCAGAAAGTTTCGAGCAAGTTGTCACGTACGATGGTTACAAACCTGGACATCTCAACATGTGTGCAAATGAATTCCGAAAATCGCGAAACTTGGCGAGATGTTGTTACATCATATGCGTATGCCGAGAAAAAAATTTCAGAAAGTTTCGAGCAAGTTGTCACGTACGATGCTTACAAACCTGGACATCTCAACATGTGATATCAGATATCACATGTTGAGATGTCCAGGTTTGTAAGCATCGTACGTGACAACTTACTCGAAACTTTCTGAAATTTTTTTCTCGGCATACGCATATGATGTAACAACATGTCGCCAAGTTTCACGATTTTCGGAATTCATTTGCATTTTCTATAATTAAAAAACCGCCCGCAAGTAATTTGGAGGCGTTGCCCCGTGAGCACGTTGATCGAAACATCAGGTCAGGTTTTGGATTTGGCCTCAACATACAGTTAAGAACAAGAATAACATTTTTTAAATCATGAAAATCCACTATGCGATGCACCCGCAGTTCAAACTTGCGTATTTCGGGAAAATTCAAGAAAAAGAAATAAAGTCAAAAAATATAAAGAAAAGTTTTGAAAAACTGTCAAATTTGAACATGTTGACAGTGGTAGTGTGGAAGTGATCCACAAAAAATTTGGTGTCCAAAATCCAAAAAAAAAAAACCTTTGCCGAGTGCCACATGGACTGACACTCGGCAAAGAGGTGATCTTCGCCGAGTGCCAGCCACGTGGCACTCAGCAACGAACAGCCCACGTGTCAAACAACGGGGCCACACTCTTTGCCGAGTGCCACGTGGCTGGCACTCGACAAAGAGGGGTTCTTCGCCGAGTGCCAGACGGCGCCCACTCGGCAAAGCTAACGGGCCTGGATGCCGTCTGGTCCGCGACACTTTGCCGAGTGCTCATCTTTGCCGAGAGTGCGGCACTCGGCAAAGATGTGACTTCGCCGAGTGTTTTTCTTTTGCCGAGTGTTGGGCACTCGGCAAAGCAGCCTTTGCCTTGTGCTCAGTCTTCGCCGAGTGCCAGATTTCCGGCACTCGGCAAAGAGGCTCTTTGCCGAGTGCCCGAAATTTGGCACTCGGCGAAGCCTGTGTTTCCTGTAGTGAAGCTCTGGTGAAACCGTGGGAGAAGATGAAGAGTAGGGGCCGGATTTGAATCCAACGAGTGCTGCACTCAGGAGAAACACTCGAGTGCGAATTAGAATTACCGTTTTTTATTGCTAGACGATGCATATTGAAGAAGGGAAAGAAACAACCGACAGAGAAAATGAGAAGGGATGAGTTGATTGAGCTAGGGGCCCATCACCCTTGGAGAAGTATGAGTCGATTTTTTAATGATTTGGTTTTGTCGACTCATCACTGAGGCATGCTGATTCTGTCTTTCGTCAACCATGGCGCATTGGCGTCTGACCTGCCGGCATACACAGTGCTGCTGCTACACACAGCACTGTACAGCCCAGTCCAAACCCATACCCAAAGCCCGTACTGTAACTCCGTAGGCAGTTGCTCCGTGCATCTAGGCCTCTACTATCGGCTATTGCCATATTGCAAGGGGATCCTCACCATCACACGTCTAGGAATTCAGCTCTTCGTTCCTTTCCATGCATGCCCGTAGCCTGGCATGCTGCCTGCACTAGCGCGCACTGTGCTGGTAGCAGCAGTCCGACTTGTCTAGGTGTGGCCGTAGATCTACGCGGCGGCGGGACCACCGGCCCCAAGTTGACGGCGGGACGCCGCCGCCGGCCGCCGCGGCTTTGACCGGTTTTGCCGCCGCCTCGCCGCGCGCTGGAGTGATGGAACCAGCCTGGACAAACCGAGGCAGCTGGACAGGACCCAACGGTCGAGCTGCATGCTTCCCACGGAGTCAGTATTACGTTTGGGCTACGTTTCCCGGCGGTCAAAAACCGTGCGTTTTTTTTTTGGTGGGGGGGGGGGGGGGGGGGGGGGGGGGGGGTCCAACAGGCTGAATCGCTAAGTCCGTCTCCGATCTCATCAACATAATCTTATGGATAAAGAAACGGACAGATATCAGCAACATCCAATTAGTCCCATATCGGTCCCCTAATCTTGAAGGTATCCTAGAATTCAGTACAAAATAATTCCTCTATCAACCTTGATCCTTACTTACCTGGACAGGGTCAATTGCCGATCAATAAGAGCAATGGCCTAGGTTAGCGGCCTTCATTGCACTTGGAAGGAGCGCTCGCTTATCATCTTCCCAAGTGGAAGTGGGAGAGTGAACGTCATAATTTGTTGTTGAGGGGGTACGCGTTCGCGCGGCCCCTACCAATATAAGATTTAAATTAATACAATTTTTATTTATTATTTTGTTTATTTGTTTATGTTTAATTATATTCATAATTTGTGGTACATGGGTAGAAGCACTCGAAATCCAAGAGACACAGTGCAATAAATCTGTCAAATCTGAACTTTTTTGCTGCTCGTGGATTCCATGTTTAGGCAGGCGTTGAGTTGCTCTCCGGACTGATACGGCAGACATTGAGTTGCTCCGGACTGATGCTCCCAACATTTGAACTAGTTAGGCCCATCTGGGCTTGAAAAAGCCCATGTCTTCGGCTTGTCCATCACCAGGCCGAAGGAGGAGAATACAAAACATGGGCTTTATCCAGCCTAGGTCTCATATTATGTATGACTGAATATTAGTCTTCGGATGGTTAGCGACATGCGCTACGGGGAAGACATGGACAAGCATTTTATTAGTCTTATATCGGTTTCCTAATCTTGCTTGCCCGGAAGGACTACAAAGTGAACCCTAAGTGCAATTTTTAATTTTGATACATACTTACCTATATAAACGGGGTCTATGGTTGATCAAGAAGAGCCATGGCCTTAGGTTAGCGGCCTCCATTGCACTTGGAAAGAGCGTTGACTTACCATCTCCCCAAATAGGAGAGTGGACATTATAATTTATGATAGAGGGATACGTGTTCGCGTGACACCTACCAATGATAATAATTATTAAATTTTTAAATTTAATTTAATTCTATTTTAATAACTAATACATTAATTTACTATAATTAAATATAATAATAATAACTAATGATAAAATAATAATAAGTTTAAATCTGACTAATTATTATGGTTAAGTGTAATATTTTCATATTATTGTTATTACCCATTTATGTTGTATATGCAATTTCAATTATATTGCCTATTAGAATTAGATTGCCAATTTGAGTTTTTGTCGAGTAACTTTTTTCGTAAAAGAAAAAAAACACAATGGGTTTCGATTTTCCTAATTTTGCGTGCCTTTTTTAAAAGAAAAAAAGAGCTCGAAGCCGCCTCCAGCTAAGTTGGGCATGAAGGGCCTTTTTTTTGGCAAAATTTGGCATAGGACATCATAAAAATATGGCCTTTGCTAGGAACCATTAAAAAAACATGTATTAGCTAAAAGACATCAACAATCCTGAGAAATATGCTACCGGACATCCAACTCATTATTATAACAGTTTTAGTAGACAGCCACGTGAAATGACGGAAATGCCCTTGCCTCTTTATCCCTTAGAACAGATTGTGACTTTCGGTCTCCAGAAGCCAGCCGTGCGTGCGGCCGCCCACTACTTGCGATGGCGATGGAGTCTCCACGATTCCTTAGCGATATATTCCTCATGGATTCCCGATGGGTAATTAATTTCTACCATTATCCTCTACTCTAGGGTTCATTCAGATTATCCCCAACACTATCCTCAAGCATATGTGGTTTCATTCAGATTATGTTTCTATCTAGAGTCTGTCTATATAACATCCGGTTATTTTAGCTCCTCCCAACAACTGAATTTTATCTATGCACTTACACTGTCTTGTAACTATATTTACACCATCTTATTACTATATTTACAATGGTTTCTTCAGTGTAATTTACTGGATAGAGTGATATAATTTGATAATAACACAATTTTATTTCTATGGATTACAGATCTCAAAAAATAAATGCCAAACTTATCCAAAAAAATTTGCAAATCATTTTTATGGATTACAAATACCATAGAAATATATATCAAATTATTCACAGATTATTTACAAATTTCAGACTAAAAAATACAAATCGCCTGTACAAGTGTCGAGAACGACCGCGTCCAAATCTGACTGATGACTACGTGTATGAGCTCACCACAGCCAACCAATCCTAGCCTTTTGCTGTAAAACGGCACAGTGCAATACACGTACACTCTACAGTACAGTATGTACACGCGACGGGGCCGGCGGAGGGAGGGCCGGAAGCCAGCGCCATCGGACGGCCATCGCACTCCATCACAGGTCATGAACGGCCAAAAATTCGGTTGTTGCCTCCTCTCAAAACAACCGCATGACGGATAGCAAATCTGTTCTATCTATATCTGTATATGTAGGAACCTTCAATTGAAGGGCGAGGGTACTTCTGTCCAGATTTTATGTTTATTACACATGTTTGAGTGAGAAATCATATTATAAGCGTTATAGTGTCCAGCAGCAAATGACCATAGTTTTATAGTGGTCTGTGGCAAAGGTATTCATTTTTAGTGGTCTGTGGCAAATGTCACGATTTTTTGATGTCCCCTGGCAAATTTTGCCTTTTTTTTTCTCTCACAGTAGCAGGGTTAGTGAAGTTGACCCCTTCCCAGGCCACAACCGGGTCCCGAAGTTGTTAGACCACCTGCACCGGCTCCCTCTAGGGCGTCCGGTAAACGGATGTAGAGGAAAAAATCGGTACAGCGGGAGCCGCTATTTGCTCCTCTAGGTACGGTCGTCCGTTATAGCAAGAGGAAGCAGCTGCGTTTACTGGATGAAAGAAGAGCAGAGCGCATGCATCTCGCGTGAGAGGGAGAGGAGAGAGAGGAGAGGTACAGTCTAGGTCCCACCTAATTTCGTTTAAAAAAAATGTTATATCTCACAAACCAAAAACTCAAATTAAATTCCGATTGTACCATTGAATTTGTTGCAATTAATTCTTCAAAACTAGATCTCTCGTGGATATATTTAGATAAAGTGACAAGTGGTCTCATAGTGGATAGAGGATGATATAGAGGATGGAGGAATACGGGAGAAATAAGTATAGAAGAAAGAATCTTAATGACCAGACAGTATAAAGGATGAAAATAGAGGAACGTGACGGATAGTCTTAGCCTGCAACGGCCAACGGCATGAGGAGGCAGACGCGGCGGTCAGTGGCGGAGCGTGGAGCTAAACTAAGCGGGGACAGTTAAGCTATAGATCCTATCTATGATTAAAGCAGCAGCTCAGTTACGTTCAGTGACAATTAGTGTTAGATAAAAAGTTCCATGGCCAGCTCCTCTTGGTTCGTTGTAGTATTTGTTAACTAGTTGAGCATTTTTGTATGTACAGTAGCGCTGGCAGCTTTTTTCTTCCGTGTAAATTTAACAAATGGCAAAAGCATGGCAGAAGACACAGACCGACAGGTGCACAACCCCAAAATTTAACTGGATGCCGCCACGCCACCCTCCTCATCCACCATGCCGTCCATACGCAGACTTACAGATGCCAAACTTCACCTCACCACACAATCAATAGCCAGCGCTGCTTGCTCAACTTCGAACGAAGCTACAGATCCATGGGAAGACAGACGCGTTGGCCTGCAACGGCCAGCGACACGGGAAGGCAGACACGACGGCAGATGCAGACCCAGCCGGCGTCGTATGAAGGCACCAACGACATGGGAAGGCAGACGCGATGGCCGGTGAAGTGAGGCCCTCGTCGGCCGTCGCCGCGACCGCTGCAGAGTTTGATGGAGATGACTTGACATACCACTCTTACACACATCATGCATCTCCCATTTCAGAAGATGAGAAGCGGATAGTGGCGTAAGTCTGACGCCAATTTCAAACTTGTACACTTCAAGAGGTACGCAATTCCGATTGCCCTCTACCAGTTAAGTTTGCCGATGCATAATCATATACCAAAGGTTGTTCGGAAAGAGAAATCGTGCCTGCAACCGCATGCAGGCAAACGCTTGGAGATGGCAGCACTGTAAATACCACGGGTACAAATTTGCTCAAAATTTATTTTCCAAAATTCTAACCTGTCCGGTATTTAACCGGACATATTGTAGCTGATGAATACAATAAATAAATTGCTTTCCTCCGCAACCCGTGCAAGTGTTGAGTGCCTTCTGCTACTATTCCATCGTAACCTCACATATAAAACACACCTGCCTTATGCTACGGCATCATAATGTTTGGGCCACGCTTTGCTCAAAATAGCCACGCTTTGCTCTTGGGCCTCCTAACATTTGAGTTGGGCACTTGGGCCAATGATCTGACCTGTTTGGGCTCGAAAAGGCCCATGTGTTAGCCATGGCTTATGTTATGACTGAATATTAGTTTTCGGGTGCTTAGCGTCATGCGGTTGCGAGGAGGACATGGACAGGGGTTTAGTGTCAGTTAATTAGTCCCATGGTTTTCTAATCTTGCTTGCTCTGGAGGAAGGACTACAAAGCGAACCCAGGTGCAACCATGATTCATACTTACCTGGACGGGGTCTATGGTTGATCAAGAAAAACCATGGCTTAGGTTAGCGACCTCCATTGCACTTAGGAGGAGCGCTGGCTTACCATCTTCCTAAGGGAGAGTGGACGTCATAATTTGTGGTAGAGAGGGTACGCGTTCGCGCGGCCCTTACCAAAATCAAATTATAAATTTAATAAAATATAAAATATAAATATGTAAATAAATAATAAAAATTAATATTTATTATAAGTTGACTTTTATACTTATATATACTCCCTCTGTTCCAATTTAAGTGTTGTTTTCGGTTTTCGTGCCACAAGTTTGACTTGATTTGTAGCAAATACATGTAACATTTGTGTCTCCAAATAATTGTGTTAAAAAACTAGATTTAAAGATCTTTCTAATGATACTAACTATGTACAATAAATATTAATATTTTTTAATATATATTTTGTTAAAGATGTTTCTCGGAAAGCGAAAACGACGGTTATTTTGGAACGGAGGGAGTATAATATATTATTTTTAAATTTCTAAAATAAAATTGTTATGTTATTCATATAAAATGATTAATAGTTTAAGTTTGTCTTTTAACATTACTGTTATCGTCATTATTTTACTGATGTAATTTCTATTATATACATTAATATTAGATTGGCTTGTTTGGTTTGAACCAATCGAAATTTGAGGAGATGCAGTTGTTGTGTCAACTTCAATTTTTTGCTTCTTTGGTTTGATTTTTTTTGCTTCTTCAGAGCTCGGATTAGAAGTTTTGAATTGAACAAAATTTCTTTTTTTTAGCAAAGTTGAACAAAATTTCTAAACTCGAAGCAAAATGTGTAGCAGACGGGCCAAGAAAAACAGACATAAGCACTTTCAGCCCGAAGGCGCCTCTAGCTAAGTTGGGCCTGAAGGCCCTTCTCTTGCAGTCGCAAACCGGATCCCGAAGTCGGTGGCCTGCAGAGTGTTGACTGGGTACGATGAGCAACGCACGCCTTCTTGATCTCCGGCGCATGGAGGCGCCAACGGCATGGGGAGGAGACAGACGCAGCGGCGGATGAAGCCACCGCCACACAAGCTTCCATCTGCACGCCATGGCTTCCTGATCTCTCGAAGATCCTGCCGGCCGCCCGACCCTCACATGGCACGCCCGTCCTCACATGGCACGCCCACATCCTGCATCTCCCGTTTTAGAAGAGGATGGTGTCGCGAGTCTGACGCCGATTTCAATCTACACTTCAAAAGGTACACTTTGCCAATCAAGTTTGCCGCATAATTATGCCTAGGTTTCAGAATACAATTCCTTGTTTTAAACCAAAATCATGCCTAAATAGGCTCCATGTCCAGTTCATGATCAGTTACAAGATCAGTGACTACAACCGCATACAGGCAAACGCATGGCATGGAGCTGGCAGCACTGTAAATACCACGGGGATAAATTTGCTCAAAATTTATTTTGCAAAATTCTAACGTGTGCCCAGTATTTAGGCCGCGTTTGGCAGGTGTTATTTTTTTTCAGAAAATAGCTTTATAGGCAACTTTCTAGTTTCTAGTTGAAGCTGAACTGTTTTGGAAAAAGTATTTGACAAAACAATTTCAATAACACTTTGTGCATGGTTGGGAGAAAGAAACAAGAATATAAGCTGTGAAAATCTAATTTTTTTCAGCTTTATTTCAGTTTATGTTTTTGTGAGAGAGGAAATAAACTGTTACGGAAAAAAAGTGTTTGGTAAAAAAAAATAGCTCACAACACACAACCACTCATGAAGTTGTTGTGATCTGTGCCAAACTGGCCCTTAACCAGACATTATAGCTGATGAATACAATAAATAAATTGCTTTCCTCCCCAACCCGTGCAAGGGTTGAGTGCCTTCTGCTACTATTCCATCGTACCACACATATATAAACACACTTGCCTTCTGCTACGGCATCATATTGTACAATGAACATTCGTATGAACACTTGAATGATGTACATCCAAGCAAAGAATGGCTGCAAGATTGGCAGATTTCTGCGGAATTCAAGATCTGAATGGCCACGCCGCATGGTCCAATAGCACATGGTGGGTTCTCATACCCTAGATCATGATGTGTCAGCGGAATGAGAATGCAATTTCTTCTAGTGTTCTTCCCTTGGTCTCCGGCACCCACAAGCACACGAAAACGAGGGCCATGGTAGACACAGCGGCATAGATAGCAAAGGTTCCTGATAAAAAAAAGGGTAAGATCCAATGTCGCAAGGGAAAGCACATTCTTGAAGGGAGGGAAGGAAAAAGAAAGAGACCTCCACTGCTCCAGTTCAGCATTAAGCTTGCAGTCATTGTAATGGCCCATGCCGTCAGCCAGTTCGCAAGGGTCGCAACACTTCCAGCAAGGCTCTTAATGTTAACAGGAAGAATCTGAAATAAACACAATGTAAATTCATAAATCTGCCTGCAAGTTTGCAGATGCAGTATCTCTAGGCATTTTACTACACATGCACATTGGGCAGCTAGATAAGCTGTTTACTGTCATATGCGTGATTAAATTAATAACTACTAAATGAGGTAATTTTCAGTAATTTGAGGTACGCATAGCTGTCCTCTGGCTAGAGAAAATAATGCAGTTTCCCATGCAATCTGATGGAGCAACCACAGTTTATAACAACAGTTTGCACCATTTTAAGAAGCTATAGCTATGTTGAGAGGTTGTGGATTTGGGGTTACACTATCTCAGTCTGCATGAAATTCACAGCTGGGGACTCAGAGCAAAAGTGCTAAGTGACACTCATAATAATTACATAAAGATAAGATAGATAGCAAAGAAATATTAGTGAATTAAAAGCTCTGTATAATATAAAAAGCAAGATCAAACTATACCTCAGACATAATGACCCAGGGAATTGCTCCCAATCCAAGAGAAAATGCAATCACAAATGCCTGGAGTAGCAAAGGACGAGGCATTAAACAAGCTTTTCTCAACAAGGGGCACAAATAATATGTAATAGTACTGCAACTAACCACAAGTCCAGCCAGTGAAAGCATACTCATTACAGAGTATAAGTGAGAATCAACAGTTATGTTGTCCTGTTTAAGAATTGAAGCAAGAATATTTCAGAAAGGAATGGGAATGTAGTTTTAAGCAATACGGTTATTTCGATAGAGTGCGCAGCAAACAATAGCATGCTACTATTAACATTTTAAGTGACATTACCTTCACAAAAAATGATACAGAAACAATAACAAGAGTAATGACCATTCCTGTGGTAGAAATCTGAAAAGACAGCTCAATTAACATAACTGGATAACCATGTCCAATAAACAATTGTGATGGGAACTTGGAAACTAACAATGAGAAGAAGCCTTCGACCAGCTTTGTCAGTCAACCAGGTTGTCACTCCAGTAGCAATCACCTGAAATGATAAGATCCCATTAAGTAGCCAAGCCCACATCTGCTCAAAATTCATCTGAGAAACAAGGGATGTAACATTAAAACAAATGTACCTGAACAGCCCCCAAACCAAATGTTGCTAGATTACTGTTTGTAATACCTGTTCAGGAAGAGAATTCAGTAAGATATCAGATTTGATGAGGTCTAGGTTCTAGAACTCTTCTTCCCCTTTTTATGTATTAAATGAAACATAGTGATAGCATCTCCATGCAAAGCATGAATTGAACCGAAATAAGGTAACTTTCATTTCCTGGACAAGTTCCAAAATATGCAAGCCAGAAAGCATATCTCAATTGCATTAGAATCTAGCATCAGATATTGATTGTGTTCTGAAGAATGTACCGGCAGCTTTGAAGATGCTAGCAGCATAAAATAGAATGCCATTGACACCACTTAGCTGCTGCAGGACAAGGAGACCGATTCCTATCTAAAAAGAAGCCAATTAGCAAAACTGCAAAAGATTAAACATTGGTATGTAACAGAGAGTAACAAATAGTAAGCCACCAACCACAAGGGGAACACTGTATCTCTTTTGCTTGATATCAGCGAACCTTATGGTTGTCCTCCTCCTTGAAGATGCTACTGATCTCTGTGTAAAAAAGGAAGATAATTATGTAATTCACATCTCCTATGGTACATTATACTGCAAAAAATAAAAAAATTCTACACCAGCTTTTACTACTAGAGAGCAATGCATTGACAGCTGCACCAGTGTACCATTGAGAACAAGATTAAAGGAACATATATGTATCTTGGCGCCTGGACCTTGTGGTGTCTTCTTAGTTGGTGTGTTTTTTATGGAACATCTCCAATGCCAGCGGCTCAAAGTATTTCTTATCTCATGTCCCTTGCACTAGGTGTAGTTGAGTTTAGGTCATGGTCGAGTTTTATTCTGCATAAGGACATGTTTGTCTTCCTAAAACTAAAATGTTGGACAGAGTCTGTTGTGTGTGTATGTTTGTAAGTACACAGCTCTCCTGCGTGTCCAAGAAAAAAATGTATATCTCTCTCTATTATAACTAAACTGGAGTTTCCACTATTGATCACCTTTATTTCATTCACTTCTGCTGTGATGTCCGTCTGAAATCCTCGCAGAACTTGCAGCGAATATTCAAAATCCTCCATCTTCCCCATTTTTGCCTGAAACAAACAATCTGTTGTATTCAGGTCCTGCCATTAATGCTATGAAAAGATAATACCACGGAATACTTACCAGCCACCTTGGGGATTCAGGGACAAAGAACAATCCAGGAATCAGGATTGAACAAGGTAAAACACCTAAAACATGTAGAAATAACAGAAAAGTAGTTAGGAAAATGATTTGTACAAATAAAACAACCAAATAGTCAACCAATTGGTGCTATGTAGCATATTGTTGTTTCATATACTAAACCAATGGACTAAAGTTTTACATCATACCTAGAACAGCAAGAATTCTCCAGGGAACAAACATGCCAAACAGGTAGGCAAGCAATATACCAACTGTGACAGAGAGCTGTAAAAGAAAGTATGGATTGATTCGAAGTTGACAACAACATTGACAGATCAGAAGAAAGGCTACACATGAATAACATTTTGTGGTTCACTATAAAAAAAAACCTACCTGATTGACAGAACCAAGAGCTCCCCTCTGATCCTGAGGAGCGATTTCTGCAATATAAACAGGTACCTGGAACCATGAAATAGAAGTTCCAATCATAAAAGTAACATTGGGCACAAAACATCAAAGTATAAGCAACCAAGTTGCTAACATGTTCTTAAAGACACATTGTTTAACCAGGAATGCCCTATCGCAAAAACCTGCACCAGAAAGTGATATGCTGGAGTTGAAAGGCTACCAAGGTATGCTATTTCCATGCAAAGAAATTTACCCATCAAATCATCATTCTGGTTTTATAGAAAAATTAAACTTGACCGTACATTATGCAACAAATTGCATATAAGAAGTCAATTCCGCAACAGTAAGTCGACATAGGATTTCAGTCACTTCTAAGTGCTAATAGTCTCATTTGACAATGAAATAAGCATACCATGTTATTCTGAACGAGGGTCAGTGACATCTATGAGTTTTCTTGCCTAGTATTACTACCAATATTTAATTATGTAGCCTAAGGGAGTAGCCTTTAATTTAAGAGCTATAAACTTTGAACTTTGTACTTTTTTAGTAGACCTTTTATGCCTTAGTACCTTTACATTTTCCACTAGAGCTTACTGCTTTGTTTCAAATGTGTCAGGACTTGGGATTTTGCTTGTATGAACTTGTTAAGACGTTAATTATGAAAAGTAGAATTTTCTATTTCAAAAAATACCAAAGAACTGTAATCTTTAACAGTTGGAAGCCGGATGGACATGAAAATGCTACTATAGAGTAATTTGTTTTTACTAAGAGAGAGGAGAAAGGAGCTACATACTGTATAAGATATTACACCGACTCCAAATCCTTCTAGCAGCCGACCCATAAACAAGAAGGAGGAATCCTGAATATACACCAAATCAGAAGTAAATAAACACTCATAGATAAATATCATAGTGAATAGTGATGGACAAAGAAAACCAACAGCAGGAGCATTGAAAAATGATGGTAGCTGAACTTACTTTTGCGAATGATATCGCGAGCCACCCAATTATGTTTGGAATTGCAGCAATCATGAGAGACTACAAGACCAACCAAAGAATTCAATCAGTGTACCAGTCTGAAAAAATCATGACAAGCAGATCTTTCAAGGTTCCCGTTAACAAAGCTAAGTTGACACCTTTTAACCTTCTACAGTAATTGATACTGATACTGTGCACGCTTAAACTAGCTGCCACTTTTTAATCTCCTACAATACTTAATACTGATACTGTGCACGCTTAAAAAATGACCAGTCTGTTTTATAGTATTGTGTTCCATGATCTGATCTAGCAAACAAAATAAGATGGTAGTCTCACCCCCTTGCGGCCGATATACTCTGCAAGTTGTCCACTGGAGATGGCGCCTACCATCGCCCCTACGTTTGATAACGATCCAAAGAGCGAGAACTATATAGAAAAAAGACAAGGCCAAGCAGTATCAAGCAAGTGTAAGCATTAACAGGAAGAGGAGGGATGCATCGACGAGAAAACAACGTCACCTCGGATAGAGTGAGGCCGAGGTCAGCAATGATGGCGTCCTGCGTGGGAGAGGAGTAGCCGCAGGTGAAACCGAACTGGATGGGACCTAGAGCGACAATGAGCGTGCAAAGCGTCGCCGAGATAGCAACGTCGCGGAGTGAGAAGGTAGAGGAGCCTAGGCGCTCCATGAGGCTGGACTGCCGCGAGCCCATCATGCCGCCCGCCGGCGGCATGCGGTACCAGCTCCCGGTGTTCAGGAGCGGCTTCCGCAGGTCGGAGGTGGAGGACGTCCTGCCCCCATCCTCCCCGCCACTCTCCTGGTCCCGAAAGCTCATGCCTGAACCTTACAGATTCTTCTCGAACGACGAGGAATAGCTGCGAAGAGCGTCCGTCGATCTCGAGCGCTGGTGAAGAAGAAGACGGCGAGTCCGATCAGCGCACGAAATTGGATCTGGTTGAATAATTGGTGGAAGAGAAGGCAATCCACCCATGCAATCGAGCTGGGATCACTCACCGGCTTGATTGATTGAGGAACGGAGAGAAGGCCGGCCCGGTGGATCTCCGGCGAGAAGAAGGGGGGAGGATCCGTGCAGGTGGAGAGACCTGCAGCCTGGTGTTACGCTGCGCTGCGTCGCGCGCTTCGCCCGCCGCCGCTTCCGGGGTTGGCCCCTGTGTGACCGCAGTTTGATTGCAGTCTGCACGGAGAGAGATTGGACGGACAAGGAAGGTAGTCTCGGTTTCTTCCGTTTTCCCTCTCTGGCCGTGTCCGTGTCCGTGTCCGTGTCCTGAGCCTGCGCCTGCGCGGGGAGATCTGGGTGCGTGCGCTGGACACGACAGGATTGGGGGACGAGGCCACCTGGGCATGTGCTCTGCATTTTCTAGCCTATCCTGTATCTGCTGTATCCAGTTGGTAATTTTATTTTTGCGCCTATTTTCTTTTTATTAAGGACCACATGCATTTTTTATACTACTATATATACTGGGGTATATAATAAGATAAAAAGAATAAGAAGAGAGAATTTATTAAGTGACCGGACCAATATTTTCAAATACCATGCATTTTCTTTTCTTTTCTTTTTGACAATTCATGCATTTCTTTGAGGACCGGTTAAAGGTAAAGGGATTGGACAAGTCCTTGCATGCTACTGGCATATAAAAACCTAAATCCCCCTTTGGTTTTCATATACGACATTGGTGCTCAACTGTAATCCCTTTTGTGCCAAATTTGTTATTGTTTCTAAAGTTCCAAGACCACGTACTGATACAATTGTTTACATCTTGTGCTTAGTTTGGGAGAGGGCATAAAAAAGACCAATTAATTTATATCCAACTGATTGAAAAAAATAAACTAGTCATTTTAATATGTCTATTAGAAATTGTTTATTAAATAAATTTGTTTGTTATTTGTCCCTACAAGTTCATTTTAATAAAATTTATTTAATAAATAAAATAACTAAATATTGTAAATAATGGTTTGTTGATAGTGGCGTTGAGTGATACATATGTTGTTGTTAGGTTATATAAGACATCTGTCAGAACTAGGAGGTTTATTCCACCTAAGTCGAGCCGATGAAATGATTATAATCTAGCCCAACCAGGCTAATTTGGACAATTGTTCCTTGTAACAGTCATGCCATCATGTTTAATTTATACATCTTATGCGATCATTTAGGAGCGAAAGTGGCCAATGAGGAGACCTTGGAGCATGAGCTTGAGTTCACAGTTACACTCCAAGTTAATCCTCAAGTCAGACACCTATGTAAGTAGCATGAACTTGATTATGCACTATGTATACATGCTTGATTAATGAACTTGTAGGGGAGAAATGAGCTAAAACTTGATCAAGAAGATATTAATTATTTTTCATATATTGTAGGAAGAAGAAGTGTTGAAAATGAAGGAAAGTGACCTCAATGAGCGATTATGATGAGTTGTGAAAAAATCATAGTTGTTAAGAACGTAGGAAGAAGTGAAAAGTGATTTCATTATGATGAACGACAAGCTTTGAAAAAAATCTTGTAATATGTCCATATGAAGGTGCTTGGTAAATTTCAAACTTGTGTTATTGTGTGACTACAATTTGTGGATCACTAGCTTGTGTGTAGATTGTTTTGTGGTGTTTCTACTAGTTTGACTTTGTGTATGGTTTTATTGACTTGAAAGTTGTTTGTCCACCATTTATAATACTTCTCCGCCCTCTTTCAAGGAGCTATATGGTATGTTTGGCAATAAGAAACATTTTAATTCTCTATATAAGCTGATTCTCTGAGAGAAGTGATTTTGTAGCTAAAAATGATTTTCTTTTATTCTTTAGCATAAACTCTATAGCATGGAGAATCACTTTAAAAAATTAGGGGAAGCTAATTTTTCAGCTCTCAGTCTCCTAGTTCATTTCAGATAATCACTTCACACTATCACACAATCAGCAAAGAATCACTTCTCTCTGAAAAACTATTTGGTAGAGCTCCTACTGGATTCAGCAGAGAATCAGCTCTGGTAGCTCTGCCAAACGGAGCCTTAGATTCTCAGTAGAATCACTAGTCACTACCAAACACCACAAAGAGATAAAGGTTTCATGGAGAATCACTTAAAATTGATTCTCGTTTTTTTACTGGCCCAGAGAAACTCCCAAAATCTGGTTTCTCCTTATGAGTTTCAAGAATTTGGTGTGCTAGCCAAACAGTTTCATGAAAGTGATTATGATTTAGTAGAAAAAATGTTTAGAGAAAGAATCTAGATCTAAAATATTTCTAGGACAACTAGATTCCTAGCAAATGTATCATTAGCTTTAGTTCTAACGTTTTGTACGCACTATATAAAGAGTTATTTCTATCTTTCATTTAAAAATAAATTAGGAGTCGGTGGCTTTAACTTCTTCGTGCGAGTTTGGATAGTGTGAAGTTGTATCAAACATGGTCTACTTATTCTTGTTTGTTCGTGGACTTGTTATGTACGATTTGGTCATATAGACATTGCATTATTTTGCTGTGAGCTTATGATTTGTAGAATTATTTATTGTCGTGCTAGTGTTATAGGCTGATAGCTATAAGTTTCTCCTGCCTTGCCTTGTTATTTAAGTGTTCACTGGTGTCATGTTTACCGGCACACAAAAGTACGACTAGCATGTGGCATTCTTGCTACAAGAAAGGGCGGCCAACATCACCAGCATGTAACCCAACAACAACAGTAGTGCTAGTCTATTGTTACCTATGGTGTTGCCCGCGCTCACTGTTTTTGTTACGAGTTATTGGTACAAATGTGTGCACGATGTCAACTTAAATATAGTCATTGCTACCGCCTATTCAATAGCAAATTCAATCATACCTATTTGTTTTTTATACCTATATCTTTTGTTACCGCTTTCTCTACTATTTATTCTGCTTATTCTGGTCCTGTTTTCTATGAAAAAATAGTTTTAAAATGAAAACAAATATTTTCCATAAATTTTTGTCTAGCTATGTCACAACATTTAAAACTCGATGAATGTCATTATATGAGCATGTGCAGTGTATTTGAGCGCATGCATGGCTAAAACCTCCTTACACTTATCTTCATAATTTCTTATTTGTGACAATATTATAGAATATACTATTTTTTTAAAAAAAAATATAGACAATTAGCTATTTATGTTCGGCTATAATAAATTATATTTTAGGTGTTTTAAAAGCTGCTATTTGGAAAGATGAGGTGGACTATACTGTTATAGTTATTACTATAACTTATTGTCCTCTAATTAGATGTTTTTTTTTCTATTTATCAGTTCTTAATAAAAGTACTAATAGAGTGGCGAACAATCAAAATCAAGGTGTCATCTTAGTTGAACAACGAAATCACTAGTATCTACTATGATTATGCAACGGTCTAGTTGAGCTTATTGTATATTATAAATTTTCAAATCGACATAAATTTTGTATATATTTGAAAAATAGTAATACCATATTTATATTAATTCTTTCGGTAATACTCTCTACATGACGTCTGTCTGACCGAACGACTCTATTGATGGTCGTGAGACCACGATGCACACAAAGCTACTCTCACATGCGCTCGATCTTATCTGCTCCTCTTCTGTTACCGTGGCTTCTCAAGAAAAAAAAACACCTTAGCATCGTAACTGTGCTCCAAGGCTGCACTCTGCCGCGCCTCCCATCACCTTTTCCACCGTGCCTCCCCCCTTCGGACTTCCTCCCTCAATCCCTCCCCCTCCGTAACTTCCATGCGACCCGGCTCCTGCCACCTCAACCAGGAACAAGGATGACGGCGGTGGCTCTGACGAGGTAGGTCAATCTATCTCTAGATCTGAGCCTCCTCCCTCCTTCTTTGGATTTGAGACCTCATCTTCTCCTTCTCCTCCTCTCCTTTGGATGTGAGGAACACAGTGGTGGCTAGCTTCTGATGAGCTCTAGGGTCCTATTCCATCCTCCCTCCGACGAGCTGGAAGATGATGTGTAGGGGTTGGAGCAGCCTGCACCTTGAACTCATCCTTTGTTGTTTTCTTCATGTTATATAAGTTTCTTGAAATGTTGCGATAGATGATTTTTGAATGTTGCAAAAGGATTTATGGGTTGTCGCAAGAAATATTTTTTTGAATGTTTCCATTTTTTATGTTTCATGGGTTGATTTTACGATATTGCAACATACTATTTGAGATGTTGTAGTATATAATTTTAGAAATCACAGTACATAATTTTCGTTGCTGCAATACATATTTTTAGATGTTGCAGTACATGTTTTTTTGATGTTGCAGTATATGTTTTCAGAGATTGCGCTATATATTTTTGTGATGTTATAGTATTTATAATTTGATGTTCCACTATATAGTTTTTCTAAATGTTTGTCATGTTGGATTTGAAGTGCTTCGTGCTCTTTTGGGACAGGGGCACGATGTGGAGGGAGGGGGGAGATGGGACACGGTCAGAGGGAATTGGGCACGGTGCTGAATATTCCTTCCGTTCCATTGAAAGTGTCGTCCGGGAAACATGTTTGTGAGAGGGACACGGTTTTCTAACGACACTCTCAATGAAACGGAGGGAGTAGAGGATAGGGATGCGGTGGACATAATTCTATTTTATTTCGATCTGATTGTGTAAAGGAGTCTGATCTGATTCTAAAAAGGAGGAGAAGGTTTGGCAAGGAGAGCGGCGTCCAAGTGTCCAACATTCGGGCGCTAACATGTCTGTAAAAAAAAAAAAAATCCTTTCCGTTTTTCTTTTGAAAATACTGTCCGGAAGTCCGGTGTCAGTAGTTCGGTTGCAGCAGGTTTAAGTTCAAGGGCCAGCTCCGAAATACCACAAACACCCCCAATCCCACCCCGAATCGGGCGAAAGTCAAGACGCCAACCTCCCCTCTTCATCCATGGGCGAGCAATCCCTCTCCAGCCCAAGCCCCAGCCTCTCTCCCCGTCCCCGTCGCCTCCCGCCTCCGCCGCCGTCGCCGACCCCAGCCCTGCCGCTCGCCTCTGCCTCTGCGGCCTCCACCTCCCGCGCCACCCGCGCCGCGGCCTCGCGCCCAAGAAGAAGGAGGCGAACCCATCGCCAGACTCCAACCCGGCCAAGAAGCCGCGCCTGACGTTCTCGATCCCGGGCCGGCCGGGCCGGCCCCTGTCCGCGCGAGGCGAGGTGGGCGTGGCCATCAGCCACCTCTGCGCCGCGGACCCCGCCCTCGCCGCCGTCATCGACGCGCACGAGCCCCCCGTGTTCCAGTGCCCGCACCGCCCGTTCCACTCCCTCGTCCGATCCATCCTGTACCAGCAGCTCGCCTTCAAGGCCGCCGCCTCCGTCTACTCCCGGTTCCTCTCGCTCCTCGGCGGCGAGGCCGGCGTGGCCCCCGACGCCGTCCTCGCGCTCACCCCGCAGCAGCTCCGCCAGATCGGGGTCTCCCCGCGCAAGGCGTCCTACCTCCACGACCTCGCCCGCAAGTATGCCTCCGGGATCCTCTCCGACGCCGCCATCGTCAACATGGACGACCGCTCCCTCGCCGCCATGCTCACCATGGTCAAGGGCATCGGCGCCTGGAGCGTCCCACATGTTCATGATCTTCTCCCTCGCGCGCCCCGACGTGCTCCCCTCCGCTGACCTCGGCGTGCGCAAGGGCGTGCAGATGCTCTACGCCCTCGAGGACGTGCCTCGCCCGTCGCAGATGGACAAGCTGTGCGAGCGGTGGCGCCCCTACCGCTCGGTAGGGGCCTGGTACATGTGGCGGCTCATTGAGTCTAAGGTGCCCCAGCCGCCGTCGGCCATCCCTGTTGGATCGCTTGCCCTCCCTTCGCCGGACGGCCAGATTATGCTACAGCAGCAGCAGGAGGGGAGGAGGAGGAGGAGCAGACTGTCATCCAAATGATCGACCCCCTTCAGATGCTCCCAGGGATGGGATGAATTCGGTATCACTTCTGCTCATTAGTTACTCCGTCTTAGATCAATGGTTACTTTGTGCAGCCGACAGTCAGCTCTGCACATTGTTGTTCTGGAATGGAATGGCAGGAGGGTAACATTGGACATGAAATGAGTACTTTGGTCCCAACTTATTAAGTTGTCAGTTTGGTTCGTGTTATTTATCTCTGCCAAGAGTCTGTGAAGATCATGGTTGCCTGTTGTTACATTGTAAAATTCACCTAGCAGTATTTTAGAACCTCCTGGAATTGTTCCTCCATGCTTGTATTGACCTGTGATAAGATGATTTAGAGCATGCCTTAACACAAGAACAAGAACCACGCTGTTGTTAAGCATGGAATTGTTCCATGCTTAACACAAGACCCATCAAACCAAAATTGAGCTCCTCCCATTTGCTCATGAATTTTGGTTTTATTAGAAACTAAAATAACATCGGCTATGAAAAGACATAGATTCTGATTATTATGTTACTTCTCAAGCATGCATTTTGATTCATTTGATGCAATACCGGTAAAATAGGTTCTTCGAAAATTCAGTTATGTAGAACTTTTTGTTGTTTATTATGTTTTAATATTCTGTTGCACATGCACTTTCTTTTGGCGAGTGCACGTTCATTTTAGGGAATGTTACAAGCGCTCCGCCCAATTGCTCGTGACTTTCGGTATTAGAAACCGAAATAACATCAGTTATCGAAGAAATGGAAATTTTAAAGTTATTACGTTGTGGATCTTTTCTAGATTGCCTATTGATTTGTTTGACACTATGCTGGCATTATGGGGTTCCGTCCAATTCAGTTTGGCGTGTTTTCTAATATTCTGTTACACGCTCAATTTTTTAGGACATGTGCATTTTTATGGAATGTTACAAGAGCTCCTCCCTGTTGCTCAACATCTGTTATCGAAGAAACAGAAATTTTGATTAAAGTTACTATGTTAAGCTTGACTATTGATCTGTTTGATACATTCCATTACATACTCGCTTTTTTGTTTTGTTTTGCGAGCATTCAGTCGGTTTTACGGAATATTACAAGAGCTCCTTCCAACAGCTAGTGATTCGGGGTTTTAGAAAGTGAGAAAGCATATGTTAAATCGAAAGGAACTGAAATTTTGGTTAATAATGTACTAATGTTTTCCCCTCCACCCTCCACAGCTCTATTGCTGAACTTTTTGGTATTATCTTCCCCTTTTTAGCTGAATTCACACGGGTAAACCACCCTTGGCGAAATTTATTGTTTTTTTTAGAGTTTTAGTGCCTTGCCCCAGTAAGGAAGACAAGAACCAATACAGCATTCAGGTGGGATACACCTGTCCAAATACGCTCCACAGAAGACTGAATCCCCCATATGGAACTCAGCTCCCAAACTTGAGACACTGAGCCATTTGCCCGATATGATGGCATCCTCGAGCGTCTTGTGATCAGCCAGAAACCTCTGTAGGATCCCAGATGTGTGCCTTCTGAGTTCTGAAACAGAAGCCTCTCCTAGTGATTTTTCATCTTTCGTAGCCACAAATCGTTGCTGGACTTGTAGCTATGGATATCAGCTCTCGCCACAAATCGTTGCTGGACTTGTAGCTACGGAAATCAGCTCTCCTGAGTCTGGTAAAAAAAACTCTTGCTGATTTCACGTCCTTCAAAATAGATTATTTCTTTTAGTTTCTATATATAACTCCCACAGGACGAAATTTGATTTGTTTTTGAAGAGAAAAAAAGTAGTCTTGCGAAGATTACAAGAGCAACTCCCCACAGTTGCAGTGCTGAAAGCAGGTCCCCACGGCACAGCAGCACACATGCACACCACCCTGGTTCTGTTTGTATGCATCAGCTAAACTTTAATTGGCTCAAATTAGCTGCTATGTATCTAAACAGGTCAGCTAAAATTTAGCTAGATTTATCTATTCCAACTTAGCTAAAGCCAGCTAAAATCTAGCTGAGTCTATTAACTGGAGCATCCAAACACTCAGCTAAAGTTTAGTTGAAAATTTTTTAGCTAGCTAAAATTTTACATTTAAATTCTAGTTAGCTAAATTTTACGTATCTAAGTGGAGCTCGACATTTTGTTGGGAACATGAATTTTTGGACATGGAGTAGTCACCTTGTCTTTCCATCTATTCTGGGATTTTCACATGTGGATCAGCCGATCAGGAGAGGGAGGGAGCATCAATCGTTGTGGTATTGGCCAAGTCACTGGCATCGGCGTTCTTATTTGCAGTTGCAGCCGGCTCGTTTGTGGTATACCTGTCGTGCGGCACTGTGTAAACCTTCTGGTTTTCGTTGTAGGGATTTGCATGACTGCATTCAGTGAAATGCAGGTGTCTGTATATCCACAACTATGGACCATGGTATGGCCTGAATCTCTGTATACCAAAATGCAGCTCTGTTAATGCTATTGGCAACATATAATGCAAGACTTGACGAGCCCTACGTCGTCGTCGTCAGGTGGCCATGGACGGCCACGGCCGGACGGCTGCAGCAGCTGCCCCAGCGCCAGCAACGGATAGACACCACCAGGCCATGCCGTGCTACCCATATGAGCCGAGCGCGATGCCGCGAATATACGAAGAGATGCCCGGCTCTATCTGTGTTCATGTGTTTGTCCTGCTGCATTTTGGTACTCGTCTCCGTTCCCTTGGCATCAACGGATTCCTACGGCGCCTAGCGAGCTACCTACTAATTGATTGGCACGTATATGTAATCTTGATTGATTTCATTCATGCATCTTTGTATGTGTATTTAAGTTTGGGAAAGCATGGCATGGACAGATAGATAGATAGATAGATTGGCGTGCAGAGTAGTAATGCAGAGGGTATATGCTCTCAGATATCCACCATTGCTCGGTTACACCCAAGGAGAAACGACCAAGCACATTCTGTTCTGCTTCTGCCTCGCTACCCCGCTGCGTGCAATAACCTGCACATTGCTTTCATCCGCGTCATCAAAGTTGGTATTAATTACTGACTGATGATGGACACTGCGTTGTGGCAAAAATGAATTCGCAACGTTAACATGCAAAGACTGAGATTTGCAACGAATCACCACATCGTCATTTTTTTAATTAGTTCGACGAAACTCTTTCCTCTTGTCGATCTTTTGCTTGTTTTCCCTTTCTCAAAAGGAAGGGACCATCGATCACCTCACCTCGACACCTATATATAGGCACACATGCACCTTCGCTAACAACTACGAGGAGTGACTGTTGAGTGAGTAACACAACACAAGCACTCAAGCAGCACCAGCTATAGCAATTCCTGGGAAGGAGGGAGGCCAGAATGCCGGAAGAAGAAGGCGCGGCACAGCGCGCGCGCGGGGCCAGCATGTGCACCGAGAACTACGACGCGTGCTACCCTGACCAGCCGGTGGTCGACCGCTACCTCCCCGTGTGGGCCAAGCTGCCGGCGTTCGCCGCCAAGCCGGCCTTTGTCTGGGCCGACGACGACGCGGCGTCGACACGCACCGCGCTGACCTACGCCGAGCTCGACGCCGCCGCCGGGCGCATGGCGCGCAACCTCCTCGCCGGCAGCAGCCTCCGCCACGGCGACGCCGTCCTCGTGCTCGCCTCGCCGGGGCTCCCCCTCGTCAAGCTCCTCTTCGCGTGCCAGCGCGCGGGGCTCACGGCGGTGCCCGTCGTACCCCCGACCCGGCCAGGCTCGACGGCCCTGCGCACGCGCACCTGCTGCGCGCCGTGTCGCAGACCAGGCCGATGGCCGCCGTCGCTGACGCCGGGTACATCGACTCCGTCACCAAGACGGCTGGTTCTTCCATCGCCGGGCCGGGGGTGACAACGCCCGGGCCCGGCTGGCTGGCATGCTGGGGAGCCTGCGCTGGCTGGCCGTCGACGAGCTGAGAGCGGGAGCGCGGCGGTGATGGGCCGGTGCGGGGGCCGTACGTGGGATGTGGGCCGGACGACGCGTACCTGATCCAGTACACCTCCGGAGCGACGGGCGTCCCGAGGCCCGTGGTGGTCACCGCGGGCTCGGCGGCCACAACGTGCGGGCCGCGAGGAAGGCCTACGGTCTGCACCCGGGAAGCGTCGTCGTGTCGTGGCTGCCGCAGTACCACGACTGCGGCCTCGTGTTCCTGCTCCTCACCGTCGTCGCCGGCGCCACCTGCGTGCTGGCCGCACCGGGCGCCTTCCTCCGGCGCCCGCGCCTCTGGCTCGAGCTCGTCTCCGAGTTCGGGGCGACGTGCACGACCGTGCCGTCGTTCGCGCTGCCTCTGGTTCTCCGTCGCGGACATCGCCGCCAGCGCCAGCGCCAGCAGCCCCAGTCGCTTCAGCTTGGGAGCCTGCAAAACCTGATCCTCATCAACGAGCCCATCTACGAGTCGTGCGTCGACGAGTTCGTGGAGGCGTTCCGCTGCCACGGCCTGCGCGCCACGTCCGTCTCGCCGTCCTACGGCCTCGCGGAGAACTGCACCTTCGTGTCCACGGCGTGGCGGACGAGCGCATGCTCCTCTAGCCGCCGCCTCCCGTCCTACATGAAGCTCCTGCCGTCGGCGAGGCTTTCGCAGCCGTCCGCGGCGAACGAAGCGCCGGAGATCGAGATCGCCGTCGTGGACGAGGAGACCGGCGAGCCGGTGGGGACGGCGCGGAGGGGGAGATATGGGTCTCCTCGCCGAGCAACGCGTCGGGGTACCTCGGCCACCCGTCGGCGAGCCGCGAGGTGTTCTGCGCGAGGGTGCCGGGGCGGGCCGGCGCGTGCTTCGTGCGCACGGGCGACCGCGGCGTGGTCAGGGGGCGGAAGCGGAACGGTACCTGTACGTCGTCGGCCGGAGCGCCGACGTCATCGCGCTGGACGACGGCAGCGGCGGACGGCGCCGTGTGCACGCGCACTACGTCGAGGCGGCGGCCTTCGGCAGCGCGCTGGATCGCCTGAGAGGCGGCTTCGTCGCAGCGTTCGCGACATCGTGGTCACCGTCGCGAACCGGCGTCGTGGCCGTCGTCGCGGAGCTACAAAAGGGAAGCGCCGGTGGTGGCGATCACAGGGGCCTGTGCGACGGCATAATGGCCGCCGTGTGGCGAGAAGAAGGCATCAGCGTTGGTTTGGTCGTGCTGGTCGATGGTGGGGTGGTGCCTAAGACGACACGGGGAAGCTACGCCGTGGGACTGCGAGGGAGATGCTGGCCGCCGGAAAGCTCCGAGTGGTCTTTGAAGCACGGTACGACGAGGGTAGTGGCTCGGTGGTTGGGGTCAGAAACAAAGAGACAGAGATGACGGCTAAGTCCTCAGATAGTTTGTTGGCAGGAGATGGCGGCGGGAGACTGGCATGGCCACCGCCTTCGGGGAGCGCAAGCTCGCCGTCTTCGCTTGCAGTCTTTTCTTTAGCGTGCAAATTAAGCTGGTTTGCATTGCATTGCATGCTACTCCTTCGTGACTATCGTAGACGCGCAAAGCTGGGTTGGCGGGAGTATCATACTTCACCAGTTCACCTCGCGACTACGGATTGTAACCCTGATGTTTGTTGAATGAATTAAAATGTTGAGAAAAAAGTTCCACTGTCATCTGTGAATGTAATTTCTCGTGATACTGTTATGCTACTATTATTATTAATTAATGTTGACGCCAGGCTAGCACTCCTGCCAATAGGATCGATGATGCGGATTTGAAGCTCGTCCTTCACTAATAAAATATGAAAACTTTTCAATGATACTAATTATGTACAATAAATATTAATATTTTTAATATATATTTAATAAAATATATTTTTCAGGAGGCGAAAACGATAACTACTTAGAGCATCTCCAATAGTTTGGAAAAATGACTTGCTATCCTTGTTTTATTGAGAAAAGAACAAAAAAAAATGTTTTCCAACAGATTGGTATATGACTTGCTAAATTTTTCCAAGTTGGAATCGGAGGCCATCTACTTGCTATATTTACCAAGTCGGCTTCACTTGCTATCCAGCGTTTCTACGTTATTTTTACCAAGTTAGAATACTTTTCTATGTTATTTTTACCAAACTATTGGAGATACATGAAAAATTTACTTGCCAAAAGTTTTAGCAAGTTGTTAAATGACAACTTTTCCCAAGTCAATTTTTCCAAACAATTGGAGATGCTCTTAGGGATGGAAGAAGTATCTTCTGCCCTGCGAAGTGATGATGGCAGCTAATTGTTTAGTGTTCCGGTTCTTGCTGTAAAAGTCATTAAGAACAACTAATTGAGAAATATACCATATTAATCTGGAGGTGTATTCTAAATGACGTAGTGGTATGCATCTAATGAAATCTGAATAATGAACAATGTATCACAGCCAAATTAAACAGAAGTATCCAACCAAACCATGTTAACAAAAATAATTGAATAGCCAACAGTGTATGATAATGATCCACTCGATCTTATATTGACTTAAAAGAGAGAAGCAGAGAAATTCTCATGTGTGCCAGCAGCAGATGGCTTATGCAAAAACAATTCAGCAATCTGAAGACACATTGTTAATTCATGCGTTGGTTTGGTCGTGCTGGTCGATGGTGGGGTGGTGCCCAAGACGACGTCGGGAAGCTACGCCGTGGGGCGGCGAGGGTGATGCTGGGCGGCGGAAAGCTCCCAATGGTCTTCAAGCATGGTACGATGACGGTAATGGATCAGTGGCTGGGGTGAGAGACGAAGAGGAGGAGATGGCAGCGAAGGCTGCAGATAGCTGGCTGGAAGGAGAGGGTGGAGAGACTGTCGTGGCCACCGAAGCCTTCAAGAGCGCGAGCCGCCGTCTTCGCTTCCAGTCATTTCTTTAGCATACAAAGCGCAGCTCGGTTGCACGCCATTGTCATCATAGGCGCCGCAAAATATGGCTCAAAAACTCAATTACTCAATCCCACAACTCCATCATATCTCGAAATGTTTTTTTTTGTGTTTGACACGTGGCTGACCACTTTCTTGATGGATGTGTAACTTTTGACTTGCATGAACATTGATGTTAAGGCCTTGTTCAGTTCGCGAAAAATGTGGCGAAATGTTACTGTAGCACTTTCGTTGTTATTTGACAAACTTTGTCCAAATATGACCTAACTAGACTCAAAAGATTCGTCTTGACATGAGCAGACCAAAAGTACAATTAGTTATTTCTTTTACCTATATTTAATGCTCCATGCATGCGTCTAAAATGGGTACTGCGCAAATATTTGGGAGATTTTGGAATGTGAACATGGCCTAACTGAAATATTGGATAACCAGTGTTGCCACACATAGTTGTGGAAAATACACTTCTCGCTACTGTACGGAGTAATCGAAATTAGGAAGTGCTCATTGCTACTGCATCTAGCACTTCAGATCAAGGTAGGTAATGGGTTACAAAAAGATACACTACATATTCTCAAAGATCGGCTATGAATTTAGTAAACTCGAAATCATCATTGTTGTAATTAGTAACTGGATGATGTAAGTTTTCTTTCAAATTACCCACCTATGCTAATCTAAAGTAACTCTACCTAGACCCTTATAAAAGATGTATCCCTCCTGTTACAAATACCTGACACATCTGATTTTGTATAGTTTTCATCTTGTATCATTTTTTCTTCTAGAATATATTCATAAAATCGTTCAAATATAAGATAATTTGCAAGTATTTTATTTTTAATAAAAATGACAGATAAAGCACGAGTCTTTGATATCTGTAGTTATCAAGGTTTAACTAAATGAAGTACCCTAAATTCATATCTAAGGGTGGTGTTTAGTTGATGAGTGAAAAATTTTGAATGTCACACCAGATGCTGCCGAATTAATTTAGTCTATTAAAAATAAACTAATAAAAACAAATTACATACTCCATCAGGAAAATTATGAGATGAATTTATTAAGACTAACTAATCCGTTATTAGCATATGTTTACTGCACAACATTATCAATCATGGACTAATTAGACTTAAAAAAATTATCTCATAAAGTTATCACAATAATAATTAGCTATTTTTAGTCTACATTTAATACTCCATGCATATGTCCAATCATTCAATGTGATAGCTGAAAAGTTTTTCGGGTGGGAACTAAACACCTACTAAGATAGCCATATGTTTTTTGATGAAAGAGTAATCCAAAGTATTTCTCTAAATTTATATTCAAATTAACTATGAAATAATATAAAGCAATTCCTTAAATTTACATTTAAGTTTCTCACATGTATTAACGTATTATTATGAAGAAAGTGCTACTTGCGTAGACCATTATAACATATGATATAAAGAAAAAACTAAATCGAACCAAATTGCATGTTGTGCCATTGAGCACACATGCATATAATGCAATAATTCAGCAGTGCAGTCGTAAAGGAAATACAAATCATATATACAATAATGTTAATAGTTCATGGGAAATTATGCTACTTGTTGCTTTGGATAATTTTTTTATATATTGTTTTATTACTTGAAATGTCTATTCATTCAATTCTGGCAACTCGAGTCTAGGGCAACTTAACATAAAAGGAAGAGGGTGGGGCAACGCGGATTCTGTTTGGCCCACGCGAGGCAGTCAAAAGACAATTTTGTTTCCGCGTTGATGCAAGCGAACGTTCCTGTGACATCTGATTACATGATACTTGAAACAAACAATAACTTCCGTGATCTGTTTGGCGGTAACCAAACAACGTCAAAGTCATCTTAAGTTACAATGACTAAAATTACCAAATTTAGGTTACATGACAACAAGAGGTGTCATAACTGAAGCTAATGTTTGGACTAAAGACACAATGAAAACAAAATGGTAATGCGACGCAAAAATAAAAAGATGAGTTTGGATGGAAATACACACACTTTACATATAGTGGATGGTAATCAAAGTTTACTACATATTGGCATAATATGAGTTGTAGCTAAGAAATTTTTGTTTAGTTGTGGATCCTAAAATTATCTAGAAACTCTTAATAGTTACAAGCCATGTTATCCTTAGACCTTGTTTAGTTTCCCCAACTTCCCCCAAATATTTCTAGATTCTGTCACATCAATCTTTAGCTGTATACATGGAGTATTAAATGTAGGTAAAAAAAGTAACTGATTGTACTTTTAGTATCTACATGTCGAGACGAATCTTTTGAGTCTAGTTAGTCCATGTTTGGACAAAGTTTGTTAAATAGCAACGAAAGTGCTACAGTGCAGATTCCAAATATTTCTCGGAACTAAACAAGCCCTTAATTAGGCCACACAGAAACACGGTCTGGTACAGTATAACTAGTTGGATGTGGTTTTTGCCTTCTTGACTTTGGAGTGATAGTTTGTACTAGCTTCATACCGACTTGTGGTTCCTTGCAGCCTTTGTATGTCTGACGATATGAGCATTGCCTGAAGACTATATCTGTATATATACAAATATTTTTCACAGCCCAACGATGACTTTTGGTCGAACGACCGATTTCGTCCACAAGGCTTTGCAACTTGTCTCTAGCTCTCGATGTACATATCCATCCGGTTTCAACTGTTGCTCTGTTCTTCAAGGCAAGCCTACTTGGTGTTAGAATAGTGACAAAACAATTGAAATCAACAAATGTGTAACCTGTGTTTTTTGATCGGTATGTGTAACCTGTGTTTTTTGATCGGTATGTGTAACCTGTGTTGTGTGCGTCCTTGACTGCGAGCGACGCCGAGGTCACTGTGGTGGTACGACCACGAGGCACGAGCCAGCCCTCTCGAGAGAAATATCTGGCTCTGGCTGAGTCGTGGGTCAACGAAATGATGCGGTGGCGTTGCGTGCAACTCGCAACTCCGCACGCACGACAGCACGCGCTGCTTGCAACCAATCGAAGCGAGGCAGTAGCAAATGGGAGTGCTGCATTCGCTGCTGTCAAGGCCCGGCTGCACCTCCCAGTGCAAAAATAGTGCATACCGTATCCCAAAATTTCTACGGAACCACACCATTGCGCCATCACGTGTGAACATTTGGGATTTTGAGGCCCCAGAAGCACAAAATAAAAGATGATTTTTTTTCGAATATCAATAAATCCAAAAATGTTGTTCCAGTGCGTCGTAGGATGTGCTCGCTGTTTAGACCTTGGCCCGCTGTTTAGAGCTTTAACATATTTCAGTAATGCATTTATTTGAAAATAGACAGGTAGGGGTGAAGCTACATTGAAATTAGAGGGGATGGTGTAAATTTACCCTTAATTAAAAAATTAAATATAATCATGTAATTTTTTCATTACATGCACCCCTTATACCACGTATCCATGCAAAAAATATTACCTCTAATTTGCTCTAACTTGACAAATTTGTTTTTACTAAAGTACTCTGTTTTTACAAAAGTAGTGGTTAAAATCAAAACGTCCTAACCGAGGATAAAAAAGGTACCTACTCTATATATAAGTTAATGTGACAGAGATACCATAGTCGGCTCTGTTTGGCTGGAGGAGTTATACGGTTGTGGCAGATTTATTCATAGTTGAAAAGTAAAACTAATTCTGACCGATCAGCTCCAACGTAATTACTGTAGACAAAACGACAACCATAATGTTGCTCAAAAGTAGTGGATTAAAATAATATCTACCAGCCAGCTAAAATACTGTGAAACCAGTCGATAGAGTAGTCCATAGCAAAAGATAGCCACAAGCTTATGGAAATCTCATAGGGAATAAATAAATACTACCTTTTCCATCTCTTCTTTTTTTCTTTCTTTTCTTGCACATGATTGGAGATGGAGAATTTTTTTTATTTTAGATGGGACGAGTACTTGTTGACTCAAACATTGTCACAGCAATAATAGCTACAGTCCACTAATGCAAAAGCTACTCCAATGGACTACTTAGTCCATATACAGAGTACATTGTGGTTTTTTTTTTTATAACAGGAGTACATTGTGGTTGCTCTGCCGTGAGCAAGTTTAGCACTAGCCGGCCTCCGGTCCGAAAGGGACAATCAGTCAATTAACTAACTCCAACAATACAACCCATACTCAAAATGGGTATTGCACAGTGGTAAAGACTGCTCCCAACGCCCTCCAACAACGAACCCAAACTAGCTATGCATTTTGGGTACGAGCCGTCGCGAGACGCAGAAAAACGTCGTCTGAAGTGAAGACGCAAATCTTCGCGTGGGCCCAGTGGCGGAGCACGGACGACGCGAACGTCACGGCAAGGCAAGGCGCGGACGCCGAGGCCAGGCCGTCGAGGCCCAGCTGGCGGAGCACGGCCGGCGCAGACGACGGGCGAGGCGAGGAGCGGACGCCGGGGCGAGGCCGTCAAGGCCCGACGAGCCCGGCTGGTGCGGACGTCGAGGTGAGGCGAGGAGCGGACGCCGAGGCGAGGCCGTCGAGGCCCGGCGAGGCCTGACCGGCGCGGGCGTCGGGGTGAGGCGAGGTGCGGACGCCGGGGCGATGCCATCGAGGCCCGGCCGGCGCGGACGTCGGGGCGAGGCGAGGCGGACTCCGGGGCGACGCGGGCATGGTCGTCGAGGCCCGGGGAGGCCCGGTCGGCGGAGCACGGCTGTCGCGTGCTGCTGCTGCCACCGCGTGTGCCGGATAGGAGGAGTCACGCAACACCGCCTGCTACCGCCTGCGCGAGAGAGGGGTCCCGGCGGTGGGACTAGGCCTGGGCCATGCACTGGCCTCGCCCTGCCTTGGCCACGAGCACCGGCCCCACCCTGGCCTGGTGCAGGCGGCCGGCGGGGGAGCTCGGCGGGCGGAGGGCCGGAGGCGGCACCAACGAGAGGATTTTTTTGGGTCGCTGTTTATTGGAGAGATCTGATATTTAGGTATCCGACCCTTTTCTATAGGAGACCCAAAACTTGGAATGGGTATACTGAATAGGTCTCTATTGTTGGAGATAGTGGCGGGGGTGGTAGGGGGACGTGTGAGTAGTGCCCGGGGTCCGGTCCGGACGCGCCTGATCTACACCACTGTAGCACCGTATCCAGCCAGTAGCCTGGCTCCACGGCCTAGACAGCGGCCGCGCTGTTCCCCGATGACCGTCCCGATCCGACGGCCATAAACCCACCCGGGCCCGTGGCTACAGTGGCGGTAGCGCGGTACTGTACGTGCCGCGCGGGCTGCCCAATTCTCGCCGGCTGCATCATTAAAGCCTAGGGGGCCCACGTGGCATGGGGACGGACGGGTCAGGTCACCCCTGCCCGGCTGCCCCTGTCGGTCGCGCACTGCACCGCCACCGCGGACCGCCGAGCCGCCGCTCCCCAGCCCAGGCAGCCCGGAACCACAACCACCACCGCCCCCACGTCCCGTCCCGTTCCGTCACCGCAGGCGGTCAGGCCGCTGCCGGCATGTGCTCAGCCTCTCTCCCTCCTCCGGTCGGTCCTCTCCCCCACAGCCCACACCACACGCGAACAAAAGCACAAAAGCCAGCCCACACCGCACCACACGGCGGCCGCAGGCGGTCGGCCCGGGCGACCCCTAGGAAACGACGAGACGGATACGAGTGGGGCTGCCCGGGAGTGAGTGATAGCTAACGCGAATTCGCTAACGCTACCGCAACTACACCAGCCAGCCGACCCCGACCCCGCAGGCCGCAGCAGGCTGCCACAGCCCCTGCGACACAGGAGGGAGCGGCCGAGCCGGCGGCCTTCCTTGTGAGGCGTCGCTCTCACGTACGGCGTCGGGTCCTCGTCGCCGCGGCAGGGCGCCAGGGCAGGCATGCGCTGATGGAATTCAGGGGCCAGGAGGAGGAGGAGGAGGAGCCCGTCTCGGAGGAGATGGGCGCCAGCTCCGCGCCACCGCCCGCCCACGCCCCCGGCCCCGGCCCCGGCCCTGCCCCGGGGAACCAGAACCACGCCGCCGAGGCCAGGTACCACGAGTGCCTGCGCAACCACGCGGCGGCGCTGGGCGGCCACGTCGTCGACGGCTGCGGGAGTTCATGCCCGGGGACGGCGACAGGCTCAAGTGCGCCGCCTGCGGCTGCCACCGCAGCTTCCACCGCAAGGACGACGCGCGCCGCCGCCACCACCACCAGCTCCTGCTCCCGGCGCCCGCGCCGCCGGTGGTGTCGCCCGCGACGGGCCCGGCCCCGCGCGCCGTCCCGCTGCTCCTGCCGCCGCCCCACCCCCACTACGCCGCCGCCGGCGCAGCCGCCCACCCCCCTACGCGCCGCCGCCGCCGCCGTTCCCGTACCACGGCACGCCCAGCGGCAGCGGCGGCGGCACCACGACCGAGTCGTCCAGCGAGGAGCGCGGCCCGCCGTCCGGGGCCACCGCCGCTGCCGCGCAGGGCCACGTCCGGCGGAAGCGCTTCCGGACCAAGTTCACGCCGGAGCAGAAGGAGCAGATGCTGGCCTTCGCCGAGCGCCTCGGCTGGCGGATGCAGAAGCAGGACGACGCGCTGGTGCAGCACTTCTGCGACCAGGTCGGCGTCCGGCGCCAGGTCTTCAAGGTCTGGATGCACAACAACAAGCACACCGGCAGCGGCAGCGGCAGGAGGCAGCAGCCGCAACTGCTGCCGCGCGCCGCAGGGGCAGCAACAGTCCCAACAGCAGACGCAGACGCAGCAAGAGCAGTAGCCATGGTGGGAGACAAAGCTCAGCAGTCAGCACCACCACCACCATTTGCTTAATCCCCCCGCCTCAATTTTTTTATGGGCTCCGAGAGGGGGTGTGGGATTAAACAAGGGAAGTCAGGAGGGCTCCTATCCTTTCTTTCCTTCCATTTTTGGTTTCACCTCATCCTTCATTTTTTGTAGTCACTTCACCATCCTCTTTTGCTTCACGATTCTTGCTTGCATATCTTTGATTCTTCTGTTCCTAGTTTGGGGGATCAATTGGAAGGAGGAGGCAAGGCACTGTGCATGCTTTGTAGCTACATTCCTACTACCTTATTGCCATTTGACCCCCTCGGCCAGCAAGGTTAACCAATCTAAATTCTCTCTACTTTGCTCTGAAGGTTTATAGTTTCATCTTCACCCAATCACTAGAGAATATAGCTGGTGCTCTCTCCTCCCTTCTCATGCAGCATTTCCATTTAGTTAAGCTTGAAACCCAGCATAAACTAATGGCCATAATGGCATGATAATCTTGAGTCCTCTTCAGGCAATTGCTAATTAGAGAGTAGCAGCCAATATCTGTAGCTAGGATATTCTGGGAGGAGAAAGGCTGGATGGAATATAGTAATGGAAAACAATGCTTGCATGCAGATTTTATTATCTGTGATACCGCCATTAGAGAGACTCGGAGGTTGCATCAAATGCTCGTACTTTCTCTCTCTCTCTCTCTCTGTTTGCCATTCAATTGGAGGTGTACTTGCCTGCTGTGGCGTCTTAAGCTTAAACTGTATTCGGCTCTAGATGCATCCATTACTGCCATGCATGGAGCGAGTGTCATTTTCTAGACCTGATTGATTACATTAATGGAGGCCTGGAGCTCCAAGTCTGGTCCGAGAGGGCTTTGGGTATGGCCGTATGGCCGCCGGCCGGTCACGTACTCACATGGCTGCTGTCGCCTACTCGCCTCTACCTTCCAGAAGCCAAGGATTTCGTTTCATGAAATTGTGAGGCCCATGCTGCAAGAGATGAGGCGGTGAGAGGCAGATAAGGATGCAATGAATGCACTCCAAGAAAATTGCAAGGCATGGGGGAAAAGCGGATAATGAGAAACTTGGCATCACAGGATTTTTGTTCACTGGGTATCATTTGCTCCACTTTTGGATGAGTCCGCGAATTTGGTTTCTTTTTGTCCAGTTTTCTTAGAGAGTTAATTGCTAAATTTGGACAGTTTTGCCAAACCAGCTGAAAAGGACATGAAGAATACATGATACCACTAACCTCCTATATCCAGATGTGATACTGGATAAGTTCTTTCAACAATATATCCTACTGCAGTATCGAGTAACAAGTTTTAGCATAGAGAAGTTCCTGCGTGCTGTGAAAAAAGTAGAATGCAATTAACTAGCCGTGACTTGTAAACTGTGACTTACCGGCAGCAGCCGTGGTGTTGAAAAGCTTTAGGAGTTGAGGTAAGTCAACACGCTTCCTTGGAGTTGAGGTAAATCTTCGTGCTGAAAATAGTGGCCATTAACAGCAACACAGCAGCAACTTATTTCAGTTTTTTCTAACTTCGGTGCCCATAAATTCTACGGCATACATATAAAACTCGTGAATTCTTTGAATATATTTTCATTAGATTCTGATAATCTAAAAATGCTCCAGAATCTAACCAGTTTCGATGGGATTATAGGATCGAGAGTGACTATTATGTCAATCAGAGCGACTAACCTTCTTTTTCACATGTCAGCCCCTCGCTTGCAGCCTTGCAGGCATTGAGGCACGTGCTTGCTGAAGTTATTTGAACTGGTTTGGCCACGTTGAGAGCATGCCAGCCCCTATGACAAAGCCAGCTTGCTAATTGTGTTGCTATCACCACAGTCTAGGCCATGACTTCGTAGTTTGTAAGCATTTGTTTATGTGTTTGACTAACCACCGAAATGTCAACAACGGCTGCTGAGGCCAAGCTCTGGCTCCGCTCTACCACCAAGAGGCCGGGGGCCCTTGGCCTTCGGGAATTTGGATAAAGTTGAAGTTGTTAGGGGGGACCTGAAAAGTGCAATGGCAAAAAAAGTTACTATAGTTCCGTTCAAAATCATCATAAATATAAACAGGTAATATTTGATGTGCTCTGACCAGTATACTGCGTTAGTGCATCTACAAAACTGTTGTTTACTGTGTTTTACACCTATTCAGCTCAATTTGCTATTTTGAACTTTAATTGCTTAAGGCCTTGTTTACTTGAGGGTGTGAAAAGTTTTTAGGGTGAGAACTAAATAAGACCCAAATTTTCCATAAGAAAATATATATAGAAATCAGTGCAAAGATCACAAGTTATACCTAGGCCATGTTTAGTTTCCCCAACTTTCTCCAAATATTTCTAGATTATCTGTCACATCAATTTTTAACTGCATGCATGGAGCATTAAATGTAGGTAAAAAAAAACTAATTGTACTTTTAGTATCTACATGTCGAGACGAATCTTTTAAGCCTAGTTGGTCTATGTTTGGACAAAATTTGTCGAATAACAACAAAAGTACTACAGTGCGTTTTCCAAATAGTTCTCGGAACTAAACAAGCCCCTACTGCTGGGATGATTTCTCCCAATCAAAAATCGGTTGTGTATGACACAGAATGCAGTGACCCTGGACTTCTGCACAGTTGTTGAACTTTAGCCCATCATGGTGTTACTGAATGATCAGTCCTATCAGTTCTGATAGTTTTGTCTTTTCATCTGCACTTCTGACAGGTCTTATTAATAACCCAAGATGCTAAGTTTGGAGGTCTGGTTCAGTTTGCGAAATGTCTCTAAATATGTTGCGTAGTACCTGTCGTATCGAATCTTTAGATGTATGTATAGAGCATTAAATGTAGGTAAAAAAATAACTAATTGTACTTTTAGACTGTTCATGTCGAGACGAATCTTTTGAGCCTAGTTAGATTATATTTGGATAAATTTGTCAAATAATAACGAAAATGCTACAGTAACTTTTCACCGAATATTTCGCGATCTGAACCAGGAGTCAATAGCTGTTTGGTGTGCTTCCGTGTCTAAACTCAATACTGCGATATTTCAGAGCTGTTACTTGTGCTGCCCTCCCTGTCCCAGCATTTGTGGCAGGTTCCCTTCCATCAGTTTAAGCCGGACTGCTTTCTAAAGGGACGGACCAAAGAGACTGACAACGATAATTCAGACCTAATTAACTATTCAACTGACACAATGCCGCCAAGGAAGTACTATTCAACTGTTTGCCTCTTTTAGACCATGTTTGTTTTACCATGCAGACTATAAAACTGCAGTTTGGTACAGTTTGCAATACGGAGAAAGTAGATTATTGGATTGTAACAACCTATTACAACAATATGAGACCCGTTTGTTTCAACTTGTAAACTGTAACAGCTGATATGTGGTAATCCGCTACAAAACAAACAAACAGAACCTTAAACGTGTGTAGCCAAAACAAACAGACCCACGTGATTGTAGAAGTTGACATCATTATTGTATTCCAAAGGAAAACATCATAAAGAGCCGTGAGAAGTTGAAACACTTCTATAGCCAACCTTCTAGTAATTCGACAACAGAATGATCATCACACAAGAAAGAGTGCAGTGGAAAGATTTTTGCCAGATATCTTTTGAGGTGAAAACACAATCATCATCAATAGCAGCAGAGAAAGTGTGGGCTTGATGACCTGTGCGTAGATATGTTCTCAAGAATTTGTCGGGAAAAGATAAGATCTAGACAATATTCCCAGTAGTAAATAAAGAGCAAAGAGCTAAGATTGCATTAGCTCGTATCAGATAGTTGCAATTAGACAGGACTGATAAAATCATCCTTGCGGCTCCAAGTTCCCAAGCAACGTGCATGCTAATCAAACCCAATCATGCTCAAAGTTCCAAGCTTCAGATATTTTTTAGTAGCTGCTGATCTCATCCTTCCTAGACTTAAACTACTATTCTATCTGACAACTACGATAACATAACACTAGCCTATGCATCTTTGCTTAAACAAGTCCTAATCTTTATGAGGAAAGATAATAATATAACTGGATTTAAGCGGGTTCGCCAAGGGGAGAAGAATTAAAGTAATCACCCCCGTGCACAAGAATCATATAAAGCTCAGCTGCATAGGCATCTAACCACTCAACAAACATGTTTAAACAACTAATCAACAGATCAATACAAAGAATTCAGGTACTAGGCTCTTGATAAGTGTACTTAACAAATCTATAAGACGAAATTGTGGGACCCCGGGGGACCATTTTCTTACCTAAGCACCTATATTAAGGCCTTAGTGGCTCGCATCACCCAGAAAGGCTCACGTACTACAGTACCAGACCATGTGGTTGAACCGTAGCCAAAAACAGCAGCTTTGTTTATTGCAACCAGTGATGTACTGCACTTACATACAGTGCTAACGGATTTGTGATCCTAGTTGGTTCAGCTGTTGTCTTAAAGAGGATCATGTATGACGCGTGTCAGTAGGGAACATGGTTGGCTGGTTCTGGTGAGCTTTGTGTTCATACTGGGTAGCTTTCAAACAGGTCATGTCCACATTTGGTCGCTGATTCCTCAGGGTGTATTTGGCAAGCTCGGCCTAACGCCGTTTTTTTCATGGGCTGCACCTCGTCTGAGCCGTGAAAGAGATTGTGCTACGGATGGGCAAGATGTTCTTGTAACTCACCTCACTGCTGGATGACAGGCTGCCTCGCTAGCAGGGATTGCAAAACCCTCCCCAAGTGCTTGTTTCGCGACCAGGAAAAGGATTCCACCTTCTCACGTCCTGCGTGTTCACCCGCCAGGTTTGGACATCAGCGATCGGTAGAGCGGGCCTGCAGAACTTGGCACCGAGGCATGGTGGCATAGAGCACACAGAAATTAGAAACCCAAGTGCAAAAGTGTCAACTCACTGGTAATTCTAACCACCTAGATGATTTGGAAGCACAGAAATAGTTATATCGTCCACAGGTGCAGATTTTCCTAGTAGTATTGCAGGAGATCAGCGAGCAGACAGTCCTTTAGGTGACGGCTGACGCTAAGGACCTAGGAGAGCTTTTGGGTTAGATCGTTGGGTAAGACTATAATGTTATACAAGGGCACACATGTTTTAAAAACTAACCCATATGCTGTGGAACCTGCTTGTACTTAGGCCGTTATTTGTATCTTAATACGATTCAAGGAAAAAACCAAAGAAAGTTGAAGTGGGCCAGAGTTGAAGTGATCATAGCCAGGTTCACGAAAGGACAATCTATACTATTATATTATTCTTTTAACCTTATTCTCTCTACCATTACAAGTTTATTATACATGGGTCATAGGTGATCCTCTTCAAATACTAGTGTCAAGGTGACGTGATAAAATTTTGTTAGTAAATAGATAAAGGTAAGGCTGATCGTGCATCTATGGAAATACTTGTGAACTCAGAATCCTATGACAAAAACAATACAACAAAAGAAAAAGGAGAGACCATCCAAGAAAATGGCGATAACAACTTAACAAGACATATTGCAATCGTATTTGCCAAAAAAAGAGAGGTATAGACAGCGAAGTAGCCTCTTGCCTACTTTGACACAACCGTTGACCACACCAGTCAGTAGTAAGTAGGACTGTAGGAGTAGTAACGACTAACGACTCACAATGAAAAGCAATTCAGTTGAAAAATATACCTAGATAATAAACAAGACAGGTTCGAGCTTTTAGTTTTAGATCTAGAAAGAGATCAACATATTAAACAATCCAAGCATAAGTATTTTTCCTATGTCAGTGAATTGTCTACATAACTTTATACTATTCCCCTTTGTATCCGGAGACAATTAACAGAATATATGCATCTAAGTGTCTAAGTGCGCTGAAATGCCTAAACAACTGCACGCATATCACACGATTATAAAAGAGAAATCAGGTAGAGCAGTTGAGGAGGAAGATATTCATCTGAGAGGTTAAATAGAAAGATTAGGATCATCTGCATTGAATGCATGATAGCATCCTAGTAGCCCCAACTTGTAAAGCCTTCATGGTTAAAACAGGACTCTTCTTAAAAATCGATGTAAGACAAATTCTTGTGCACATAAGAATATATTGATGATGCAACCTCATAAGACTTACATCTTCACGACTATCATAAGACTTACATCTTCACGACTAACCAATACCATATAAGTTTATTCTTGACATAAGTAGGTACCAATGAAACAGCAAGAATAATTCGCGGTGCAAGCAAGCTCAGAAAACCATCAATAATAGTTCAAGAAATTGTAACAGATGACCTAAATACAGAGAGAACGATAACACAAAACAGAAAAAAATGAAGCTCAAGAGTATGTTTCAACACAACTACTTACACTCTCATATATATCCAATCCGGAAGATCTAAAAAACGCAGCCCCTCCCCGAGCGTCCCCCACGGCGACTCGGGGGCCGCCATCTCCGCCGGTCGGGCTCAGCCCTCGCTCCGCCCCATCCGGCCGCTGCCGTCGCCCACCGGGGTGCGGCGGTGGCGGCCAGCAGTGACGCCCAAAAGCCGGCGGCCATTGCCTCTCCTCCGCCATTACCTCTCTCTTCTAGCCCCCTGTAACACCTCTGGTATTTAATAAGTAATTAACCTGACATGTCATCATCATTAGTCTTTAATCATTCTTGCCATGCATTTAAGTTTGCTTAATTTTTGTGTAGATCTTGTTCAGTTAAGTGTTTTGATGCTGTGTTATGAGGACCAAAATTCAAAAATCAAAATAAAATTTAAATTCCTTTTGAAAAACCCCAAATTTCCAAACTCTAGTTTTACCCCTTTTTCTAATTCAAAAGTTGTTCAAAATTTGAAGTTGGTCCTTTTAGCAAAGTTGTAGATCTCAAATTCTAAACAACTTTGGTGTTTTGAGTTTCCTTTGTGCAGTTCAAAGTTTAGGAGTAATTTTCAAGATTTCAAAAGAAGAATAGGTTTTCACTGTGCACAGCTGGAGGACCCCTACCTCATCCTCACCCGGCCCCCACCTCTCTTTGCCCGGACCCCCACCGTCCTTTTGCCCGGACCCCCCACCGTCCTTTTGCCCGGACCCCCCACCGTCCTCTTCGCCCGGACCCCCACCGTCCTTCGCCCGGACCCCGCATCACCCCGCGCCTATAAAAGCCACCAAGCTCCCCATTGCCACCACCAACACTTCCTCGCCAACCCAAGCCATCAGGCAGCCCCAGCGCCCGCCAAGGCCGCCACTGCCTTCGCCTTGAGCTTCTGCACCTTCCCAAGCCACCAATTTCACCCCTCCGTCCTTTCCTTCGCCGGCGCAGCGACTCCCCTCCAACTCCGGCGAATCGCTCGAGCCTCACCCTCGAGCCAACCTTCGAGCCAACCCTCGAACCGCACACCCTCGAGCGTCCCCTCGAGCCACATCCCTCGAGCCGCATCTCTCGAACATGCCAAGGCCAGCCTCGAGCCTCACCCTCGAGCGTCCCCTCGAGCCTCACCCTCGAGCACGCCTGCGAACCGCGCCCCCTCGAAGCAGCCGAGCCCCACCCTCAGCCTCGGGCGAATCGCAGCCACCCTCGGACTGAGCCTCGAGCACGCCGAGGCTACCCTCGAGAGGTTAGCCGAGCCTCCGCCGAGGCCTCGCCACCATCGAGCTCCCGCCTCCGACCCTTGCACCGCCTCGCCGAGCCTCGTTTCCAACTCCTGGTGAGCCCGCGAAGCTATCCCCACCCTCTGCCTTCCCAGCCGAGACCTCGAGCGACCGGTCCGCTGTCCGCCTTACAGGCAAGCGCGCGAGCCTCGAGAGAAGCACAGTTTTCCTTTTCTTTTAAAAATATGAATAGTGTTTTGTTTTCTTCTTTTTGTGAGGTTTAATCTGTTGTTCTAAAAATCTTGAGATAAATGTTGTGTGTTCCTTGCTCTGTGTAGTATTTTAGAAAAATAAGAAACTCTACTTTTCTGCAAAGTTTAAAATATGAAAAATCCTCCTTTTAATTAATAAATGGATAGTTTTAGGTTTTTAGTAAAACATGTATAGCTCCAAAGGTCATGAAATTTGTTTTTTCATCTATTTACACACCTGATGAACCTATGAGATTAATTTGGTAAATTTTGGGACAACTGTATAAAATGATCTTTTAAATAAATAAGGGAAAAACAGAAAAGTAATCATGGTGTGACCTTTTGGATTGTTTGCTGTTCATAGACCCCACCCCTCTGGTCTATGATGATTGTGATGCCTTGCAATGTTTTGTAAATAATGCTTAATAAGTTTGTTTAATCTTGCTTAAAAAGATAAAGATAATTAATCTTTATGTCTATCCTAGAAGTTACTCACATGTTAGAAAGTTGTACTCTAGAATCAGTAGTCTTGTCCTTCACCTTAGCATGCATTCCATGGCATCATGTTAAAGCATACATCATTTATCCACGTGTAGTATCCAAGAGTGTTGAAGTCGTGTTGATCAAGTTCTGGTGTTCACCATTGTCGAACGAGCCTCGGAGGAGGGTTCTTGTTGGACAGGCTTCGTCGAAAAAGACTTAACTTCAAGCAGCAAACGAACTAACTTGTGTCAATCTTTCTTGGATCTTATCTTCCCTGCAACGAAGGCAAGCCCGGTGCATTTAACCCTTCCTTGGATATATAAAATGTTTTCCTTAAATGCTTTTGAGTTAAACTACTGCATTAGGTTATAGGAGTTGTGTGATGACCTATTACCTGCATTATTTACCTCCACCAGAAGATCCACCAGCCCTGCTTTAAAACTATTTGCAAAATGCTTAGTGATGCTATACTATAGATTTGCAATAAAATGCCATTTTCAAAAGTGTGATCACTGAAAGAATCTTTATAGGAATTTGGCTTTACTTCCCGTTCGATGACTGCTTGCCTAGCTAGCATGTGGTCATTGTCGAGAAGAGGTTGTCCGCGCGTACGGTGCCGTCATGTTGTAGTCCGGACTCAACAGTTGACACCGACCGGGACAGGGTTGAAAAACCGACAGGACCTGTACTCTTGGGTTAGAGTCCCGAGGTGCTTGTCGCTGGCGGAAAAATGTAGGGACCATCCGTATGGGGGCCTGCTGGCCAAGACTTGCAACTATTCACATACTATGGAAAGCTCTGGCTCCGAGGAATCCTTTATTGGACCGACAACCGCGCACTGGGAGTGGAGAGATGGCGGAAGTAGCATGTACCCACGTGGTCGTCGTACCTGGATAGGAGTGGTGTACTGTACTTCCGGGTGGCGTAGGACCGGGCCCAATCTGGGAGGAATCGTGGTAGACGAGTTGGCATATGCAAGCTTGGGTGCTACATATGCAGTGTGGATAGAGATCCTCGGCTGAGTATTATTTATCCGGATTAACGTTGCTCCTCGGTTATCCGGATTAACTTTGCTCTCCTCGTATGGAGACTTGGTCACTGACTGTCAACGGAGAGTGGTTCTCAACTAGGTATGTTTTGAAATGTAAAAATGAATGATTGGGTGAATCATGGACAATGAAGAATTGAGAAATGTTTGAATCTTTCCAAAATAAAACAAGGTTTACAAAATGCTTTTTCTGCAAAATACTTAAGCCTTACCTTGACTACCCTAAGCCTTTCATTCCTGAGTCTTCTCCTTTTTCTTTAGTCGGGTAAGTCTTGTTGAGTACCCCAGTACTCAGGGTTTGTTAATCCCCTGTTGCAGGTTTCTATTAGGTGGTGTTGATCATGATCATGTCAGTGGGCTTGACGTGATCTGGTTGTTCCTCTTCTCCAACATAGGTACTCCGCCTAAGTGTGGTTCTGTCATACTACTCTACTTCCGCAATACCAGTTATTTTTATGTAAAAAGTAACATCTTCATAATTTGTAAAGTTTATCTATCTTGCTTCCGCACTCCGATGGTATTTTGTATCAACTGTTGTAATTATTTCAACCTTCATGATGATGGTCCCGTGGCTCGTGAGTAATTCGGGGTCCTCTCGGGGACACCCGACGGATCTTTCCAGTAACGTGTTTCATTTGCACAGTCATTGGGCTCCCTATGACGATGACGTGTGCAAGTGGGCCACATTATTGGGCGGTTCCGTCACACCCCCTCCGTTACTCTTTTCAGCGTTCCCGGTGAGTTGGCCGGCGGACGCCTGGCTGGGGCTGGCCGGCCGGATCCTGGTCTCTTGGGACCGGATCTGGCGACCGGTGGCCTGCGGTGGTCGGCCGGGGCTGTTGTCGCCCGCCCCGCCCTCTCCCCTGCGTTGGTGGCCGGCGCGATGGCGGTGGTTGCGGCCTCCCCCCCCCCACCCCCCACCCCTCGTCGGCACTAGCCAGATCTGGCGGCTCGTCGCCCGGCCGTCGGTGGCTGGTGGCCGCCGGTCTGGGGTCTGGCCGCCTGCCCTGCCTGGTGGGCTGCTGGCGTTGGTAGCCGCCCGTCCCTGCCTTGGTGGATGGCGGCTGGCCGGCAGGATGGCGGGGCCTGGCATCTTGGCATGCGGCGTGGCTGCCTGGCCGGATCCGGGTCCCTTGGGGCCTGATCTGGCGGCTGGTGGCCGGGGTCGGTGCCTCCCCCCTGCGTTGGCGCCCGACAGCGGCTAGTGTCCGTCGGAGGTGGGTCGGGCCGAGCGGGCGTCCGTCAGCTGGCAGGTTCCGCTGTCTGTCACGACTGCCTCTTTGTTGGGGGTCCTGGTGCTAGGCGAAAGCCGTTATGTCGATGATGGCGACGTCCTCGAACGTCGTAACCTCCTTGGGGGCATTCGTCGTGCACCTTTCCTACCTCGCGTCATGGATCTTCAGGGTGAAAACCCAGTCCCTGATGGACGGGCAGCGGTTGCGCTCTTGTGTTGCGTCCCTCCTTGGAGGCGCTGCTTTTGAAGTTTCCTTTGGCTCCTTGCTTGGTTTCGCTGTGGTTCGCTGTGCCCGTGTCCTTCCTTGCCTTCAACACTAGAGTTCTTCCTATAGGTGTTGTCGTTGTCGTTGCTTGTCTTTGGCGGTCCATCGCAGGCGAGTCCGTGATCGGCTCTGTGTGGCGTGGCGGCGGCCGGCGCCCCTTGACGGTGCGCGCCTCCCACCATCGCGGGCAAGTCCGTGATCGGCTCTGCATGGACGTCTTGTCGCTTGCCAGTGCGCGCCTCCCACCATCGCGGGCGAGTCCGAGTTCGGCTCCACGTGGTGTGGCAGTGGCCGGCACCCTCTCCGTCGCATGTCGGTGCGCGCCTCCCACCTCGCGGGTGAGTCCGAGTTCGGCTCCACGTGGTGTGGCGGCGGCCGACACCCTCTCCGTCGCTTGCCGGTGCGCGCCTCCCACCTCACGGGCGAGTCCGAGTTCGGCTCCACGTGGTTTGGCGGCGGCCGGCACCCTCTCCTTCGCTTGCCGGTGCGCGCCTCCCACCAAACGGGCGAGTCCGTGTATGGCTCCGTACGGTGTGGCGGCGGCCGGTACCCTCTTCGTCGTCGTCGGCCTGTAGGCTTCTCTTGTGTTGTATCTTGTTCTTAGGCTCAGTTAGGGTGATTGTTGGGGCTAGGGGCTGTTTCCCCCTCTGTATCTTCTTGCTGTTGTTTGTGCTGGGTTGTTGTGGTAATCCTAGGATTACTTGCAGCCCGTTGTATCGGTTACTAGCCGTTCTTCGGCTCTTCTGCTTAATGAAATACGCGTGAAGTCGCGATCTCGAAAAAATATATATATCCAATCCGAGTAGCAGTCTAAATAAAACCTGTCAATCATTTATGCTACAACCTTTGACATAAGAGGTTCCATAAAGGAAATAGGAATTAGGCCTAGGGGAGGGGGTACTCAATTCTTATCTGTTGCCTCGCCCTAGTGCATAATTGTAAGCCAAATTCTCTTGTTCTTAATACAAAGATGCACAACCTTCTGCGTATTCGAGAAGAAAAAAAGGTTTGTCTCATGTGAAAAAATATAACCATTTCTCAATCAAATAAAGAAGCATTCCTAAAGATGGCAATGCTGCAATTGTGAAATGATGCCAATACCTTGGCTCACGAATAAAAATCCATTCTGATTATGAACTTCCTATAAATTTGTAGACCGAATAAAGTAGCATTCCTAAACCAGTACTGAACTATACTTCTCTATTTGCTAGGGCCTAGGTATTGAATGATACATGTAACAACAAATTGGAAATGCAATACTTGTTGGTTTGAAATAATTAGTAGAGAAGTATCCTGGTTTGAAAACTTGCCTCATCTCAAATTCTTCATCTGATTCACGCGAGTGACTTCTCAGTTCTAACGGCATAGACCACAGTTCAATTGTTGTGAGCAGGATTCAGATGTCCTGACCTGGTTGGCACACTATCCAGGCACCGCAAGGTTACCAAGCTGACGAATCAACACATGAACCAGCATCAGCTGGAATGAAAGACCTCGAAGCAGCAGCCATATTCCCGTAACAATCAACAAATAAATAAGCCTATAATAACCACGCCGCAGAGTCTCAGACAATGAAGGATGCGATGACCTAGCTGATGTTCCCAGAGAACTTAAAAACGCGGGCATGGATGAGGCATTGAGGCGGAATGCGGAACTCACCTGCTTGGACAAGGAAGGACGACGCCCGGCAACAAACCGATCCCCACTGGTTGTTGCGCCGGGGCTGGTTGCGGAGGCGTCGTCGCGGGGCCGGGTGCGGATCGGAGGCCGCGACCCCGCGAGCACAACCTACCGGATTCCGGAGAGCACGCGGCGGTGGGAGGGTTCGGACTTCGGAGGGCGGTGGCATCGAATGGAAGCGAGCGAGATGGAAGCGGAAGGACGGAGAGCGCGAGGGAAACCGCGAGAGGCAGGCCGGGAACCGCCGCGGCGCGAGTTGCCGCCGCCGGTGGGCTCTGTTCTGGTGGATGCCACCGACGGGTTAGAGTCGTGGGCCTTTTGGGCCGCACTCTGGTGGATGAATATCACACACACATATATATTTATTGTATTATTTTATTTTATACAAGTGTATATTGAAAAATGAAAATCACCTCGAGGAGTTAACTTTGCCTTATTGGGTCGTCTCGCTGTACTTCCACACACTCAATCAATAAGTGAGCTAGGGGACGGGGTCAGTTCTTAATGTTTTGACAGATATTTATCGTCCCTGTCTAATAAACCTCGGTTGCAAGGTTTGTTTGAGACTGGGTTGTTCCTTAAAAAATGGACCAAACTTTTCTCTTATTATGTAAATTATGTGACAAAGTTTTTGCAGTCCTTTTTTTTAAAAAAAATATCCCTGTTTAGTAGCCGCACTCACTGCATGGAAAACAAAGAGGCCGTCATAAAAATTAGCTAGTAGTATCAAGTTATTGCTTCTTGATTGGTATGGGACATAGATGCAACTAGTATAGCATATTTATATATTTATATATGTAATAATAGTACATAATATATACAGTTTATACACACACAAGTTGACAAGTAGGTAGGGAGAACACAAGCATGCATGCATCAATGCATGGGAGATCGATGGGCCGGTCGATCATCCCATACTAAATTTATTTATTATTATTAATTATTAACACATGCATATGCATGCATCTAATCTGATTGTTTCCTCCATATCACTTCGATCTTGCACTTTCAGCATGGACCATTATGCTGTACGTCCCATTAATCCTAGCTATATATATATACACAATTACACACATGTTTGCATCTTCTGGATCATCGATCGATCGTTCTCTTACTTCCTCCTATGTTCATCAGATCTTCAGCCTGTGCATATACATATACAGATTTAATTAAGTCAGTGGCGTCAGTGCTGAATGAAAAGATCGATAAGCTAGCTAGCTAGCTACTGTAGCTGGTACAAGGTCGCGTCGTAGACACACCTGTCCTGTCGTCGGCGGCCGGCCCGTAGCTAGCCGGCCGGTGGGGCAGCTAGCTAGCTAGAGCTAGCGGTAGGCCGGGAAGGGCACGTTGCCGGACTCGATGCGGCCGACGTCCTCCTCGAGCAGGACGTAGTAGCGCCTGACGTCCTCGGCGGACTTGCCGCCGCCGACGGCGCGGGCGATGTTGTGCCACCGGTCGGGCGTGTCCTTGTCGTACACGGCCAGCGCCTGCTCGAACAGCTTGTTCTGCCTCGGCGTCCACTGCGCGCGCGCCGCCGCCGCGCTCGTCGTCATCGACATCGACAGCGACGCCATTCCGATCTCTCGATCTCTTCGATACACTAGCTCGATCGGCTCGAGAGGAAGCTAGCTGTATACGGGCTGCAGATGCGGGGTTGTGTGTTCTGAGCTGATGAGAGGAGGTGTGGAAGGGCTGCTATTTATAGAAGAAGAAGTGGCCATGGCGCGCAGGAGCCCGGCCTGAGGGGAGTCATGGCGCGCAATGCCTCGTCGATCAGGGCGGCCGCGGGGGGAGGACGGAAAAAGACAAGAGGAGGCCGGAAAAGAATAAGGGTTTGTTTGGTTGGTGACCAGACCTTGCCACGCCACAGATTCGTCGTGCCACAGTTTTTCTGGCAGTCGTTTGGTTCACTGCCACAGCTATAGCACGCCACACTTTCTTAGCACCGTGCCCCACACGTCATAGACTCATTTTTGTGCCAAACTTTGCCACAAGTGTGGCTTCGATTTTGCTCGCCACACTTTCTGTGGCAGCCACAGTTTGCCAAAGATCAAGCGTGGCAAGTTACGGTCACCAACCAAACAGGCCCTAACGCCGGCGGGCGGGGGCAGACCACACACATTGCATGCACTAGCTACTCCCTCCGTCCTTTTTTAAGTGTCGTTCGAAAAACAGATATATTTGTGAGACAAATACGGATTTCTAGAGACATTTATTTAAAGACGAAGGGAGTAGTTGAGAGCCAGCAGCAGCAGGAAGGTAAGGTAAGGGAAGGGAAGGGAACAAAGATTTCTGTCCCCTGGGAGTGGGGGATCTCATCTACTCCGGACCTTTCTATCGCATCTTCGGCCTCTCCGGTCACGTCGCGATGATTAGGCTACTTGCATTGCGTTCTTGACTTCTTGTGGCATCTGTTCTACTTTTTTTTTCTCCTCCTCCGGTCTCCTGACCAAAGATTCAGAGCTATAGCTCTCGCTTCCCCGGCGGTCCGGCCAGCGGCCATCCAATTCCATACTCTCTCTTATGATCTAGGAGTATGATATGGAGTACTTATGAAGCTAGGTCTTGGTTAACACAAGAAATTTAAGCACCTGAAATCACCAAACATATAGTGTATTCTTATTTCCTCTCTGCATAGCAAAGTTCAGACATTTTCCCACTTCAGGCACCCAAAGACACTGGTTATCTCGCATTCACACTGATGAATCTTCAGGAAAAAAAAATGAGGCACTGCATGGGAGATCGATCAAACATTTAGCATCAGATTATCTGTATATCAGCCACAATCATAGGTTTGGAACATGCATGCATTACACACTACGGAAAATGCTTGTCAACTTACAGGAACTAGAGCTACTATACAGCTCACACACACAATTATTTGAATTGGTCAAGAACATTCAGTCGCTGTCCCCAAATAGCTAGTTGCAAAGAAAGATTGGATTCCGTCGCTAGAAAGAAGGGGGAGTGGTATAAGATTGATATATAGGTGAGCATATATATCTTGCTTTTTCAGAAAGAGAATAATATCGAGCAATCTGTAGCTCCAACCTTTTAGTGAATGACTAATTAATCACTTGAAATTAAAGCTGATTATATATATATATATATATATATATATATATATATATATATATATATATATAATATATATATTCCCGCTGTGTATGTTTATTTGTGTGTGTGTGTGTTGCTACGTGCTACGACAGATTCGCATCTGTGCCTCCCTTTAGGTGATTCGATTCAGGAACGTCTGAAGGCAACGGCTCGCCTTTTCTCAATACTATGTATATTCTACACAGTTTTTTTTTTGGAAAAAGTTATTTGAGAGTTGACACACACACACGGTGCTGGTGGTTGCTTATTAGGACGTGCATAACGCCAGTCTCAATGGCGTGTTTCATCTCCCAGTTTCCAACACATGAAACTTTGATACGAAACTCAACTCTCTGTCAATGCAAAGTTTCATAGGACAGTTTCATAGCTTATTTTACTATTTCCGTGGTCAGCCAGCCTGTCCCTATCTTATCTCTTCCCGCAACCATCTCTTTCCCCGTCCTTCTCTTCCAGCGTCTGGCGCATCCTCCTCTTCCCATTGCAGACTAGCGGCCAAACGGGCTCGTGGCCGGCGGGGCTCCCGCACGCGTCCGGCTGAGCATGCGCCCGCTCGCGGTGGCGGTGCCCGCGCACGACCGGCGGGGCTGGAGCTCGAGCCCGGCGGTGCGTGCGTGTCTGGCCGAGCTCATGCCCGGCACTGCAGCTCGCGCGATGAAGGCGCAGCCTCGCCAGGCGGCCACACTCGTCTGGCCGCGGTGGAGCTCGGAGCCGCGCCCGGAGCCACGCCGGCGGTCGGAGCCGCGCGCACGTGCCTGGCGCTCGGAGCGCGCACGCGGCAGGCGGAGGTCCGCGCCGGCTCTCGGAGCCGTGCTCGCGGCCGGCGGAGGCCCGCGACCGCGACCGGCGGAGGCCCGCGACCGCCGCTGGCAACGACGAGCGGGCTCGCCACGGACAGGGCTTGCGGCGGCGGGCGAGCGGAGTCCTCGCGCTCGCGGCGCCCTTGACGGCGGCCACTGCGCGCCACGGAGCCCGGCGGCCAGCTCACGCGCGTGCGCCGCTGCTCGCGGCGGCGAAGCCCGCGCGGCCCCCGACCTACTCCGGTGGATCTGCTCGCGACGGACGGAGCCCGGCGGCCAACTCATGCGCGCGCACCCCTGCTCGCGGCGGAGCAGCTCGCCCACGGCGGCCTCGCTCCCCCGCGCGGCGAAGCGGCACGCCCGCGGCGGAGCGGCTCGGTGACGCGCACCTCGGAGAGGAGCGGCGGAAGAAGACGACCGCGGGCGCGACGGAGGTGTCCTCGCGGGTCGCGGTCGTGGGTCGCGGCGGAGGCGGACGACGGATGAGTGGGGGTGCGGCTGAGGCGGACGACAGCGAGCGGGGCGCGACGGAGGTGGCCTCGCAGGTCGCGGCCGAGCCCGGCGACGGAGCGGACGGCCTCGAATTCCCGATGAAACCACACAAGGGTCTCAGTGGGCGTTTCATGCCGTTTCCAAGGCCTCGGAAACGCGGTCCAAACGTTTCATCCCGGTGAAACGATTGTCTTCTCTCTCCTCCCAGTTTCATGCAAAGATTCTGTTTTTGCTGATGTGGCGGTTCATTTAATGTGCATGAAACTGCTCATGAAACACCATTGAGACTGGCCTAAGGGCACCCGCAATGGTTAGAATAATCAGCCGCTAGTTTTAAGCTAATTTTTCCAATAGTACTAGCTTTTAGTATATAACTTTTAACGTGAATGATCTCATATAGCAATCTCACGTGACCTTGAGATGCGTGTAAAAGTTTACTCCCTCCGTCACTAAAAAAGAGTCATTCTCGCTTTTCAAAAAGTCAACAGATTTTAACTTTGACCAAATATATATGATAAGATATTAATATTTATGTTACATAATTAGTATCATTTGATAGATCTTTGAATATACTTTTATAATAAAATTATTTTGAGATAAAAATATTGGACACATTTTTGTATAAACTCAGTCAAAGTTGAAAAAAAATTGACGAACACACATCTCATAGCGACTCTTTTTCTGGGACGGAGTAGTAGCTCTTAAGGGCAGCCGCAGTGGTAAGAGCTAGTTGCTAGCTCTAAGTCAACCTCTCCAATAGTACTAAATCTTAGCAATAGCTCATAGTATGATTAGGCCCACATTACATTCACACATAATCTTGGAATGTGTGTATGAGTCTAGCTCTTGAGCAAAAGCTAACTCTTCTCTTCCTTGTATTCACTACGGGAAAATCAATCTTTGCCGAGTGTCTGGGGCTCTGCCGAGTGCCAATTTTCGGGCACTGGGCAAAGAGCCTCTTTGCCGAGTGCCGGCCACGTGGCACTCGGCAAAGCGCAAACACAAGGCAAAGGATGCTTTGCCGAGTGCCAGCCACGTGGCACTCGGCAAAGCATGTGGCCCCGAACTGTGCCACGTGGTCGGGTCTTTGTCGAGTGCCACGTGGCTGGCACTCGGCAAAGATCCCCTCTTTGCCGAGTGCCAGTCACGTGGCACTCGGCAAAGCATGTGGCCCCGAACTGTGCCACGTGGTCGGCTCTTTGCCGAGTGCCGCCAGGCTGGCACTCGACAAAGAGCTCTTTGCCTAGTGTTTTTTTGACACTCGGTAAAGCCAGTTTTTAAATTACATTTTGAAGCAATAAATTAATCCAAATGAAAAAGTTTTGAACTACAAAGTTGGTTAACTTATCAAGATGAAAAATTTTTGTTTTGGTGATTTTTTCATTTGACAAACTTAAAATAAATTCGTTCACAAATTTTATATATTTCTTTGGTAGTTTATAAAACTACAAGAGTGATATATAATGTTTGTGAATAATATTAGAACCACAATGTCGGATGCATAAATGGTCAAACAACCAAATAAACTTTGTAGATCTTGACAAGTTATGAAAGTTTGTAGTTGATAACTTTTTAATTTGAAGTCATCTAGTTATGCAAAACTGCGTTCGAATTTGAAAATTTAAAATTCGAAATTTTTAAAATACCTCGGATGGAGAAATGACCAAAATGAAAGTTGTAGATCTCAAAAAGTTATGAAACTTTGGTGTTGACAACTTTTTGATTTGAAATCATCTTATCAACGAAAACTACGTTTTAAATTGTCAAATTTGAAATTCAAAATTTTTATAAACGACCTCGGATGAAAAAACTATCAGAATAAAAGTTGTAGATCTCGAAAAGTTAGAAAACTTTGTAGTTGACAACTTTTTGATTTGAATCGTTTAGGGCCTCAAATAAGCAAGTTACACACGGTTTAGTATAATATATGGGTAATCGAAACGGAGGTGGAACGTATATGAGTATGTAGTGCAGTGGTAGAGGAGGCTTCGCGCGAGGCGCTAACCAGTGAGCCTCTCCCCCAATTAAATAAAAAAATTTCCCTATTTTTTTGGGGTTTTTTTTGTTTTTTTCTTTGCTGAGTGCCACGTCAGCAGGCACTCGGCAAAGAGCCATTTGCCGATATTTTCTTTGCCGAGTGCGGCACTCGGCAAATCCTTCGTCGAGTGCAAAAGGCTCTTTGCCGAGTGCTGACAGCACTTGGCAAAGAATGAATCTGCTTTAGTGATTAAAATATAACAAAAATTTAAGAGCTAGCTTATGAGCTAGCCATTGCGGCTGCCCTAACTAAGAGCTAGCTTTTCTCTCTCCTCTATTAAAATATAAAAAAATAATTAGATCTAGCTTAAAAGTCAATGGTTGGAGGTGCCTGTCGGTGTTTCGACATCGGGGGTGTGACACCAACGAGTAATATGATCGTGTGCTCTCTTCCTGGATGGTGATGCAAGATGACACAAGGATTTATCCTGGTTCGGGCAAAGAAGGCCCTACGTCCAGCGGGGGGATGATTCTTGTATTACTTGCACCTAAGTGCTTGTACAGGGGCAATACAAGCTCAACGAGCGTGGACCAGGGTCCGGACTCGTGCGTATGTGTGGCGTTATATGGACTTGCGAAGCGTGTACCTACGTGTGCGTGAAGGGCCCTGGTGTCCCCTTTATAGAACAAGACGAGGCCAGAGTTACACGGGGTTACACAGGGTTACACAGGAGTCGGGATGTACAACGCCTAATACGGCGGAGGGTAGGAATGCTGTCTTGTCGAAGATACTGGAGCCGGCGTGGGGGTTGCTGTTGAAGCGTCCTTGAAGCGTGGCCTCCATCCCGGGCGCGGACGTAGAGGCGTGGCGACGAGGCCGTACAGCGCCCATTCCGGTACGTACAAGTCGTGGCAGGGTCCCTCCGGTCCCTCCGGGTCTTGGGGTACCTGTCCTCCAATGGCATGAAAGCTGTTAGGGCTCGAGGGGCGCCGGGCGGCCTCGAGGTGGCGCCTACGGGGGGGGCTCGAGTCCCGCAGGTATGGGCAAGTCCCGGAAAGCCCGGTCGTACAGCGGGAATCGGGCCTCGAGATGTGGCTTGGATGTGCAACAGTGCAGAGCATGGCCAACAGTGTTGTACTTGTGCCCTTTTGCCCATGCTTGTGGTGAAAACGAGATTTGACTCTGCCCTGGTTCACTGTGGCACACGTCGGGTTCCAGAGGACATGACCGGAGTAGGTGATCGCATTAAATGCGTAGTGTGGGATTGGCATCCGATGCCTGGTGCTGCTCGAGGGTGGCATGATGTGTCTCGAGGGATAGGTTACCGTACTAGTGAGGCTCGAGGTCCCCGCGTGGGGTCTCGAGGAGCGGTGCAGGGCTCGAGGCCTATGTGTCGGGGCTCGAGGGGTAGGCTGCCGTGAGGCGGACAGTAAGGCTTCGGCGGCCCTGGGCTCCCTGGTGATGGGCCGACGTTGTAGGCCTCGAGGGATTGGCTTTTTAGAAGGTTAGACTTGCTAGGTTTGTTATTAATTGGTGTTCTAGGTTTAACCTATTTGTTTTGCGTTGATTGGGGGTACCCCTTTGTGGACCCCCGACAGTAGCCCCCGAGCCCTTGTTCGAGTGCTGGCACTCGAGCAGGGGCTCTCTACCGGGATCTGAGGGCTAGCTAACTGGTTCTCGAGGGTTTGGTTGTTTGATTCCGTGGGTGTCGCGCGAGCGACACCCGCGGGTGTAGCCCCCGAGGCCACGGGGAGTGGTTAGGACTCCCTCGTGGGCTGTTTTGCGGAGTGTGAGTGTTAGTTGCGTTTTTAGGTTGCGGGAGTGTCGAGCCCCCGAGTTTTTTGACCCTCTTTCGTCGAGGGGTGCCAGGCTGAACTGACCGGCCGGCTCTTCGAGCTGTCCGGCACGCCAATTGCCCTGGCTTGTCATCCCGCGAGTCCTTTCGATCGGATGCGAGGGGGGATGCCTCGTACTACCACGAGCGGGCGAGTATCGAGGTTCCCGGTGAGCTGGTAACGGGGAAATCCAAGTGAGACCTCGTGCCCCGTTCGATAGGGTCGACTGAAGCCCGGAGGCGATCTCATAAAGCGTGGGCGCACAGTCTGCAGGAATGCCAGGTCCATTCGATAGGACCTGGTGGCTCGATGCCTCCCCTGAGGGGATCTCACTGCACGTCGTGCGCCCGCCTTGGATACACGTGAGGGGCCTCGAGGGCTTGGCCCTCGAGCGATGCTGCGAGTGGCGCCCCTTGGTGTCCCTGACTCGGGTGCTCGAAGCCGGCTGTCGAACCCTCTTCGAGGGCCAGCCTTCGCTGCTTCGAGGCTTGGAAGGGCCGAGGCCCGTTTTTACCTTCGTGAAGAAGCCTCCGTCGTCTGTTGGAATTCTTCTGCCCGTTGGGCGCGCCTTTTTAGGCGGAAACTGTCAGGGAGGGCGACGGACGCGAAGTTGGAGCGGCGGTCGTGGTGGGCCCAGGTAGCAGAGCAAATGGGAAGTTGCCGCGTGTACCTGTCAATCGGCTCGAGATTCGGTTAGGTGGGCGCATTAAATGCGTGCGGTTACCTTTTCCGTCGTGGGAGACCCCGCCCGTCGGGGTTTCTTCTTATAAATACCGAGTGAGGGGAGAGGAACCCTTTACTTTGCCTTTGCCTTCACCGCCGCCGTAGCTTCCACACGCCTTCTTCCCGAGCCAGCAATTGGGAATCTTCCCGGCCGCCCGTCCACCGCTCAGATCCGCGCCGTCGCCGCCATGGCCGCTTCGTCCCAGGTGCTGCCGGCCGAAGACTGGAGCCCGACGAGACGACGCAGCAAGAGCTGGAGACGCTGGTGGAGCGGGGGCTTCTCCGCCCCAACCCACAGGAGGGTCCCGCGTGGTGGATTCTCCCGTCGGCGGACCACCGGGAGCCGCACCCGCCGGAGGGGTACGTGGTGAGCTTCACGCGCTACCACCGCATGGGGCTCGGCGTCCCGCCGAGCCGCTTCATGCGGGGGCTGGCCCACCACTTCGAGGTGGAGCTGCAGCACTTCTCCCCCAACTCCATCTCGCACGCCGCCATCTACGCCGCGGTGTGCGAGGGGTATCTGAAGATCGAGCCGCACTGGGTGTTTTTGTCCACTCTCTTCCGGGGCGAGCTCTTCCCCAAGGCCGCGAAGCCGACGGGAGAAGCTCGCGCGCGTGGTCTCCCTCACCATCACCGTCACCGCTGCTATGTACCCCTGTGGCCCGTCTTCTGCCCAACGTCCCCCCCCGCACTACCCCAATCCCAGCTCCTCCTCTCCAAGCTTTCCACAACCAGGCGGGTGGGACGACCACTGGTTCTACCTTCGGAACGAGGGCGTTGCTTCCTTCGCAGTACAAACCGGGCAAGGGTCATCACCCAGCGCCCAGGAGAGTGGAACTGGACGTTCGCTTCGGAAGCAGCGCCGCTACCTGTTGCCGCTGATGAACACGATTCGAACTCGGGTGAGGAGAAGAAACTGATCGTCCAGGCGGGTCATTTGGGCGTTCCATCAGCGGAGGGTCCTTCCTCTGGCGGACCGCCCCCTTCTCATGTTCGAGATGGGGCCGAACGCCCCGCTCGAGGCGCTGAACCAGTCGAGGATGGCCGAGGAGGGGCTGTCTCGGAACGAAGGTACCTCCCGGGTGACGGTCGCGGTTCACGGGTCGTTCCGCCCTGAGGAGGCCGACCTGATCGCCATGGCACCCGACGCGGGGTGTCTCGACCTGGTAAGCCATCCTCGAGTCAGGCTGTCCCGAGCCTCCCCTCCTTTCTCTTTCTCCGAACCTTGCTTACTCTCCTTGTGGTTTTCCTTATCAAGTTTTCTTTTTTGGCAGGGGGCGTTCACATGTCGCGCGTCGAGGCCCCTAGTGAGGGAGGACGCCGCGGAAATACAGGTGAGGCGCCTCTCTGCTCAGAAGGATAGGGAGAGTAAAGATGCCAAGAAGAAGAAAGAGAAAGAGAGGAACTTGCGACGGGTGGCTCGGGAGCAGAGGCTAGCGAAGGCTCGTCGTAACCGGTAGCCTGGAGAGGAGTCCCCCGAGCTCAGTTCCTCGAGCTCGGAGGAGGAGGACGATGAGGAGGAGGAGAGTGATGACGAAGGGATGGATGCGCGTCTGAGGCGCGCGGGGGTCGTCGACATCAGGGCTGACCTTTCCTCTGTGCAGGAGAATGTCTTGGAGGTCCCCCCGGCGAAGGGATCGCGCGAAACGCAGCCGCGGAGGCCGCGTCAGGCCCAGCCTCGTCGGAGGCTCAGGGCACGTCGAGCTCCGTACCGGACGTGCCCGCTGACGCGAGGAAGCCCTCGAACTAGGAGCGCCATCGCCGCGGCGCGGAAGAGGCACGACCGCGTCGACCCAGGCGGGGGGTCTCGCGAAGGGCCGGTCTCGCAGAGTGCCTGCACGTCGAAAGGACTCCGGGCCCGATCGTCGCAAGACGTCGAGGGCGACATCGAGCCCGCGGAGGAGCGGACAACATGAGGGGGGGCGTCGAGCCCCCGCCACCATGACCGTCGAGGGGGGAGCCCCCGGTCGTCTCGTGATAGGAGTCGCGAGGCGACCCCGGAGCCTGTCGCCGCACCGCCGCCGGAGAGAAGAGGCAGACGCGGGAGGGCGTGACCGTCAGCACGAGCGCCGGAGTAGGTCCCCCCGGGAGCCCACGCCGGGAGAGGCGCCAAGATGACCGCTCGAAGGGACGCGGGTCGCCCCCCGGGACAAGAGACAAAAGGAGAGCTCCCCGTCGAGGTCGAGCCACGGGAAGCATCGGGAGCCTTCCCCTCATCCGGCTCATACGGAGACGGCTCAGGGGCGTGGCTCGAGCCAAGGGGCGGGCTCGAAGCACCCGAGCGGGTCCGGCGATTCGGGGAAGAAGCTCCACCGTCGCTTTGGGTAAGTAGTGCTCCTCAATTTCGTTGGTAGGGAAACTTTACCTTTTTACCTTTGGCGATATGTGTTGTTTCTGGTTTTTCAGGGAAAAGCGCCCCCGGCAGGAGGCGGACCCCGCAGTGTCCAAGCGGGCCAAGACCTCGAGCTCTGCCGAGGTCCAAGCACCTCGAGGTATGGCTCCTTCTTCCGCTGGAGAGGCCGCTTGGCTGGTGAAGGCTCGAGCAGCCATGGCTCGAGGAAGCCAGATGGCCGCTGCGGTTCTCGGTGAGGCCGTCGCCGTCGACCACGGGGGTCGAGGCTCTTTACTGATTCTGACGACTTAGTTCTCCTTTTCAGCAGGGACCGCGACTCCTGGCGCCGGAGCCTTGCCGTTACTGCATCCACTCGCAGCTCCACCTCCACCACCTCCTCCTCCCACTCCCTCTTCATGTGGCGCCTACCGAGCAGCCACTCTTCCCCCCGTCACGACGACCATCTCGGGGGGAATACCCGAGACAGGCGCGGCCCCCCGTCGGCGTCTGGACTGAGGGGGCAATGGCCCTCGAGACCCCAGTCGACGTGTGCCGGCCCCGCGGAGAAGGGGAAAGAGGCAGAAGGCGTCGGTGGAGAAGTGCCGACGGTGGAGGAGCTCCTGGACGAGCTGGAGCGGGGTGCCGTCCCCGGTCGAGGGCTTCAATGCTGGCGCTCGAGGCACAGGCCAGGACGACAAGATCGCCGAAAGACCCGGCGAGGGAGGAGAGCTTGGGACGAGCCACCCTAGAGCGATCCGCTCATACCGCTCAAATCCCCGCCTCCACGCGAGGCCGCGTCGTCACCCTCGGGAGGGGACATGAGCAGCAGGAGGAGACGGCGGAGGGGCAGAGGAGCCGCAGCCGTGTGCCAATCCGGTTGGTGGGCCGCAGCTGCGCCGCTCGAGCCGGAGAAGGAGGGTCTGCCCATCGTCGAGATCGAGTCGACCAGTGTGGCCGTATCCTGACGCGCCGAGCCCGACCGACGCCATTATTCCTCGCCGAGCGGTCGACTCGCAGGGGGGCCCCGCGGGAGGCGCGGTTGATCTTCAGGGAGTGGCCGAGCTCGTGGCGGAGGCAGAGAGGTCCTTCTTGGAGGAGGCGGACAAGTCCGCGCAAGTGGCGGCCGCCCTTGCGAAGGCGGAGGGGGAGCTCCAGGAGCTCCGCGCCGAGCTGGGTCGGAACGCGCAGATGGAGAGCCGGCTCAACGCGGCGCAGGCGGAGACCCAGGCGGCTCGTGACGAGGCCGCCCAAGCTAAGAGGGAGGCCACCACCGCTCTGGCCCACGGTGGAGGCATCGAGAAAGGAGGCCGCCGACGCCCGTAGCGAAGCCGCCACCGCCCAGTCTGCAGCGGAGGCGGCAAAGAAGGAGGCCGTTGACGCCTGAAGCGAAGCCGCCACCGCTCGGTCTGCAGTGGAGGCGGCGAGGAAAGAGGCCGAGGAGGCCAAGAGCGAAGCTGCCACCGCCCGGGCTGCAGCGGAGGCAGCGCGGCAGGTGGTGATCCAGAAGGATCTGGCCCTCGCGCAGACGAGGAGGCTGGTCGAGGACCTTAGGGGCAAAAAACTCGACGCGCTGTCCCAGAAGCGTACACTCGAGCAGCGCGTCGAGGTCCTTACCAGCGACTTCGCCGCTCTGGGCGTGCACTGCCAAGGTAATTTTTCATGCTTTGTCTTGCTTTGACTTCGAAATTCTTGCCACGCCACGGACTTACCCCCTTCTGTTTGTTGCACAGATCTTGAGAAGACCTCCGGGGATCTCCGCGAGATGAATAAGGCTCTCGTGGAGCAACTCCAAGGTGAAACCATGGTGGCGGAGCGAGCACGCGTCACCCTCGACAGGCTCGGCTCCGTGTGGGGTGCCGACCCGGTGGCCCCGATGGAGGGCGCGGTGGCTCGGGGCGACGCCCTGGTCGACGCCCTGTGCTTCTTCGATGTGGCCGCGCGGGACCGCGTTAGGAGAGCTCTCCACCACGACGTGAAGCAGGCGCTTGCGGCCGTCCGCTCCGGCTTCCGCTACCCGGTCAACGTCGTTGCCAAGAGCTTCGTCGAGATCGAGGGGAAGGACGAGGAGTGGAACGACCGCCGCGTCGAAAAGATCCTGGAGAAGGTGGAGAGGCCGGGGGCGGCACTCGTGAAGCTCTTCGAGGAGGACGTGCTGCCTCCCGATGCGGACAGTGGTGCAGGTGGCCCCCCTCCTCCTGGCCCGGACGTCGAGGCTGAGCCCGCAACAGAAGACCTTGGGGAGGAGTACCAGACCGATGAAGAGTGAGGCCTGCGTGCCAAATTTGGGCGTCGAGGCCCTTGTAAAAATTTATGTCATGACTTGTGGCCCGTCGAGGCCAACGCATGTGTATATGACTCGTTTGTTTAAAGAAGTTGTTTTCTTTTCAAATTTATTCGATCATTTCTCTTTATCGCTAGCTCGAGCTTCAACCGGCTTGGTCTGTGTTCCTTCGATACGCGTCACGAGTTCCTCGAGGGGAGGCGTAGGTAGGGTACCGTAGCCCGGGGGCGTAGGTGGCCGTCTACGTCAACGCCCCCTGACTCTTGGAGGCTCGGGGTATTTACAGATTTAGACGCTGCTAGTATGCTCGAGGTGCGAATTGAGACGAGGGTCGAATTTTTTGAAAAGAAAACGCGCTTTTTCCGGAGTCTGGGGAGGGGGTTCCCCCCTGTCAGCCCCCGAGGGAGGCTCGACCCTGAGCAAGGCAGGGTCGAGGCTACCTTAAGTTGCTAAGTAATATGAAAGATGGTGCACGAGTTGGCTCATTCATATTCAACGTGTTTGTACAAAGCAACAAAATGAACAAGGCCTCGAGGCCCTTAAGGGTAGAAGTGACGTAGCTGAGATATGTTCCATGCGTTCGCCAGGATCCTGCCTTGACCGTCGTAGAGCTTGTACGTTCCTGGCTTGAGCACTTCAGCTATGGTGTATGGGCCCTCCCTTGGAGGGGTGAGCTTGTGGCGCCCTCGATTATCCTGCAGCCGTCGAAGCACGAGGTCCCCCACCGCCAGGTCCCTCTTGCGCACGTGCTTGTCGTGGTAGCGTCGAAGTGTTTGCTGGTAGCGCGCGGAGTTGATGCGCGCCACGTCTCGAGCTTCCTCGAGCTGGTCATTGGCGTTGGCAAGCCTCTCGTCGTTGGTTTGCTCGTTGTAGGCTCGAAGTCGAGGGGAGCCGTACTCGAGGTCCGTAGGCAAAACAGCCTCGGCGCCGTAGGTTAGGAAGAATGGAGTGAAGCCGGTGGTTCGACTCGGCGTAGTCCTGAGGCCCCACAGCACCGTGGGGAGCTCTGCAGCCCACTTCTTTCCAAAATCCTTGAGGGTCTTGAACAGCCTCGGCTTCAGCCCGTGGAGTATCATGCCGTTGGCGCGCTCGACCTGCCCGTTGCATTGAGGGTATGCGACCGAGGCCCAGTTCACGCGGATGTTGTTGTCGTCGCAGAAGTTGGTGAATTTTTTGCTTGTGAATTGAGTGCCATTGTCGGTGATGATGACGTTAGGCACTCCGAACCGATACATGATGTCGGAGATGAACTCGACGTCCTTCTCCGAGGTGGGGTTGCCTATAGGCTTAGCCTCGATCCACTTGGTGAATTGGTCGACAGCTACGAGCACATGCGTATACTTCCCATTTGTCGTCTTGAGGGGACCCACGAGGTCGAGCCCCCAGACGGCAAACGGCCAGGCGATGGGGATCATCTGCAGGGCGTGCGCGGGCTGGTGCGCTTCTGTGACACCCCAATTTTAAGAATAAAATTGGAGCACAATATATGTATGCCAGGATCAATTTTCATACATATATCCACATCATAGTAAATATCAAAACAATGCTTTATTAATAATATCGAACTTTATTACATAAATGACCCTCGGGTCTGAAATAAAAAGTACAGACTCTCATGATAACGGACTCTAATGAAGACGTTGATGTAGATGCGGAAATCTGGACTCCATCTCCACAGGAAGGTCGACCGGGGGTAGCGCCATCCTAGTACAGGTCGTCAGGGTCGTAGCCTCCGTCTTCTGGATACTCCTGCTCCTCGTACGTGTAGTCTCCAGCGTCTGGGTGGGGTAGCAGGGGGACAAAGAGGAAGGGTGAGCACAACGAAATGTACTCCACAAGTGTAGGAAATATATGCTTATGAGGCTAATAACAAAGGTAAGCTGACTTTGTTTGACTCAAGCGTCTAAAGCGGCACACCCTATTAATCCTATTAACCCTATGCACCTATTTACTAGGTTATAGACAGACTCTGTAGAAAAGTATCAACACTCGGAGTCGCACCGAGCAAACCGCACTCGGAGTCACACCGAGCAACCAACACCTGAAGTCCATCAGGCACCCGCACCTGAAGTCCATCGGATGACCCGAACCCAAAACCAACCAGTAACCAACTAATCTCGAAGAAGTCCAAGCCCGCTCGTGACCGTGAGCACGGCTGATATATCAGTTTTACACTCTGCAGAGGTTGCACATCGTTACCCATGAGTCGTGCAGATCCCGTCACGCTAAACACTGCCAAGGTGCATAGCAGGTTGCACTGCAAGGCCTTTACAAAGCCCCTCCAAGTCTGTGTTACACGTACTCTAAGGTTTCTCCCCTGTCCATAAGTCAACGACCCCAAGGGACCCCTCTTGAGCCACTATACAAACCCCGTGTAGCATAACTTGGAGAAAACTAATTAATTAGCCAGGTCCAGCCCATCCAGATCTCATGGCTGCGCTGTTTTGCCGGGTTACTTGTCCAAGAACCGGGTCCTAGGGATCTAGGCAGGATAAAACTAGCACGAGCCCAGAACCAAAAACCAAAAGCAGCTGCCGAGTCCCACGGCACAAAACCACCAATACGGGTCCATCCTGCCGGATTTTCCTAATAACCATGTTACTACAAAATTACCATGTCCACGTTGTTTCATAGTTCATTAATCAGGTTTATTTATAATTGATCACCATCCCATCCCGACATGACTGCAGGGCTAAGCATGACTTCTACCCGAACGTCCCAAAACAGGCGACAAGGATAATAGAGCAAGATCTAGTAAACCGTAATGTAGGATTCAAATTTAGACACTGCATGCATCTACTGGATCTACTCTACTCTAATACAAAAAGTAAAATAAAGTATAGGTGCAAAATGTTCAAGAACACTTGCCTTCGGACTGGGTCGAATCAACTGGGTCGCAAGGATGGTCTGGAGCGTCCTCGTACTCCGCACTCTCTGGCCCAATCAACATACATGGCACAATACATAGAAATAAATAACAGTACAACAAACAGTATGAAAACAGTAAACTAATAGATCTACTGCGTAGACAACGAAATTATGAAACTAACGCAAGTTGAATGGGTCGAATCGGAGTTAAAATGAGCAAGTTATGGGCATTTGAAGTTGGATGGCATTTCTGTAAATAGATTGAACTCATTTTCGGATTTAAAATAAATCAAAACTGAATTTAAAAGCGTTCTGGACCGGGCCTCATTTATCCGAAAACACAGGGGTTAGAACGCAAGAATTCGCGGACTCAGCGCACAGTCCCCGTGAACTGCGGGTTGATTCCTGGATAGCTGAGGGGCTCTTTAACAAAATACGCGGCGCGAAGGGGTATCCTCTGATCTGGATCGCCCGATCCAGATCGGACGATCTAGATTAGATCGGAGGGATGTGGCTGTGCAGTGGACCACGCCTCGTTTATCGGAAAGGACAGGGGCTAAGATGAAGGAATCGCATGACTCAGTGAATAGTGCTAGTGGAGTGCGGGTTTATTCGCTCGAAGACCGAGGGCTCTTTCGCAAAAGTGACAAAGGTGTGGCGCAGCTGCTGGCGTGGACGCCACGCGGCGCCAGGTGGCGCGTGCTGAGTGGTGGTGGTGTTCCACGTGGCCGTGGGCCGCTGACGTGGCGCTGGTGGACTGCGTCCACGGTGTTATGCGCCCGGTGTATACCGGTTCACACCCGGATCTAATCTGGGCCCTCGGCTCCTGATCAGACGGCGCCAGGGTGTTCGAGGAGGGTGCTGGCGGCGCCGGTGAGCCCGCGCGCGGTGGCGCTATCGACCCCGCGGCGGCGCCATCGAAGGGGCTCGCCGGAGTGGCTCGGGAGAGGGCTATGGAGCAGTAGAGATTAAGGAAAAAGGTGGGATCGGTCGGAAAGCTCACCGCGAGTCCGAGGGTGGAGTCGAGGTCGACTGTCGAGGACCGGAGAGGAGAGACGCGCGGCGGAGACGTTCGGCGGCTCGAAGCTCGGGTGGAGACGTCCCCGGGCGTCGATGTTGGCCGAAGAGGAGCTTGCCGGATGCGGCGTTGCACGGTGGGTATGCGGGTGGATAGAGAGGGATCTGTGGGGCTTCTGCGCGGGGATTAGCTCAAGCCGAGCTTCGGGTGATGGCGGCGGCGCGGCTGGGCGAGTTAGGGCACGAGGAGGTCGTCGTGGCGGCGGTGGGGTGTGTGGGAGGCCTCGGCGCTGGCTAAAAAGGGGTGAGAGGGGGGAAGGGCGAAGGATCGAGCGGCTCCATCAAGGCGGCGGGCGGTGATGCGCGAAAGTCGGAGGTGGGAGGGGGAGCTGGCAGGCGGGGCCCGGTGTCAGAGAGAGAAGGGAGGGAGGGGCGCACGCGGGCCGCTGCGGTGCTGTGCGCCGGGGTGGGCTGGGGCGAGCGGCAGCTGGGCCGGCTGAGCGAGTGGGCCGGGAGAGGAAGGAAGGGGGAGGGGGAAGGTTAGGGCCCAAGCTAGATTTCTTTTCTTTTCATTTTCCAAACCTTTTCCAAATTCATTTTGAAATCAAAATTTCAAATCAGTTTGTAATCAAAACTTGTTTGCAAGGTTTTAGAAATATTTTCCCTAGGTTTTAGCAAATAAAGCTTTGACTTTGATTTTATAAAATTTTCATAGACCTTTTATTAATTTTCTAAATAGAATAAATTCGATTCGCCCTATACGGGTTTTAATAAATCATTTACCACCCAATAAAAATATGCAATGGCATGAATGCAACATGAAAAAGATAAATAAATTTTATTTTCCTCCTCTAATAAACTAGCCAACCTATTTAATTTCTAATTCCTTTTATTAAATTGGGGAAAATTAAATCAGGGTGTTACAAACCTACCCCCTTATAAGAATCTCGTCCTCGAGATTAGGAAGAGTCGGCGAAGAGGTGAGGAAAATCTGCCCGAAGATCATCTTCCTTCTCCCATGTTGCTTCTTCTTCGGAGTAATGCTTCCATTGCACCTTGCAAATTTTAATCCTCTTGTTGCGAGTACCTCGTTCCATCGTGTCTAGGATCTTGATCGGCTCAGAGAATGTCAGATCATCTCTCAGATCAAGCTCCTCAAGTGGCAACTGCTCCTCTGGAACTCGGAGGCATCTCTTCAGCTGGGATACATGGAACACATTATGAACACCTGCCAGACGTGCAGGCAACTCCAGCTGATAAGCAACTGCACCTTTCTTGCCAATCACCTTGAAAGGGCCAATGAACCTCGGAGATAGCTTTCCTTTGACATTAAACCTCCGAAGACCTCTGAAGGGTGACACCTTCAGATAGACATAGTCCCCAATCTGGAACTCCAGCTCACGTCGTCTGACATCTGCATAACTCTTCTGTCTAGACTGAGCTGTCTTTAGGTTGCTTCGGATCTGTCTGACCTGTTCTTCAGCTTCCTCTATGGACTCAGGGCCAAAGACTTTCCTTTCTCCAACCTGATTCCAGAACAGAGGTGTTCTGCACTTCCTGCCATACAGTGCTTCAAAGGGGGACATCTTGAGACTGGCCTGATAGCTGTTGTTATAAGAGAACTCTGCATAAGGAAGACTCTTATCCCAACTCTGGCTATTCTGAAGCGCACTGGCTCTCAACATGTCCTCAAGGATCTGATTCACCCTTTCTGTCTGACCATCGGTCTGCGGATGATAAGCTGAACTGAAACTGAGGCGGGTGTCCATAGACTCATGCAACCGCTTCCAGAATCTGGATGTGAACTGTGTACCTCTGTCAGACACTATGATCTTCGGCACACCATGCAAGCACACAATGCGGGACATGTACAATTCTGCAAGCTGTGGTCCACGATATGACTCCTTGACTGGAATGAAATGAGCAACCTTGGTCAAGCGATCAACTATGACCCAAATGGAATCATATCCGGACTGTGTCCTGGGCAAACCAGTGATGAAATCCATGCTGATCTGTTCCCATTTCCACTCTGGAACCTGCAGAGGCTGTAGCAAACCAGCTGGTCTCTGATGTTGGGCCTTAACCCTCTGACATGTGTCACACAAGGCCACATACTCTGCTACATCTCTCTTCATCCCACACCACCAGTAATACTGCTTCAAATCCTGGTACATCTTGGTACTACCTGGATGGAGAGAGTAGGCTGAATCATGAACTTCCCTCAGAATCAACTCCTTAATAGCCTTCACATCAGGGACACAGATCCTTCCTCTAAACCACAAAACACCCTGATCATCCTCTGTGAATCCAGGGGCTTTGTCTTCCTTGATCAACTGTCTGATCTCCAGAAGATACTCATCAGTGAGCTGCCCTGCTCGGATATCATGCTCCAAGGTCGAATCAACCTCCATGGCTACTACATCAGTGTGGCCAAGTATACCCAGATTGAGCTTCACAAACTCCTCATGCAACTCAGGTTGCTGCTCCTTGATCTCTAACACATTGCAGTAGACCTTCCTGCTCAGGGCATCTGCTACAACATTTGCCTTGCCCGGATGATAGTTGATACTCAGATCATAATCTTTGATCAACTCTAACCATCTTCGTTGGCGGAGATTCAGATCTGGCTGGGTGAATATGTACTTCAAACTCTTGTGATCAGTGTATATCTCCGTCTTCTTCCCCATCAGATAGTGCCTCCAGATCTTCAGAGCATGAACCACTGCTGCCAACTCAAGATCATGAGTAGGGTAATTCAGCTCATGCTTCCTGAGCTGTCTCGAGGCATAAGCAATCACATGACCTTCCTGCATAAGCACACATCCCAGACCCTGTCGCGAAGCATCACAATAGACCGTGAAGTTCTTCTGAACATCTGGCATGACAAGGATAGGAGCAGAAGTCAATCTTGCCTTCAACTCCTCGAAACCAGCCTGGCATTCAGGGGACCAAACAAACTTGGCACCCTTCTCAGTCAGTCTCGTCATCGGCTTCACGATCTTGGAGAATCCTTCAATGAATCTGCGATAATATCCTGCCATACCGAGGAAACTCCGAATCTCAGTAACGCTCTCAGGTACCTTCCAGTCCAATATATCTTGGACCTTGCCTGGATCCACTGATACACCACCCTCTGAGATGATATGCCCCAAATATGCAACCTTCTTCAACCAGAACTCGCATTTGCTCAACTTTGCATACAACCGATGCTCTCTGAGCTTCTGCAACACTAATCTCAGATGCTTCTCATGTTCCTCTTCAGTCTTCGAGAATATCAGGATATCATCAAGGAACACCACGACGAACAGATCTAGAAACTCCATGAAGACCTTGTTCATCAGATACATGAAGAAAGCTGGGGCATTAGTCAAGCCGAAGGACATCACTGTGTACTCATATAGCCCATATCGAGTTACGAATGCCGTCTTCGGAATATCAGCTTCACGAATCTTCAGCTGATTATAACCTGTTTGCAGGTCAATCTTCGAGAACACATGAGCACCCTTCAACTGATCAAACAGATCATCAATGCGAGGAATCGGGTACTTGTTCTTGATGGTAGCTTCATTCAATGCGCGGTAATCAACGCACATCCGTAGGCCTCCATCCTTCTTCGGAACAAAGATCACAGGGGCTCCCCACGGGGATGTACTAGGACGAATATGCCCTTTCTCTAACTGCTCTTGGATCTGCGTCTTCAGCTCAGCTAGCTTTTCGGCATCCATTCTATATGGTCGCCTGAATATAGGTGCAGTGCCAGGAACTAAATCAATAGAGAACTCAATCTCACGATCAGGTGGCATACCTGGCACTTTCTGGAAGACATCAGGGAACTCCTTGACAACTCGGATATCAGGTACCACGACAGCCTCATATGCTCTGGCTTCTTCTATCATCTTTGTCGGTGCTCGATACACAATCTCCGTGCCATCTGGATGCTTCACTGTGATGAGCCTCTGAGCACAATCAATGACTCCCTGGTACTTGCGTAGCCAATCCATTCCCAGAATGACATCAATACCTTGGGAATCCAGAACAATAAGAGAGGTGGGAAAGACTACCCCCCTTATGGTTAAGCTCACATTCGGGCACACATGCCTCGATATCAGTTCTCCTCCAGGAGAATTCACTAGCAGATGCTTTTTCATCAACACTCTATTCATATTATATTTAGACGCGCAAGGTGCTGATATGAACGAATGAGATGCTCCAGAATCGAACAAGACTGTAACGGGGTGAGAGTCAACAAGGAACGTACCAAACACCACATCTGGTGCTGTCTGAGCAGACTCCGCTGACACGTGGTTCACACGACCACGAGTGTAGCTCTGGGGCTGGCCTGCGGGACGAGACTGTGGTGGAGTTGGCTGCCTCAACGGACACTTGTTGGCGAAGTGTCCCATCTGGTTGCACTTGTAGCAGGGACCAATCTGACCTGCCCCCTGTGCTGGACGGGGCTGCTGCGGAGCTGGAAGACCCTGGCGAGGTGCCTGAGCCTGGCGAGGCTGCTGCTGCTGCTGCTGCTGAGGTGGAGCCTGGTACTGTGGAGCTGGGTGCCTGTACTGAGGAGCAGGCTGCCGGGACTGGGGCGGGCGGTACTGCTGCTGCTGGGGAATCTGCCTGGAAGCTGAGGCAGGTGGAGCGTAGCGGGGACGGGCGGAGCTGCCGGAGGACTGTCCCTGGAACGTCATCTTCCTCTTGCGATCTGCATCGAGGTCCTTCCGTTCCTTCTCCACCGCGAAGGCACGGTCAACCAGCTTCTGAAATGAGGAATACTCATTTGAAGCTAGGGCATAGCGGAGTCCTGGGTTAAGCCCATGCCTGAAGCAGATAACAATTTTATTATTTATCAGGCAGCAAAAGGAATGAACAAGGGTGTATGAAGAATTTATTAAATATTAAAGAATGACAGAGATCTTGCCTGAAACACTCCTGCTTCTTATCGTCCGTGTCCACGTCATCTGGGGCGTAACGGGACAGCTGGCTGAACTGCGTGAGGTACTCACGCACTGTCATCGCCCCCTGCCTGAGGTCCTGGAACTCCCGGCGCTTCACCCTGATCTCGCCGAAAGGGACGTACTGGTCGCGGAATGCCCTACGGAACTCCTCCCAAGTGATCGAGTCGGCGTCCGCATGAGCTGCGGTGTAGGCAGTCCACCAGTTCTTCGCCGGGCCCTGAAGCTGGTGCGCGGCGTAGAGGGCCTTATCAAGGTCCCCGACATGGGCAAGCTGCAACTTGCCTGTAATCGTCTCGAGCCAATCATCTGCATCCATTGGCTCTATGGCGTGGTGGAACACTGGAGGGCGCGTCGTCATGAAGCTCCTGAGAGTGTCATCCGGTCGGGGTGGCTGTGCAGCTCCTGCACCCTGAGCACCCTGGGCACCCTGGGCCATATGCTGCATGTACTGCATGATCTGGGCCATGTTCTGCATCATCTCATTCTGCACCTGGGCCATCTGGAGTGGGTCGTACGGAGGCGGAGGTGGAGGTGGATGAGGATGGGGCGGCTGGTTGCCGCCTGCCCCGCTCCCGCCAGCGTTACCGGCGTTACCCGCGCTGCTCCTGGTGTCAACCATCTGTTACATTTTCCAGGAGTAAGAGTGAGATATGATAGATAGATATATAGCAACCCTGATTTGGTTAGTTAATTTGATTAGTAAAACATTTTAAACAAATGATGTCGCTGCAACCTGACGGTCGCAACACACCAACAATCATTACAAAGAACCAAATCAAAACATGTGCACAAGTACATGTCAACCAACGTGCTACGAATTCAAACAATTATGGTGGGCATCCTACTATTGGAGGACCTACATTGAAACAAAGCTTGAATTTTCAACAGAGAAAGGGTCTACAGAAGTGAGAAAAGAGATGGGGCTTTTAAAAATAGTTTTGTAAACTCGACGACTGTCTAGGGTAGCGTCCTACGGTCAACACGGCTCTGATACCACTCTGTGACACCCCAATTTTAAGAATAAAATTGGAGCACAATATATGTATGCCAGGATCAATTTTCATACATATATCCACATCATAGTAAATATCAAAACAATGCTTTATTAATAATATCGAACTTTATTACATAAATGACCCTCGGGTCTGAAATAAAAAGTACAGACTCTCATGATAACGGACTCTAATGAAGACGTTGATGTAGATGCGGAAATCTGGACTCCATCTCCACAGGAAGGTCGACCGGGGGTAGCGCCATCCTAGTACAGGTCGTCAGGGTCGTAGCCTCCGTCTTCTGGATACTCCTGCTCCTCGTACGTGTAGTCTCCAGCGTCTGGGTGGGGTAGCAGGGGGACAAAGAGGAAGGGTGAGCACAACGAAATGTACTCCACAAGTGTAGGAAATATATGCTTATGAGGCTAATAACAAAGGTAAGCTGACTTTGTTTGACTCAAGCGTCTAAAGCGGCACACCCTATTAATCCTATTAACCCTATGCACCTATTTACTAGGTTATAGACAGACTCTGTAGAAAAGTATCAACACTCGGAGTCGCACCGAGCAAACCGCACTCGGAGTCACACCGAGCAACCAACACCTGAAGTCCATCAGGCACCCGCACCTGAAGTCCATCGGATGACCCGAACCCAAAACCAACCAGTAACCAACTAATCTCGAAGAAGTCCAAGCCCGCTCGTGACCGTGAGCACGGCTGATATATCAGTTTTACACTCTGCAGAGGTTGCACATCGTTACCCATGAGTCGTGCAGATCCCGTCACGCTAAACACTGCCAAGGTGCATAGCAGGTTGCACTGCAAGGCCTTTACAAAGCCCCTCCAAGTCTGTGTTACACGTACTCTAAGGTTTCTCCCCTGTCCATAAGTCAACGACCCCAAGGGACCCCTCTTGAGCCACTATACAAACCCCGTGTAGCATAACTTGGAGAAAACTAATTAATTAGCCAGGTCCAGCCCATCCAGATCTCATGGCTGCGCTGTTTTGCCGGGTTACTTGTCCAAGAACCGGGTCCTAGGGATCTAGGCAGGATAAAACTAGCACGAGCCCAGAACCAAAAACCAAAAGCAGCTGCCGAGTCCCACGGCACAAAACCACCAATACGGGTCCATCCTGCCGGATTTTCCTAATAACCATGTTACTACAAAATTACCATGTCCACGTTGTTTCATAGTTCATTAATCAGGTTTATTTATAATTGATCACCATCCCATCCCGACATGACTGCAGGGCTAAGCATGACTTCTACCCGAACGTCCCAAAACAGGCGACAAGGATAATAGAGCAAGATCTAGTAAACCGTAATGTAGGATTCAAATTTAGACACTGCATGCATCTACTGGATCTACTCTACTCTAATACAAAAAGTAAAATAAAGTATAGGTGCAAAATGTTCAAGAACACTTGCCTTCGGACTGGGTCGAATCAACTGGGTCGCAAGGATGGTCTGGAGCGTCCTCGTACTCCGCACTCTCTGGCCCAATCAACATACATGGCACAATACATAGAAATAAATAACAGTACAACAAACAGTATGAAAACAGTAAACTAATAGATCTACTGCGTAGACAACGGAATTATGAAACTAACGCAAGTTGAATGGGTCGAATCGGAGTTAAAATGAGCAAGTTATGGGCATTTGAAGTTGGATGGCATTTCTGTAAATAGATTGAACTCATTTTCGGATTTAAAATAAATCAAAACTGAATTTAAAAGCGTTCTGGACCGGGCCTCATTTATCCGAAAACACAGGGGTTAGAACGCAAGAATTCGCGGACTCAGCGCACAGTCCCCGTGAACTGCGGGTTGATTCCTGGATAGCTGAGGGGCTCTTTAACAAAATACGCGGCGCGAAGGGGTATCCTCTGATCTGGATCGCCCGATCCAGATCGGACGATCTAGATTAGATCGGAGGGATGTGGCTGTGCAGTGGACCACGCCTCGTTTATCGGAAAGGACAGGGGCTAAGATGAAGGAATCGCATGACTCAGTGAATAGTGCTAGTGGAGTGCGGGTTTATTCGCTCGAAGACCGAGGGCTCTTTCGCAAAAGTGACAAAGGTGTGGCGCAGCTGCTGGCGTGGACGCCACGCGGCGCCAGGTGGCGCGTGCTGAGTGGTGGTGGTGTTCCACGTGGCCGTGGGCCGCTGACGTGGCGCTGGTGGACTGCGTCCACGGTGTTATGCGCCCGGTGTATACCGGTTCACACCCGGATCTAATCTGGGCCCTCGGCTCCTGATCAGACGGCGCCAGGGTGTTCGAGGAGGGTGCTGGCGGCGCCGGTGAGCCCGCGCGCGGTGGCGCTATCGACCCCGCGGCGGCGCCATCGAAGGGGCTCGCCGGAGTGGCTCGGGAGAGGGCTATGGAGCAGTAGAGATTAAGGAAAAAGGTGGGATCGGTCGGAAAGCTCACCGCGAGTCCGAGGGTGGAGTCGAGGTCGACTGTCGAGGACCGGAGAGGAGAGACGCGCGGCGGAGACGTTCGGCGGCTCGAAGCTCGGGTGGAGACGTCCCCGGGCGTCGATGTTGGCCGAAGAGGAGCTTGCCGGATGCGGCGTTGCACGGTGGGTATGCGGGTGGATAGAGAGGGATCTGTGGGGCTTCTGCGCGGGGATTAGCTCAAGCCGAGCTTCGGGTGATGGCGGCGGCGCGGCTGGGCGAGTTAGGGCACGAGGAGGTCGTCGTGGCGGCGGTGGGGTGTGTGGGAGGCCTCGGCGCTGGCTAAAAAGGGGTGAGAGGGGGGAAGGGCGAAGGATCGAGCGGCTCCATCAAGGCGGCGGGCGGTGATGCGCGAAAGTCGGAGGTGGGAGGGGGAGCTGGCAGGCGGGGCCCGGTGTCAGAGAGAGAAGGGAGGGAGGGGCGCACGCGGGCCGCTGCGGTGCTGTGCGCCGGGGTGGGCTGGGGCGAGCGGCAGCTGGGCCGGCTGAGCGAGTGGGCCGGGAGAGGAAGGAAGGGGGAGGGGGAAGGTTAGGGCCCAAGCTAGATTTCTTTTCTTTTCATTTTCCAAACCTTTTCCAAATTCATTTTGAAATCAAAATTTCAAATCAGTTTGTAATCAAAACTTGTTTGCAAGGTTTTAGAAATATTTTCCCTAGGTTTTAACAAATAAAGCTTTGACTTTGATTTTATAAAATTTTCATAGACCTTTTATTAATTTTCTAAATAGAATAAATTCGATTCGCCCTATACGGGTTTTAATAAATCATTTACCACCCAATAAAAATATGCAATGGCATGAATGCAACATGAAAAAGATAAATAAATTTTATTTTCCTCCTCTAATAAACTAGCCAACCTATTTAATTTCTAATTCCTTTTATTAAATTGGGGAAAATTAAATCAGGGTGTTACAGCTTGCTTGGCGTAGAATTGACACCCTTGGCAGGCTCGTACCAAGCGCTTGGCGTCTCCGATGGCGGTTGGCCAGTAGAAGCCTTGGCAGAAGGCGTTCCCCACCAGGGTCCTTGGCGCTGCGTGATGGCCGCAAGCCCCCGAGTGCATGTCGTCGAGGAGGCTGCGTCCTTCCTCGAGGGGGATGCATCGTTGAAGGATTCCTGATGGGCTTCGACGGTACAGCTCTCGTTTGTCGCCGTAGATGACGTAGGTCTTGGCCCTTCGAGCGATGCGTCAGGCCTCCGTCTTGTCTTCCGGTAGCACGCCTTGTGTCAGGTAGTCGAGGAAGGGCGTCCGCCAGTCGAGGGGTCGTGATGAAGAAGTGGCGGGTGCGTTGATCTGCATTGCTTCAGCAAATGTCGAGGGGTCGTTCTCGAGGTGTGGTGTTGAAGGTCGAGCCCCCGTGCCCGGCTCGAGGGGTGGTGTCGATGGGCCAGCCCCCGGGCCGATTTTGACGGATGGCTCGAAAATGTCCCTCGAGAAGACATCTGGTGGGACGGTGCCGCGCGTGGATGCTAACTTAGCCAGCTCGTCTGCGGCCTCGTTGTACTTTCGAGCGATGTGGTTGAGCTCGAGGCCGTAGAACTTGTCTTCTAGCTTGCGCACTTCTCCGCAGTATGCTTCCATCTTGGGATCGATGCAGCTTGAGGCCTTCATGACCTGGTTGATGATGAGCTGCGAGTCCCCTCGAACGTCGAGGCGTCGGACCCCAAGCTCGAGGGCGATACGCAGCCCGTTGACGAGGGCCTCGTACTCAGCGACGTTGTTGGAGGCGGGGAAGTGCAGACGCAGCAGGTAGCGCATGTGGACTCCGAGGGGCGAGACGAAGAGCAGGCCCGCGCCTGCCCCTGTCTTCATGAGGGACCCGTCGAAGTACATAGTCCAGAGCTCGGCTTGGATTTGCGCCGGCGGGAGCTGGGTGTCGGTCCACTCAGCAACGAAGTCCGCCAGCGCTTGTGACTTGATGGCCTTTCGCGGAGCGTAGGTGATGGCCTCCCCCATCAGCTCGGCAGACCACTTGGCGATGCGCCCAGTGGCCTCCCGGTTGTTGATGATCTCTCCGAGGGGGAAGGACGATACCACCGTCACGGGATGAGCGAGGAAATAATGCTGGAGCTTGCGCCTTGTGATGACAATGCCGTAGAGCAGCTTCTGGATGTGTGGGTACCGGACCTTGGCCTCGGAGAGCACCTCACTGATGAAGTACACCGGCCGTTGGACTGGTAACACGTGACCCTCCTCGTGTCTCTCGATGACTATGACCGCGCTGACCACCTGGGTGGTTGCGGCTACGTAGAAGAGGAGAGGCTCGGGAGGATCGTTACCCTAGGCTGGTCGTGGTGGCACGAGGATTGGCGCGGAAGTCAGCAACCCCTTCAACTTGGTTAGGGCTTCCTCGGCTTCGACGGTCCATGCAAAGCGTTCCGTTTTCTTCAGCAGGCGGTAGAGGGGTAGCGCCTTTTCCCCTAGCCTCGAGATGAACCTGCTGAGAGCGGCTAGACAGCCTGTCACTTTCTGTACGCCCTTGAGGTCTCGAATTGGGCCCATCTTCGTGACTGCTGAGATCTTTTCGGGGTTGGCCTCGATCCCCCGTTGTGAGACAATGTAGCCAAGTAGCATACCTCGAGGCACACCAAAGACACATTTCTCAGGGTTGAGTTTCACATTCTTGGCCCGGAGGCACTCGAACGTGGTCTCGAGATCGCTGATGAGGTCCCTGACTTTCTTGGTCTTAACCACGATGTCGTCGACGTAGGCTTCGACGGTTTTGCCTACATGTTCGCCAAAGACGTGCTGCATACAACGCTGATATGTTGCCATGGCGTTTCGAAGGCCGAAGGGCATTGTAACATAGCAATACATACCAAAAGGCGTAATAAAGGAGGTAGCGAGCTCGTCAGATTCTTTCATTTTAATCGGGTGGTAGCCGGAATACGCATCGAGGAATGAAAGTTCTTCGCACCCCGCAGTGGAATCGACAATCTGATCAATTCTAGGTAAAGGAAATGGAACTTTTGGACATGCTTTATTCAGACCAGTGTAGTCTACACACATCCGTATTTTTCCATTCTTGTTCCTAACTAGTACAGGGTTAGCTAGCCACTCCGGGTGAAATACCTCCTTGATGAATCCAGCCGCCAAAAGCTTGTGCACCTCTTCACCGATGATCCTGCGCTTCTCCTCGTCGAAGCGGCGCAAGCGTTGTCTCACCGGTCTGGACCCGGCCTGGATTTCCAAGGCGTGCTCGGCGACTCCCCTCGGTATGCCTGGCATGTCCGAGGGGCTCCACGCAAACATGTCGATGTTCGCGCGGAGAAAGTTGACGAGCACTGATTCCTATTTAGGCTCGAGGCTGGCGCTGATGGCCAGCGTCTTGCCATTGGTCGAGGTCGGGTCGACGGGTATCTACTTGGTGTGCTCCGTCGGCTCGAAGGTGCCAGCGTGGCGCTTTGCATCAGGGGCCTCCTCGGTGGCCAGGGCAGCCAGGGCCTCGAGCGAGTCGAGTTGGACGTTTGCCTCCCCACGCTCGACGCACTCCACGTCGCAGTGGTACGCGTGCTCGTAGGAGGTGTCGACGGAGATGACCCCTTTCGGCCCCAGCATCTTGAGCTTTAAGTACGTGTAGTTGGGGACCGTCATGAACTTGGTGTAGCCGGGCCTGCCGATGATGGCGTGGTAGGTCCCTTGGAACCCGACCACCTCGAAGGTGAGCGTCTCCCAGCGGAAGTTGGCCGGCGTGCAGACAGGCAGGTCGATGCGCCCGAGGGGGTCACTACACCACAACACTGTCTTTAGCGTTGGATAATCTGACGCTAAAAACGGCTACAACGACAGACTAAACTTCTGCAGACGCTGTAAGTCTTGACGCTAAAAGTCTTTAGCGTCAGACAAGACTTTTAGCGTCAGATAGTCTGTCGCCCTAAATATTTTTAGCGTCAGATAGTCTATTGCATAGTTTTAGCGACAGATGCTTTGTTACCAAACTTATAGCGTCACATGATCCAATAGTCTATATACTTATAGCGTCATATTGTTCAACGGTACATTATGAATATGCAAAAAAAAATAAATACCCAAATTCAAGCTTAATAGTGTCCATAGTGTCACATGAAGGCACACAAAGAAACATATAACATAGAGGTCAATATTTATTACATCTCAATATGATACTAATATATCCGAAGTCATACAAAAGACCTAGCCTATATACCCTAGCAAACCAAAAACTGAGACTAGAAACATCTGAGCGCTCCACACCTTTTAGCGATCTTCCTTGAGAACTCTAATGAGCTTGTCGACACCATCAAACATGCTGCTCATTGACACCTCCCAAAATTACATGGCTGAAATCCAAATGCAATCCAATATAAATGTTGTGGTATTCATCTAGGATCCAATAATTAGACAGGTGCAAGTGCAGTAAGAATATATCACTCTTATGAGTGTAAGTGTAAATTTGACAAGAATTGTAAACGTAAGATGACAGACCATATAATTCTATAGAAGACAAATAAAGTATATATGTGAAATGAAAGTGGACTCACTTGAATTAATATTTAATTAATTTGATGAGACCATATATGGGACACGAGAGTGTCATATGGGTTCTTTCTGAAGCATCAAGTGTAGTGATTTCAGGTGGCAATACTTTGCAAGTGTTTTAATGGCTTAACGATGGCATCATCTAAAAATGGCAATACTTTGTAAGTGTTTTACTAACTTAACAATGACATTATAAGGATGGTCATGATTTTGGAAGAATGTTTCACTACTAGAACTAGTGCATCATCATAAAAAATCAGTTACCATACCTGCTGAGCTTGCTAACCTCCCGTGTGCCTCAACTTGGCTTCCACACATGCAAATTGAATTTTAATAAATGAGGATCCACTATGAAGATATTATTTTTCAGCGAGAGATGAACTACAAATGTGGACATATATGGATTAGAGAATAGTAATGTGCACCTGACAAAAAAGCTTTCTTCTAATGGTAGGAATTTTAGCAAGCCATTGCTGTGAACCTGGAATTCCAAAGTAAAATTCATTTTAAAAATGAGGCAGCAAAAATGGAAAAATTTAAGAATTAGAGACATAGTTATTGACCTGAATTGGAAAACTGCATATGAAAATTCATAATACTGAACCAACAGGATGGAAGTGCATACTACTGTAACATATCCAGGATCTATGCAGTCAAACAATTGAACTTCGCTTCTCTCAACCTTCACCTTTCTAGAGCCTATGGGGGCAACATCTCAGGTTACAGGAATGTCCAATTTGTTACTGGACATGACTTTGAAGCGAACTATCATGTTTCAAGCAAATGCATACTATGTGCATCAGCTAAACTATGAGAAAAATAGTTATGCAATCTATAGTGCATTTCCCCTTTTTAGGAAATTTATTTATGATTAAAAAAAGCTGAGAACCTGCAGACTATCTAATTTCTATTCCAAATACAGGTTCAGTTGAAAGCATCGAGGAGAATGAGTTTCAATCATTTCTGTCTAACACATTCCATTGTGACCTTTAGAAGTAGGTGTACGATGCAGAACCTGCTAAAGTTCAGCAAGAAGACACAAGTAACACATCTCATTGTGACCTTTAGAAGCAGGTGTACAATGCAAAACCTGCTGAAGTTCCTGACGGCTACCCTGAGGACAGCCCTAGGCTCAAATGTTGGCCAACTCCTTTCACCATACTTCTCTGAATAAGAAAAAAACACTAATGAAGTTGGGGCATTGTTATGTCGAGAAGGAACATAATAAAAATAATGGATTTAGCTTAAATTGCTAAAACTCATCAACAATAAAAATAAGGGACTTGCTTAAATTGCGGAAACTCATTATGGTTAAGTTATATGTAACCTATCAAGCACCACATTTTTTTTCTCTCAACATTGTGCATTCACATATTACTCTGAACATGGAGCAAGATCTCAACAAAGATAAATCCTAATTTTTTATGTGGCCAACCAGTCTATCCTCTATATTTCAATCTTGACAAACCATGCTTAATCTAAAAGTTGCAAGATGAATGATTTTAGAATATCATGTTGTGGCAGCTAGCCTCTGCACTAATCCATAGTTCTGGACCACAAAGAACGAGTTAAAGAATCATGACTATGGAAACTAAAAAAAGTAGGAAATAATCTTGACCCCTTCAGATAATTACCTTGTGGAGATAATACAGGCACTAGGATATGAAAATCCATGCTGCTCCACTTCTCCCAATAATGTTCTAGCACAAGATGGAGGATGCTCAACTCGATCTGGTCTACAATCCCGGTCACAAGCTATCACTAGATCCGTTTCTGAAAAATTTAAGCTGCTCTGCTCCCAATCACCAGCTAGCACTAGCCCAGAGAAGATATTTATTAGATCGAGTACAATAGTACATGCACCAAATTTCAGTAAAAAAAACTCTGAATTTCAAGTGTTTCAGTAATAAGAACAAAATATTTAGTCAATATAAGACCAACAAGTTCACCAAATTGCATATACTTTACTAAGTATCTCCTAATCACAACAATGGACAAATCGAACAAGTTCATACAGATCATGGGACTTGTAGTTTAGTTGTCTGCCATTGCAAAAAACACTAATAAATAAATCAAACAAGCATCTCGTCCATATAAAAAATCAATTGCAATCCATGGATGCACCAATTCATCCTTAGCAGATCTGTGTATTTTTGAAAACAAAATGCCTATTAGATCTGAGAAGGAGCAGTACGGAGTCTCACCTTCGGATGGGACCAGATGAACTCGACCTGTGCGGTTGTGGTGGCGAGACGATGGCTTGGACAAGCTCAGCTCCGGCCCGGGTTGCAGCATGGTCGTAGGCATCTGCAGCGATGGGGAGGGGACAGGAACAGCAGCCGCGGTGGTGGGGAGGAGACGGGAATAGCAGCTGCAGCAGCGAAGATAGGGATGGGAACGGCGGCCGCCGTGGGGACGGGGATGGGGACGGCGGTTGCAGCTGCGGCGGCGGGCACGAGAACGGCGGCCGCGATGTCGGTGACGGGGACGATGGTTGTGGCAGCCGCGGCGGCGGACACGGGAACGGCCGCTGCAGCGGCATGGACGAGGATGGGGGCGGGACGGCGGGGACAACAACCCCGTCGAGCTCGCGACGGTGGTGCGAAGATCTTCCGAGGACCGACGAGCAGCGCGGTGGCCGAGTCGTGGTGGTGACTCAGCGGCTGATAGGGGTGGGTGGTGAGTGTGGTGGAGGATAGTTAGGGTTTTGGATGTTGGTTCGCTCTAAGTTTTTTATTTGCCTAAGTGGGCTGGGCTGGATGTGCAAAATGTAAATAGTGGGGCCCATATTCTTTAGCGTTAGATAGATTGACAGTGTACTTGGCTTTAGCGTCAGATAACTCGACGTTAAATTTCAACATCTATAGCGTCAGACAGCACATCGCTAAATAAAGAATTAGCGTCAGATGATCTCTAAGCTAACTTTAGCGTCAGATGATCCAACGATAAATGTAAGTTTTAGCGTCAGATGTCTGACGGTGATTTGGTGTTGTGGTGTTGCCTTCTTCCCTGGTACGACTCCGTGGAACCCCCTAACGCTGGGTCGGAGCTGGTCCCTCGAAATCCCCAGGAGGTCGAGGGTCTCGAGGCATATGATGTTGAGGCTCGAGCCCCCATCCATCAACACCTTGGAGAACCGTACATCGACGATGACGGGGTCGACGACAAGAGGGTATGCTCCCGAATTTACTACATGATCCAGATGGTCGTCACGGTCGAACATGATCGGCGCATCAGACCAGTCGAGGTACCGGGGGGCGTCGTGGCGGAGTGCAAAGACCTCCCGGCGCTCCTTCTTTCTCTCTCGAGCCGAGAGCCCGACGGTCGGGCCCCCGTAGATCATGAAGCAGTCGCGCACCGTGGGGAAGTCCGCGTCCCCGTCGTCGCGTCGATTGTTGTCCTTGCCCTTAGGCGTGTCTTCCTTCTTGTCGCCGAGCTTGGAGTAGAAGCCCTTCATCAGTCGGCAGTCCTTCAACTTGTGATTCACGGCACCCTTGTGATAAGGGCAGGGGTCCTCGAGCATTTTGTCGAAGACCGCCCCGTCAGGGGGGCCTCGAGGCTTCTTATGCTCGAGGGCGCCCACGAGCGTTTCTTCATCGTCGTCGTCATCGGCGTCGCGCTTCGCCTTCTGACCTTTGCATTTGTTCTTTTTCTTTTTGTTGTTGTTGTTGCGGTTCTTGACGTTGTTGCCCTTGCTCGAGCCCTCCAGTGCGGCCACCGCCTTGCCTTTGTCCGTGGAGCGGCCAAAGAAGGCCCCCACTGTCTCATCGCCTAAGGCAAAGCTGGTGACACGGTTCATTAGATCCTCGACCGTCTTAGGACGGTAGCGCCCTAGCTCTTGGCACGTCATGCCTGCGAGGAACGCCGAGATGACATCCTCATCAGGCACGTGGGGGAGCTCGAGGCGCTGCTTTGAGAATCATCGAGCGAAGTCACGGAGGGGCTCGTCCGCTGTCTGCCTGCAACGTCGTAGATCCCAGGGGTTGCCTGGGCGCACGCAAGTCCCCTTGAAGTTCCCATCGAAGACCCTGACTAGGTCGGCCCAGTCGCGGATCTGATGTGGCGGGAGCCCCTCGAGCCACCGATGGGCGGTGTCCAAGAGGTAGAGTGGGAGCTGGCGTATAATCGCGCGGTCGTCGTTCTTCGCCCCGCCCAGTTGGCAGCCCAGGCGAAAGTCGGAGAGCCATAGCTTGGGCTCGACCTCCCCATCATACTTCACGATGTTGGTCGGTGGTCGGAAGCGATCGGGGAGGGTCGAGGTGCGGATGGCCCGACTGAAGACCCTGGGGCTCGAGGGTTTGCCGGTCTTCGTCACTGTCGTAGCGCCCCCCTCGATGGGCACTATAGCCACGCTCCTCGACCCCTTTGTCCTTGCGCCGGCGGCTGGCGTCGCGCCGGCATTGTAGCACTCCTTCCTCCGCCTTGGTGATCGCCTCCCGCAGCCGCGCGAGCTGCGCCGCCTGGTCGTCGTTGCGCTGAGGTGATGCACCCGGTGCCGGGGGCTCATCGCGCGCGTCATCGGGGTCTCGAGGTGGCCGGTTGTCGACGATCCGCTCCCGGACTGGCCTGGCTCGAGGGGCGTCCGGCTGGTGGACGGACATCTCACGCTCGTTGCGGGGCGCGTCTACTGGCTTCCCCGAGGTCGCCCCGCGGCGGCGCGAGGCTGAGCTCTCGGCCTGCTGCACAACGGCTATCTCGAGGAGATTCTTCATTTCCCCGAGCATGCGCCTGGCGTCAGGGTTGGAGACGGCGAGTAGATCACGGAGCAGCATTGCGGCCGCCACCACGTTCTGCCCGGCTCACGGGAAACGCACCTCGGGGCGTGCTGGTGCCCCGTCCTCGAGGATCTGCCGGTGGACCTCTCTAGCGCGGCCACGATGAAGGGTCGAGATGGCGGACTAGAGGGGGGGGGGTGAATAGTCCCTTTTAAAATTAAACTTAATAGGAGCGGCTAACCGAAACAAATGCGGAATTAAAACTATCGGTCTAGCCAAGACTACACCCCTCTACCTATACTCTATGACACCTTACAAAAGATCCTAATCAATGCAAATAAGGTGTCGGGCTAGCTAGAGCTCACCTAACCAATTCTAGAAGCAAGGTCACACAAGCCTATGCAACTAGTACTTCAAGCACGGGGGAGCTCCTAAGCAATCTAGCAAGCAAAGCACAAAGCCTAAGCTCACTAGCAATGCTCAATAACAAGGCTACCCAAGCCAAATTAGAGAGCTCAACTTAGCTACACAAACTAAGCAACTAAACACTAGCACAAGAATAAATATTGCAATACAAGCTAGTGCAAACAGCAGGCAGTCGGTACTACCGAGCTGTAGGGCCGGTACTACCGATGCCGGTACTACCGGGCTTCCAAGCCGGTACTACCGAGCACCTGCAGGAAGCTACGAAATCGAAGGGGGTGAGATGCAATCTCAGATCTAGCAATTACCCCACTTCCCTAGATGTTGTAGATGACGATTGTAGCTTCCTCACGTCTTGATTCCTTGCCAAAATGTGGATCGAGCCTTCCCAACCTAAGATAGAGTGATAGAGGGGGGAAGAACACGAAGAACACAAGAACAAGCGTAATATGCAAGGAAACAAGAATAATAAGAGCAACAAGGGACGGGGACACAAGATTTTATCCCGAGGTTCACTTGGTTGCCACCAAGCTAGTCCCCGTTGAAGCAAGCCCAAGGTTGCCGCCGATCCTCTCGCTAGTGGTGACACTAAGCCAACCTCTCCACGATGGAGTGCTCACCAAGAGCTCTAGCTTTTGATCCGGCCGGACCACTTGGCGCTCTTCACGCCTCTTTCCACTAGAGTTGCTCTTCGCGATCTCCCGCGGGGCGAGCACAATGCCCCTCACAAAGCTTCTCCGGAGCCACGCACAATCTCCACGCGGGCTTCACGACGGAGACACGCACCAAGCCGTCTAGGAGGTGGCAACCTCCAAGAGTAATAAGCACCACCGGCTTGCAACTCAATCACCTAGTGCCAACTCTTGCAATCTCTCATGCACCGCACTAGAATCGCTCTCTCACACAATCGGATAAGCACTAATAAGCATATGTGAGTTAGAGGGCTCCTAAGCACTTCCCAACCATGGACACAAAGTCCCTAGGGTGCTCAACCTTGCCCAAGGGCCGGCCACCCCTCTATTTATAGAGGGGAGCCACAAACTAGCCGTTTTCCCCTTCTCCCGAGCTTTCACGCCTTCGGTCGGTACTACCGACCCAAGGGTCGGTACTACCGGCGGTCAAAAGGACCGTTAGAATCGCCTTTCTAACACGGGCGGTAGTAGGGTCGGTAGTATGGTCGGTACTACCGACTTCAGGGTCGGTACTACCGGCCCCGGTACTACCGAGGTTATGGCGGTACTACCTCTAGGCCAAAACTCCTCCGAACAGAGAGTTTGCGCGCTGCCTACAGAGGGGTCGGTAGTAGGGTCGGTACTACCGACTTCAGGGTCGGTACTACCGGCCCCGGTACTACCGAGGTTATGGCGGTACTACCGGTAGGCCAAAAACTCCCCCGAACAGAGAGTTTTGCAATCTGCTCGCGGAGGGGTCGGTAGTACCGAGGTTATGGCGGTACTACCGGCCTCAGGGTCGGTAGTAGGGTCGGTACTACCTCTAGGCCAAAACTGACCTCCGCGCTAAAACGACCATAACTCTTAGCTCCGAACTCCGATTTCGATGATCTTGGACATTTTGGAAAGCTTATTCAGAGGGCTACACATCCCACATGAATACAAGATCCAAATCACAAAGGATTAGTACAGAATTCCAATCCAAGATCCATCGCTTCTCTTTTTCAACCAAAGTTTTCTCCGAAACTTCTCCGAGTTGATCCGAATCAACTCCAACACCTTCTCCTTTGCAAATGTGCCAACACCACCAAGTGTACACCATCATGTGCATGTGTGTTAGCATTTTCACAATCATTTTTCAAAGGATTTTCACTTGCTTTCACCACGCCACTCGATCCTAACAACATCGCAAAGTTAGATCGCTCAAGTGGCACTAGATGACCGATATGCAAACAAGTTTGCTCCTCTTAATAGTACGGCCATCTATCCTAAACCCGGTCATAATCTTCTCTACACACCTATGACCGGTGAAATGAAATGCCCTATAAGTATACCTTTGCCTTGCGCATTCCATTCCATCTCCTCCATGTGTTGATGCAACACATGCACCAACCTCTTCATCAAATGATATGATCCACTTCATATCATCACATGGCCTCCATGGTCCATCGATCTTGACATCACTTGCTCTTCACCATCGCTTCGGTCCTTCGGCGCCAAGTCTTGCTTAAGCCTCCCGACACTCGGAACCAACGGCTTCAAAGCCTCCAACTTGCCCTTCACCTTTGCAACCGGTCCATCAAGCCAAGTCTTGCCTTGATCTTCACCATCTTAGCCACATGACCACATGTCATGTTTCATGTGCATTAAGCTCCTTCTTCACATGTGTGAGCCTTGCAACATCTTCCAAGCCATTTCACCTCTATGGCATATGTTGCTCACACATGATCACCTATGGACTAATCACCTGTGTAATTCACTTCAAACACATATTAGTCCACCTAAGTTGTCACTCAATTACCAAAACCAAACTAGAACCTTTCAATCTCCCCCTTTTTGGTAATTGATGACAACTCTACAAAGATATGGAAATTAAGCTTATTCCAAGCTAGCACTTCACAAGAATGTAAATTGCTAACTTGGTTTGGATTCATGTTGCTTGCCCAAGCTATTTTACCATGTGTAAAGGATTTTGGACAAGTAGCACAAATCCGAATTGGTAGTATTAGCTCCCCCTACATATGTGCTAGAGTGTTTGAAAATGAAACTTGCACATATGCATAGATATCGAAGTGTGGGAGAGTAATTACTACCAAAAAGTGCTAAGGTGTATAGAATAACCTTTGAAGCGTGTTATCGATGAAGTTCATAGTTGTACACCTTCTTTAGCACCAAGAGTAGCTAGACATCATAAAAACTAGAAAACCCCGTGAGATCAACTTTAGAAGCAAGGGTCTAGTTTGCATGAAAAGCACAAGTCTAGCTATCAACCTATGCATGCTAGTTATCAAATCACCAATTAAGCCCTATAACTAGCATACACCACACAAGCATGCATATAAGATTTGAAAGCTTTGAAAGCTTATGCAATGCAAGCAAGCACATGATTATGCACATATCAAATGCAACAACCAAGTTCATGAGCTTGCTCCCCCTACTTGTGTGCTCAAAAACATTTTCATTTTATCTTTACATTCTCTCCCCTCATTTTATCTTTGTTCTCCCCCTTTCATTTTATCTTTGTTATACTTTCTCCCCCTTTGTCATCTATTTCCATAAAAGGTTTGCATAAAGGAGGTTCAAATTTGTTAAGAGAGAGATGTTTGTTTCATTTCATTTGTGGTTCAACCTAGATCATTTGCATGAAACATTTAACACTGTTTGCTCTAGAGTAAGCTTCTTCACACATTTTTGCAATGGTTATCTTACTCACGTTGGTTAAATGTTCCATTGCTCATTCTCTAGATTAAACACTAGGATTGCAAGCCCATAAACATGTTATATGTTACCACTAGATCATGTAAAGCATAGAAGCAATAGTGGCATCATATAAGCATCAAAACATTTGATTTTCATGGATGCCCCTAGATAGTATCACAAGGATGTCTATATGCTCTAATCAAGTCCTAAGCATAGTATGAATGCATATGACAAACAATGATACCTTGCTATCTTGGAGTAGAGGTTAGTCATTTGATTCCAACTCCGAAAATAGCAATGTGAAGTCCATGGTGAAGACCAATAGATACCAATTGAAAGAATCAAATCTTCACCCATATGATCAAGTGCACTATCTTGTTGTGGTTGGCTTGCTTCTTCATTTGACCTTTGCTTGCATATAAATACCACTTGAGTTGGCAAGATTTGCTTTTCTATCTTGGATGTTGCTTGCTTTGCTTGGTCAATCCTTTCATTGCTTCAACTAAGCATCTCAAATATCCTTTGAATCACCACTTCCATATTAGCCTTCCAAGTACCACACTTGGTTAACCTACAAAAGGCGGCAAGCCCCTACATAAGGGAGAAGTGACCTTTCTCCAAAGAACATCCTTGATCCTTACTCGAAATGCCTTTGTTTGATTGATCCAATGGTGAACTCATCATGATGGAAGCTTCTTGCAAAGTTGCCTGAGTTCAACTCTTCCTTCTTTGAGTCCTTTTCTTTCTTCCAAATGATCTTCAATTGATACTAGGACTTGATCTTTCTCTTCATCTTGATGTTGGTCTTGATCTTCAATTTGAGTACCAAATGTGTGCCAAATACACTCTTCAATCAAATGAACTTGTATACTTCTAGCTCATCTCAAAACCAAACATAGGTCCCTCAAACATGATTCCAACTTGAGGGCCTTTCAATCAAAGTGACTCTAGATTAATCCAATAATTGTCACTTTTCTGGCAGATTCTGTCCTTCTCAAAGAAACATGCATATCTCCCAAAATATAAGTCCAATGACTATGAAATTTGGTGGAGATGTACCTCTCTAAGTTTTCTAGCAGCCATAAAAATTTGAGCTTCATTGGCTTTCTAGATTGCTACCAGATTTCAATTCTTTCCATAGTACTACATGCTGAAAGCTGCTGCACTATAGTTGACAAGATCTACTCCAAAACCAAAGTATATCTTATCCAATAATCATGAATTTTGCACAGAAACTAATATCATAAGTGTAGAGCATGTGTACCAAATTTCAAGCCAATCCAAATAGATTTGATCATTCAAACATGGCTATTATCACAGCTAGCTCAGATTTCAGATTTTTGACAACTTGGAGCAATTGAGCTATACTCTACCAATTTGAATCAAACTTGAGCTAACATGTTTGAATACTCTCACAAGACATATATCCATTCAAATCACTTACTAAAAGAAGTCTCATGAACATATCCATTCAAACTAACTCAATTTTGATCACTAAGCATCAAATCCATTCAATCATCTTATAGCAAGCAACATATGCATATATATCCGATTCAATCATCTCATATGCATCTAAAATAACATGATCAACTAGAGATATACCTTAGTAGCTCATGATCATCCAAAAGCAAGCTTCAACTAAATTTGATTGCAAGCCTTCAAATATTCCATTTTACCACCACAACTTGATCTTTTGCACTTGTATGTTGTAGCACTTGGACTTCACTCTTTTGTCTTGGCATTGGGATGGATTTGCACTAAGCTTCATTACTTGATTCAATCACATGATGATCAACATAGAACAAATTGAATCAAGTCTCCAATGCCATGGTACCTACACACATTCATCCACTAGTTGATGGTACCCAAACTTGTTTGGGTCCTCTCAAGTTAGGTGCAACATACTTTGGCATAGCCTTAGTATGAATAGCGGGATGAGTTGTAATGGTAGTCTTAGAGGTACCATTATCATCCTTCCTAAGCATAGAATCATTAGCAATTGAAATAGGCTTAGGAATGTTACCTAGGGGACATGAATGAGCCATGTGTCCCCTTTCCCGGCATGAGTAGCAATTTCTTCTTGATTGAGCCTTCTCTTCCTTGCTCATGTGTTGCTTCTCATTGCCTTGCCTCACTTGGGTTGCTTGAGCCTTCTTCTCAAGCTTGTTGGGACACTTTGAGGCAAAGTGACCCATCTTCTCACATTCATAGCACTTGACTTGGGCGAGGTCTTGTGTTGATCTTGATCTTCTACCTCCCCTTCTTGTCTTCTTCCCCATATTATCATCTTCATGGTTGATCTTGATTTGATCTTGGGGCTTCTTCTTGTTGGGGCAAGCTTTTGCAAGATGTCCCATCTCATGGCATTGATAGCACATGAAATGAGATAGCTTTTCTTGTTCTTGCTTCTTCATTTCTCTTTCATATCTTCTCTTGCCCCATCTCTTGCCTTTGACATTGCTCTTGTTGAAGCCAATGCCACTCATGTCACCATAGCTTCTTTGATTTTTCATCATGTGCTCATGGGTGACCTTTGATCTACACCACCTCTCTAACTTGTTGCTCAAGTTCTTCACTTCACTTTTGAGCTCATTGTTCTCCTTCAAAATGTTAGTCTCACAAGACAAGGAAGTAGAACAAGCATCTATATGTGAAGAACATGGCATAGATAATAAATCATTACAAGAGGTGGATACATGCTTCTTCTCTACATCACAAGGGTTAGCACAAATATGTGATTGATCATTTGACCCAAATGATGAGCTCTCACTAGTTTTAGTTTCTACATTAGAAAGCTTCTTAGTGAGAAAAGCATGGTCTTGTACCAAGTTGTCATGAGCAACACTAAGTTCCTCATGAGTCAATTTAAGCTCATCATGTGAACAAGTAGTGACATAAAGTAGATGCTTTTGTTGTTCACATGCATACTTTAGAAATGAGTTTTCTTTTTCCAATTTTGCATTTTTAGACATCTCATTTTCTAAAGCTTTGGTGAGTCTACATACAAGCTCTACATTTGGATCATCACAATCAACTACCACATTTGCAAATGATACCTTGGTGTCACCGTGTGACATGAAGCAATGTGGTGTAGAGGAAGAGCTTGTGGAGACATCACTCTCATAGCCATCATCATTGTCAAGTGATCTTGTGGATTGATCATCATCTTCATCACTTGACCATGAGGTGGAGCAATCTTCCACAACCGCCATGTTGTGGTCATGCTCAACATCCTCATGTGCCTCCTTCTCGGGCTCACTAACATCATCATCATTTGGATCACTCCCATACTTGTCATTTAGGTACTTCCACATGTTATGGGAGGACTCCATATCCATGATCTCACTAAAGATATCATCATGCAAAGATCTAAAAATGATGTTAGTAGCTTGACACTCGAGATCTAGGCATTTCTCTTGTGCTTGAGTTAGATTCTTTTCATCCAACACATGAGAAAAGCCTACATCTACGATCCACCACATTTGAGGGCAAATAAACTTGAAATTACACATCATCCAAGTTTTCCATCGTGTAAAGTGAGTGCCATCAAAAATGTGTGGACAATCAATTCCTAGCCCGTAAGTCGCCATCCTCTCGGGTCGGTGAAGACCACAAATGAGAGACCTAGCTCCGATACCACTTGAAGGGTCGAGATGGCGGACTAGAGGGGGGGGGGTGAATAGTCCCTTTTAAAATTAAACTTAATAGGAGCGGCTAACCGAAACAAATGCGGAATTAAAACTATCGGTCTAGCCAAGACTACACCCCTCTACCTATACTCTATGACACCTTACAAAAGATCCTAATCAATGCAAATAAGGTGTCGGGCTAGCTAGAGCTCACCTAACCAATTCTAGAAGCAAGGTCACACAAGCCTATGCAACTAGTACTTCAAGCACGGGGGAGCTCCTAAGCAATCTAGCAAGCAAAGCACAAAGCCTAAGCTCACTAGCAATGCTCAATAACAAGGCTACCCAAGCCAAATTAGAGAGCTCAACTTAGCTACACAAACTAAGCAACTAAACACTAGCACAAGAATAAATATTGCAATACAAGCTAGTGCAAACAGCAGGCAGTCGGTACTACCGAGCTGTAGGGCCGGTACTACCGATGCCGGTACTACCGGGCTTCCAAGCCGGTACTACCGAGCACCTGCAGGAAGCTACGAAATCGAAGGGGGTGAGATGCAATCTCAGATCTAGCAATTACCCCACTTCCCTAGATGTTGTAGATGACGATTGTAGCTTCCTCACGTCTTGATTCCTTGCCAAAATGTGGATCGAGCCTTCCCAACCTAAGATAGAGTGATAGAGGGGGGAAGAACACGAAGAACACAAGAACAAGCGTAATATGCAAGGAAACAAGAATAATAAGAGCAACAAGGGACGGGGACACAAGATTTTATCCCGAGGTTCACTTGGTTGCCACCAAGCTAGTCCCCGTTGAAGCAAGCCCAAGGTTGCCGCCGATCCTCTCGCTAGTGGTGACACTAAGCCAACCTCTCCACGATGGAGTGCTCACCAAGAGCTCTAGCTTTTGATCCGGCCGGACCACTTGGCGCTCTTCACGCCTCTTTCCACTAGAGTTGCTCTTCGCGATCTCCCGCGGGGCGAGCACAATGCCCCTCACAAAGCTTCTCCGGAGCCACGCACAATCTCCACGCGGGCTTCACGACGGAGACACGCACCAAGCCGTCTAGGAGGTGGCAACCTCCAAGAGTAATAAGCACCACCGGCTTGCAACTCAATCACCTAGTGCCAACTCTTGCAATCTCTCATGCACCGCACTAGAATCGCTCTCTCACACAATCGGATAAGCACTAATAAGCATATGTGAGTTAGAGGGCTCCTAAGCACTTCCCAACCATGGACACAAAGTCCCTAGGGTGCTCAACCTTGCCCAAGGGCCGGCCACCCCTCTATTTATAGAGGGGAGCCACAAACTAGCCGTTTTCCCCTTCTCCCGAGCTTTCACGCCTTCGGTCGGTACTACCGACCCAAGGGTCGGTACTACCGGCGGTCAAAAGGACCGTTAGAATCGCCTTTCTAACACGGGCGGTAGTAGGGTCGGTAGTATGGTCGGTACTACCGACTTCAGGGTCGGTACTACCGGCCCCGGTACTACCGAGGTTATGGCGGTACTACCTCTAGGCCAAAACTCCTCCGAACAGAGAGTTTGCGCGCTGCCTACAGAGGGGTCGGTAGTAGGGTCGGTACTACCGACTTCAGGGTCGGTACTACCGGCCCCGGTACTACCGAGGTTATGGCGGTACTACCGGTAGGCCAAAAACTCCCCCGAACAGAGAGTTTTGCAATCTGCTCGCGGAGGGGTCGGTAGTACCGAGGTTATGGCGGTACTACCGGCCTCAGGGTCGGTAGTAGGGTCGGTACTACCTCTAGGCCAAAACTGACCTCCGCGCTAAAACGACCATAACTCTTAGCTCCGAACTCCGATTTCGATGATCTTGGACATTTTGGAAAGCTTATTCAGAGGGCTACACATCCCACATGAATACAAGATCCAAATCACAAAGGATTAGTACAGAATTCCAATCCAAGATCCATCGCTTCTCTTTTTCAACCAAAGTTTTCTCCGAAACTTCTCCGAGTTGATCCGAATCAACTCCAACACCTTCTCCTTTGCAAATGTGCCAACACCACCAAGTGTACACCATCATGTGCATGTGTGTTAGCATTTTCACAATCATTTTTCAAAGGATTTTCACTTGCTTTCACCACGCCACTCGATCCTAACAACATCGCAAAGTTAGATCGCTCAAGTGGCACTAGATGACCGATATGCAAACAAGTTTGCTCCTCTTAATAGTACGGCCATCTATCCTAAACCCGGTCATAATCTTCTCTACACACCTATGACCGGTGAAATGAAATGCCCTATAAGTATACCTTTGCCTTGCGCATTCCATTCCATCTCCTCCATGTGTTGATGCAACACATGCACCAACCTCTTCATCAAATGATATGATCCACTTCATATCATCACATGGCCTCCATGGTCCATCGATCTTGACATCACTTGCTCTTCACCATCGCTTCGGTCCTTCGGCGCCAAGTCTTGCTTAAGCCTCCCGACACTCGGAACCAACGGCTTCAAAGCCTCCAACTTGCCCTTCACCTTTGCAACCGGTCCATCAAGCCAAGTCTTGCCTTGATCTTCACCATCTTAGCCACATGACCACATGTCATGTTTCATGTGCATTAAGCTCCTTCTTCACATGTGTGAGCCTTGCAACATCTTCCAAGCCATTTCACCTCTATGGCATATGTTGCTCACACATGATCACCTATGGACTAATCACCTGTGTAATTCACTTCAAACACATATTAGTCCACCTAAGTTGTCACTCAATTACCAAAACCAAACTAGAACCTTTCACACGAACACCGGCGCCTCGAGGCTGGGCTTGTTCCTGCACTAGGGTTTTCTCGAGCTGCAGCAGGCGCTGTCGGTCCTCCTCAGCCTTGGCGATGGCCTCCCGCAGCTGCGCGAGCTGCGCCGCCCGGTCGTCGTTGTGCTGAGATGGTGCAGCCGGTGCCGGGGGTTCGTTCCTCCCCTGAACGCGTGATCCGCCTGCCGCAGCCACGTCTCCGGGCTCTTCGAGGTTGAGCGCCGGCCTGGTGTCGTCGTCGCTGTCGTCCTCGGCATCGTCCACGACCCCCTCGAGCTGGAAGCACTCCCTGATGGGATCCTAGAGGTCAGGGTCGTGGTAGTCGTATTCGTCCGAGTCGGAGCTGTTGACGTCGCACCGCCTTGGCTCGTGCTGGGACTGCAGCTCGCGGTGCCACTCTCCGATGGTGGCTCGACGACTCGTGAGAAGCTGCGGTCGACGTGTGCGGGGTAGACGATCTCCAGGTCGGCGGTCGCTCGTAGGATTGCGCCCGGACGTTCCCCCCGCTCTGCCGTCGCCCGGTCCTGGCGGCGCTCGTCGAGGTGGTGGGCGTAGACAGCTGCGGAGTTGTTGAGGCCAAACGGGTACCGCTGGCGTCGAGCGCGGTACACCTTGTGCGGGAGGAAGCCAGGTGGTGTCGACGGAGCACGACTCGGGGGCCTCTGGCCAGGCTCCCGGTCCGTGCGCATGACGAACGCGAACTCGCTGTGAGAGTGCGCGCGCGCCCTAGAAGTCTCCAGCCGTGCGCCGGGCAGGTTCCTCCTCGGGGACCCCGCGCCGGCAGCGGGGAAGTGGGTGTACGCCGCGGGCACCGCCTGTGCCTGGCGACGATGGTGACGACGGCGCCGCTCACGAGGTGGCGACGCGTGGTGGTGCGGGCGACGCGCCACGCCTCCCGCGCGGGGTGGCGTGACACGCCCTCCGCTCGGGCCCTCCGTGGAGAGCAGGGTCAGCTCGTTGCCGCTGCCGGTGGCCAGGAACTCGAGGCTCCCGAACCAGATGACGGCACCAGCAGAGAACGAAGGAGTGGAAGAAGCCATCTAGGAAACGACGAGAAATCGACTCGGACACGCGAAGCCCCCTACTTGGCGCGCAAACTGTCGGTGTTTCGACCCCGGGGGTCTGACACCAACGAGTAATATGATCGCGTGCTCTCTTCCTGGATGGTGATGCAAGATGATACAAGGATTTATCCTGGTTCGGGCAAAGAAGGCCCTACGTCCAGCGGAGGGATGGTTCTTGTATTACTTGCACCTAAGTGCTTGTACAGGGGCAATACAAGCTCAACGAGCGTGGACCAGGGTCCGGACTCGTGCGTATGTGTGGCGTTATATGGACTTGCGAAGCGTGTACCTACGTGTGCGTGAAGGGCCCTGGTGTCCCCTTTTATAGAACAAGACGAGGCCAGAGTTACACGGGGTTACACAGGGTTACACAGGAGTCGGGATGTACAACGCCTAATACGGCGGAGGGTAGGAATGCTGTCTTGTCGAAGATACTGGAGCCGGCGTGGGGGTTGCTGTTGAAGCGTCCTTGAAGCGTGGCCTCCATCCCGGGCGCGGACGTAGAGGCGTGGCGACGTGAGGCCGTACAGCGCCCATTCCGGTACGTACAAGTCGTGGCAGGGTCCCTCCGGGTCTTGGGGTACCTGTCCTCCAATGGCATGAAAGCTGTTAGGGCTCGAGGGGCGCCGGGCCGGCCTCGAGGTGGCGCCTACGGGGGCTCGAGTCCCCGCAGGCATGGGCAAGTCCCGGAAGGCCCGGTCGTACGGCGGGAATCCGGGCCTCGAGATGTGGCTCGGATGTGCAACAGCGCAGAGCATGGCCCAACAATGCTGTACTTGTGCCTTTTGCCCATGCTTGTGGTGAAAACGAGATTTGACTCTGCCCTGGTTCACTGTGGCACACGTCGGGTTCCAGAGGACATGACCGGAGTAGGTGAACGCATTAAATGCGTAGTGTGGGATTGGCATCCGATGCCTGGTGCTGCTCGAGGGTGGCATGATGTGTCTCGAGGGATAGGTTACCGTACTAGTGAGGCTCGAGGTCCCCGCGTGGGGTCTCGAGGAGCGGTGCAGGGCTCGAGGCCTATGTGCCGGGGCTCGAGGGGTAGGCTGCCGTGAGGCGGACAGTAAGGCTTCGGCGGCCCTGGGCTCCCTGGTGATGGGCCGGCGTCGTAGGCCTCGAGGGGTTGGCTTTTTAGAAGGGATGACTTGCTAGGTTTGTTATTAATTGGTGTTCTAGGTTTAACCTATTTGTTTTGCGTTGATTGGGGTACCCTTTTGTGGCCCCCGACAGTGCCCTAATAATTTCTACGAACATAGTTTAAAAAGAAACAAATAAAGAAAGAGATCAAATAAGTACCGACTTCCAAACAACTCTCTCCACAACCCTCCACTATAATGTTCGTTTTTTATTATTTCTAAGCCTCATCTAGTTAACTCTCTCATACCAAGTTTTTTAAAAAGGTGACGGAGGACAAAGAATTTCCACCTGAAATATATTAACCACAGATGCCGAGAGGATCTCGGTAGTGGAGAGCTAGCACCCTGCAAAGTTTACACGTACGTGAAAGAGCGGGAAGGAGAGATTACATCTGCTGGGCTATTTCTAAGTTTACACCCTGCTATATTATTATATTGTTTCATTAATTTTTACATAGTACTATATATATATTATTTCCTTATTTTTTACACAACAATATTTCCTTGGCTTTTGTCAGTTGGTATAAGTTAGTCTTTCTGGTGGCTTTTTCTGTGGAAAAATTCTTAGTCACCAGAAAACAGATTTGAAATTTATGAATTTTACACAAGTATGCATATAAATTATTTTGAATTTTTGCTAATAACTAAAATAAAATTATGAGCACAAAGTTTTTCTATAAAATATTATAGTACAAACTAATCCACCAAGCTGTTAAATGGGCATTGAAAATAAGTAGCTAAAAAATATGAGCACGTGTATTAAATTGATGGCTCAGCTCGAATTTGTTTGGGCAAGTTCGGCATCAAAGAACAAGGATAGTACTGTATCTAATAAGCTATATCTAGTTTTCAGTTTCGCTCTTGATATATATTGCTTCAATATTTTAATCTTGAGTTTTTATATAAAATTAGTGCAAATAATGCTTGTGATTGAATTTAAAGATTTTGATGCTAATTTAAAAAAAATATCAAAATTTGCAAATTATTTACTCTTTTATATAATTACGCTTTATAGAGTCCAAGGGTCAATTTAAATGTGGAATTATCTCTTTTTCGACGACTTTATATTAAGTTGATATATTGGTTTTATAATTCTAAAGAAGCTAAGTCTTCCATTTTTTTCGTATTATCAAAAAAAAAGTATGGATCCTCGATTGTTGCCGCTGCTACTTGATCGAACAAAATACGACCAAAACAAAAACGAAAGTTTGGCATATCGAACAAGCAATTGTGACAACTGTGATGCGATCCCTCCCCACACCCCACTTGTTGTAAAAAGCCTCGATCCTTGGAACATGTGATGATGACGTGACAACTCTAATTCGAACCCTCTTTATTTGTTTTTCAACGAGATTCGTCTTTGGCAAGTTGAAGTGAATCCTTCTTCACATGAGTAGACGACGTACTCCTAAAATATGAGCCCAGCAGCAAATTAAAATTACTTAATTTGGGAAACACCATACTCAATCCGTTTTAAATAATTATAAGACGTTTAGGCTTTTCTACGCTATGTCTAGTGCATTTAGAAAAATCAAAACATCTTATACTCCCTAAAGTTTAGTGATCATGTTTGGTTATATAAATGCTCCCTAAATTTATTGCTAATAATTTCAGTACCGGAGAACGGGCCTTTAGCCCCGGTCGAAAATGGCCTTTAGCCCCGGGCATGGAGCCGGGGCTAAGGAATCGGGACTAAAGGCCCGACCTTTAGCCCCGGTTTCCGGCCCCGGGGCTAAAGGGGGACCTTTAGCCCCGGTTGGTAATACCAACCGGGACTAAAGAGTGTGAGTGAAGACTCCTTGAGCTAGAATATTCCTTCGAATTATTATAAAGGGCACATGGGCAGCACATAAAACCATTCCGCTTGTTTGCCTCGGCCACTCTTAAAAAATAATGCACGCCATCAATGAACTCTTTTGAGCGACGATCGGCATTGTACATCCAGTGACGTGTCATCGTCTGCATTATATGACATATCACATAATTATATCGATCTCTCATTCTTATAAACAAATGAAATTAAAAAATGACTGGCATGAAATTTAGTAAGAATCACTAGTGGCATAAAAGTAGTAGCAGTTGAACTTGTCTAATTAATTATTACATCAAGATAACAGTGCAGCCTAATCCACTTGGCCACAACCAAAGCAACTAACAACACCTGCACATTTTTCCCACATCACAGTCCAACAAGATGTACTGCCTGCCACTCCAACCTGATAGGAAGGTAAGGTAGGGGTAGGTGCAGTAGGAATTGAGTTGATTCTTGAGTTAAAAGCCTCTAGAGCTGCAGAAGCTTCCTCAAAAGACTTGTACTTTTTATGCACAGCTCCCTTAACTTTGAGGACATACTGACTGCACTCGGCCCAGCTGGTGTAAATACCTGGCTTGGTGCCCTCGAAAACAACATACCAAACAGGCATCCTTCTGCATTTTGTAAACTAAAGTATTATATATTTCTAATTTCCGTAAACAACTAATTTAACTGATCTCTATTTCTCCAAAATAATAAAATATACTAATTAAACCGGTCACATTTTGTAAACTAAAGTATTATATATTTCTAATTTCTGTAAACAAATGAAATAAATGATCTCTATTTCTCAAAAAAAAATAATTAAACCGGTCACATTTTGTAAACTAAATTATTATATATTTCTAATTTCTGTAAACAAATGATTTAAATGATCTCTATTTCTCAAAAAAAACTAATTAAACCGGTCACATTTTCTAAACTAAAGTATTATATATTTCTAATTTCTGTAAACAAATGATTTAAATGATCTCTATTTCAAAAAAAACTAATTAAACCGGTCACATTTTCTAAACTAAAATATTATATATTTCTATTTTTATCAACAAATGATTTAAATGATCTCTATTTCTCTAAAAGACTAAAATAAACTAATTAAACGGTCATATTTTGTTTTTAGAGTAATAATTTGAACTATCAAGTCAATAAACTCAAAATAGCTAAAAAATGAATAACTTAAGCTAGTAACCTTTCAAGGAGTCGATGGCGGTGTAGATGTGATGAAATAAATCAATCGCCGGAGATGTGTTAACAAACAAAAATCACCGGAGAAGAGAGCAAACAAGCTGAATGAAGAAAAAAATGAAGACAGGAGCTCGGGCACGGCTGGAGGTGTCAAAAGTAGTTCAAATATAGGGAGGGACATTTAGCCCCGGTCCTTATATCCAGCCGGGGCTAAATGTTGGCATTTAGCCCCGGCTGGGTACACCAACCGGAACAAAACCTTTTAGTCCCGGTTGGTGTTACCAACCGGGGCTAAAGATACCAACATTTAGCCCCGGCTGGATACACCAACCGGGGCAAAACCTTTAGTCCCGGTTGGTGTTACGGCCCGGGGCTAAAGGCCGGTCTTTAGCCCCGGTTGGTAACACCAACCGGGACTAAAGGCCCCTATGACAATTGAGCCGTTGGGCTGGGGAACTTTAGCCCCGGTTGGTGTTACCAACCGGGGCTAAAGATCTTTCTAGTCCCGGGTGCAAATTTTTCCGTGACTAAAGCTGATTTTGCAAATCGTCCAAAGGCCTGTTCTCTAGTAGTGTTTAGAACCGAAACAAAGTGAGGTGTTTAGTATTTTATATATGGACTAATTTTAGTGACTAAACTTTAGAGAGGTATAACCAAACAGGGCCTTAGCTTCGTTCTATAAGTCTAACTTCACATCGACAAGCTACTAGTACAAATCACTATGAAAACATGAGCTTTGCTATGGTACCTCCAAATGATTATGATCAGTTCATTTATTTTGATCGGATGGTTATGATCACATGTTACCTCTGAAGAGGTAATAAGTGAAATATATATTTATTCAATTATTTATTTTTGTAAAGTAGGATAAATTAGGGAAGTTTTAGGAATAAAAATCTTGTTTTAGATTGGATTGATGCATGTGTGATCCTGAAGATAATGATAAATCATTTTATTTTGCAACTTTAAATTTGATATATTTCGATTACCATGTACATGTGACTTAATACATTTAAATTTGCATGTGTCAACGTGACATGTACTGATTTGTATGCGACATGTTTCTCACTAAAATTTTGTGTACTACCGTTCATAGGATTTGAAATAATTGTGTGGGTATAGATTTAAAATATGTGTAAAACGTAAACATATTTATCAATATATATTTTCTTCACTTAATATGTCTTGGGCAATAAACGGATGGCATCTGACGCAACATAATTTTTAATTGAGTATATGAATTAAAATGGATCGTTCTAATACTTATTTTTTTAATCAAGTAATTGTAATATATTAGGGGCAACCAATCATAGAAAGGAGGGGGTGCGGCAAGGAAGGTATCATACGTCCATATTTGTGTATCCCATGATTAAAGGGGATTTGAGAATATTTGTTTTTAACTATATTATAATTAATCAATTAGTAAATTTAAAAATCTACAAAATTCAATGGCTCAGATTTGTTTGAGGTATTACCACCTAGCAAGTAAAGAGGGCACCATAGCATTGCCCATGAAAACATATTTCATGTGCAGAATTTAGTCAAGCTAATTAATCTGATTGTAAATGCCAATATGTTTTTCAATAAACATAACAGAAATTTGAGAATTTAGATTTAAATTGCAGCTAAAGCATGACATATAATTTGAACGGAGACTTCAAAACAAACGTTATGGTTTAGTTAGCACCCTTTGATGAGAGAGCTGAGCAAGAGGTTTCAAGAACGTACAATATTTGTGTGTTTAGAGAATTATATGAAGAGAATAAACAAACAAAAAAATCATGGGTATTTCTAGACATGAGCGCTAGGGGAAAAACAAAATATTTGATGAAAGAACACGAGTTCTTCCGTTGGAGCATATATATTTTTCTAGATGCTGTTAATCAAAGTGTCGTGTCGGATGGCCGATGCAGTTATATATATATATATATATATATATATATATATATATATATATATATATATATATATATATATATATATATATATTTCTGAGTAGTGGTAGTAATAAATCTCTATTGAATGTAGTACATGATAAGTTTATTATTATTATTATTATCATTTATTCTCATGAAAAGCTGTGTGCCCAATAAAGCACTGTTTGGAAGTATTTGTGCTCGAATGGAGAAGCTGATGGACACTTTACATTGATTGTGATATGGCTAGCATATAGCTAGATAGTACATGGAGATCATTTCAGCAGCATTGACCGATCGATCAATGTCACACTCTAATAATTAACTAATCTACAATAATTCTACACATCGATCATATTTTTACAGGGAGAGGTTAAAATTAAAGATGATACTTCCTCTCTTAACTTCCATTCTTCTTCGCCCCGCCTCCTTGTTATCCCCTATAGCTAGGGTTATTTTCGGGGAGCCATTGCACGGTAATATATATAATAAGTTTACACCAACAGTTGCAAGAACAGCCATACATATACATATACATATACATATACATATACATATACATATACATATACATATACATATACATATACATTATACCCTATTGTTATATATATGCATGCATGCATCCGTATATTTATCACCATTGACATATATCATCGGAGAGTATCAGGGGCCAGCATGGTCGTACGTCTTGGGCGCCGTCATTTGTTTTCTTCACATCACTGGAACTTCAGATACTTGGCTCTGGTGAATCCAATAAAACACGTACAGTACGTAATTAGGAGATCGATACGCGTCCGTGAGGGCATATGTCAATAATGTAGTAGCTTTGCTAGCTCTTGATATGTGTCAGAAAATGGAGATGTCGGCAAAGGATGATATAGCAGGCATGTGGAAATTAATGTACACATATCTAGTATATAGTATATATGTATATCTAGTCATCTAGATACTACCTAGCTTTTTTTTTAGAGAGAAAGATAGCTAGCTTAATTATATGTGTGTGTATCTAGCTAGCTAGCTTTCCAACAATAAAAAGCTTATCACTGTCACACACACATGGATGCATGCATCAGGATTAGATCTCATGTGACCAACTAGCTCTACTACATACTGTAGTGCATGCCATCATCATGCCATGCTATGCATGCATGTCCACGACGTACAGTTTCCACATACGGAGTACACACACCTATTGTACGTACGTACGCAGTACCAACCAAACTGATGCTGAAGGACCAAAATTTAAAGCGTGGTTTGATGATGACTGCGGGCGTACCTGGAGCTGGCGGCCATGTCGTCGTCGAGGCCGCCGCCGCCGCCGCCGCCGCCGTAGCCGTAGCCGTAGCGGGGGAAGGGGACGCGGCCGGCCTCGATCTGGGTGACGTCGTGGACGAGCTGCTCGAAGTGGCGGCGCACCTCGTCGGCGGACTTGGTGCCGCCCATGTAGCGGGCGATGTTGTGCCACCGGTCCGGTGTGTCCCGGTCGTACACCGCCAGCGCGCACTCGAACTGCTTGTTCTGACGCTGCGTCCACGCCCGGGACGACGACGACCCGCCGCCGGAAGCCATTGTTGCTTGTTCTCTGTTCTCGTTCGTTCTAACTCTGAGCGCTCAGTGCTGCTATAGCTCTGCTTTCTACAAGTGCGCCAAGTGTATCAGTGTCAGATCGATCTAGATCGAGTGCATGCAATGCAAGCATATGCAGATGGTTCGTTACTGACTTACTGGGATAATGAAACTGGCTGGCAGGAGGAGGAGTGTATATATAGAGGAAGAGAGCGTGTGCATGCAGCATGATATGCACATGCACTGCACACGTATGACGTACGGTACGGTCGGACGAACAAGATACCGGCCGGCCCGAGAGATCGAGAGCTCGCTGCTGATGAGTGCTGACACACCTACGTCTACGTGACGTGCGTGCGTGGTCCGAGCCTCCAATCGATCCTTTATTTGTCGTGCTTGGCGCCGCGTGTGCCACTGCCGCCTCTCTCTCTCTCCTTGACCATGGTCAGGTCCACATGTAGCGACAAATTAAATCTAGACCACCAGATGGTTATTACCAGGGTCTTACTTGAAAATAAATAAGATCATTAAAAAGTATTAACACTATATACTTAATTTTTATTGAAATTTTAAAATCTATCAGGGTCGGCGGATCCCGGTGGTATATACTAAATTCGCCACTGCCACATGCATAGTGAGCCTGATCATATATCGATCCATGTTGGTTCACGTTACAATCCACCAAGGATAGTTCGACTGTTATTTAAATAAAATCTAAGCAGGCGGGCATGTTCTCTGTTTGGAGATAATCTAGATACTGATATACTAGAATATATAAATTTTAATGAAGGGTGTTTGGATAGATAGTTGGGTTTTAGAATCTCATTTTAGAATCAAAATGCCTCATTCTCAATTATATATTTATTCTCATTTTTCTTAGGACAACCAAACAATGCCTAACTATTATCTACTCCCTCCGTCCCTAAATAAGTGTCGTTCTCGCTTCCCGAGAAAAAGTTGCCGGCAATTATATATTAAAATATATTAATATTTATGCTAAGTAATTAGTATCATCGGAAAGATCTTTACATCTAGTTTTTTAACAAAATTATTTGGAGATATAAATATTGCATATATTTTCTACAAATTGAGTCAAACACGTGGCACGCACACCAACAACGACACTTATTTAGGGACGGAGGGAGTACATTCTAGCAGTAGATCTTATATATAGTGTTAGTTTATGTGTGTAATTATTTACAAATTACTGATCAAAGTTCACGAAAGGTCGAGCACAAGGAGTACTGAGGAGAGAAAATGTTCCTAGTCAGCAAAGCTTACATGTCATGGTGAAGTACAAGGAAGTGCACCAATCTTGTGTGCATCTAGGTATTTTACATCTTGACTTTCAAGAGAAGAGAGAAAAGCATCTGGACATAACAGAGCGGCATAGTATATAGAGTGCCACTACTAGAAAACAGGCCTTTGGACGATCTATCAACTGAGCTTTAGTCTCGGCACAAAATTACGTCCGGGACTAAAGATTTTTAGTTCCGGTTGGTATTACCAACCCGGACTAAAGGTCAACCTTTAGTCCCGGTTGGTAATACCAACCGGGATTAAAGGGTGACCTTTTAGCCCCGGTTGGTATTACCAACCGGGACTAAATGTCATTCACGAGTGAATTCAAAAGGAAAACATCTAGAACTATATCACGTGGGTTGTGTAGCTTAGTTGGTAAGCGTGCGTGAGATGAGAGGTGTTGAGTTCGAATCACACAAACACACATTTATTTTTTCTCGTGGGAGCCTTTAGCCCAGTTGGAAGCACCCGGGACTAAAGCCTGAGACCTTTAGTCCCGAAGTGCTGCTAAAACCCATTCCCAACCGGGGCTAAAGCCCCTTCCTGTAGTAGTGTGCATTTAACCCCTTTGAGAGCACCAAAGATAGCCTTCAAGAGAGAGAGAGAAAAAGTGAGGGAGAGGAGGGATATTAGAGAGAAGATCTTGCAATGGATCAAGAAGAGTTCGTCCTCACAAGCCTTCAAGAGAGAGAGAGAGAGGGAGAGGAGGGAGATTAGAGAGAAGATTTTGCAATAGATCAAGAAGAGTTCGTCCTCAAGGTTGTGAGGTTGCAGATCCACATCATTATATTGCCACCTCTAATCTGAGTTACACCATCATTTGGTAATGTCTTCCTTCACCAGAAGTAACAACCCCAAAATTATTGTAGACGTCCAAGAGCTGTAGAATCTTGATGCATTGTTGCCTCTATTGCTATACCTAGAGATTGTTGTAATCTCACAAGCAAATGTGGAAGAAGATTTGGCTTGTTTTGCCCTGTGATTTTTTCCCTAATTACAACAATTGCAATTGTAGAAGTTGGAGTGACTAGCATTGCAACTAGTTGTGTTTGTTGTTGGTGCTATTATGATCGATTGTTGCAACTAAGATTAATGTGATAACAACTGATTGGAACCAGTTGTAACTACTGGCATTTCCTCTATTTATATTGTGATGCATATGTTTCCTTCCGTGTGTAGGTTCAGCAAATTTCATTTTGTGGTGAAATTAGTGTTAAACAATTAGGTAATTTCCAGATTAAAATCAGAATATAAATCATGATAAATTGATGATCTAGAGATCTCAGATTATATTGTTTACTAGCATAATAAAACAGGCATAACACGATCTCAAACATGACAAGCAGTGTAAGCATAGCTCGTACACCAGATAGATTGAACTGTATAAACGAAGACATTAGATCACGAGCAGTGTACCTTTCTGTTGCTGGAGAATGCAGTAGTGGAGTCGCTGTTGGTTGATCATCGATGAGCGGGCGAGGAAGAGCTCGGAGCAGATGACGACGAATACGTCTGAACGTAGCACCGCCTGACTTGGATGGTAGATGACACGTTGTTGAAGATGAGAGCAGTCGCGCGACGAGTGCTTGACGACACGTTGTTGAAGACGAGAGCAGTCTGCGATGAGTGCTTTCCAAAAAGCTTATTCGCCTTCTCTCGGTGCAGAAACGCAAAGACGAGGGTTCCAGAGCCGGATTTCGGCGGACTAGCACCGCCTGACTTGGACGGTAGACGACACGTTGTTGAAGACGAGAGCAGTCGCACGACGAGTGCTTGACGACACGTTGCTGAAGACGAGAGCAGTCGTGCGACGAGTGCTTTCCAAAAAGGTTATTCGCCTTCTCCCGGTGCAGAAACGCAAAGACGAGGGTTCCAGAGCCGGATTTCGGCGGACCATTCGCGCAGGTGCCGCGCACCCACGCTAGTCACCCGGCCCGGCTAGGCAAGCGAGCACGCGCGTGTGGACTTCTCTTTCTCCTCCTCACACTAGACTTGAGGAAAGTGGAGAAGACTTCCATATTTAAGTAAATCATCTTCCTCTTCCACTAGCAAGGTGAGACTAAAGAGTGGGCCTCTTTGTACGTCTGAATGAGCCTTTGAGATTTATTAATAATTTCAGAATTTATTATTGGGCCAAACCCGTATAAAATTGTAACAATTATATTAGTGCTTTCGCTGTCACTGGCAAGCTGTGTTAGTGTGGTTATGCCAACGTTGTTGAAGCTTGGGTTGATATTTGTCCGATGTTAAACAAACAAATTCATGCACGTTGCAATTGATATGTTAATCTGATCTTCGATCTATTCCGTGTAAAGTTTTTTCTCTCTCTCTATTCTATGCTAAACACACAAATTTAAGCAAGACGACAGGGCGCGCCCTTCCCCACACCGGTCGTCCTTTGCTATGAAAGCGAATCGTAACCTCTTGCTAATTATCAAAATCTATATCTTCAGTGAAAATAAATATATACGCCACAAATTATCTTGCTGGAATAATCTCTCCATCGCTCATATATATTCTCTATAAAAGGAATGGTACCGTTTGTTTCTTCGTTGAACGGAATGTAATAAAACACCAGCTAGCTAGCTAGTATCAGTCGTCTGTGGTGCACTGTACTGTTTGATCGAAGAGCATCATCTTTCAAGATGCTAGCTCTGAAAAACACTTGAGAAGACAAAGACCATAAATAAATAACATATTTTTTATTCAGAAAAAGAGCTTTATTTCCAGCCTCTCTCTGCGACACCACAGATAATAATACAATAAGCTAAGATTATTATACATGTATATATATAAGATAAGATGCTCCCACGGTGTGTGGAATTCTTCCAGGATCCTGCTTTAACTGATGAGCGGGAACGATACGTTGCCGCTCTCAAATCAAATCAAATTATATCACACAAGTTGGTCTCCCCAGGCTGCAGGCCAGCAGGCAATGGTGCCGGATTCTGTTCTAGCAACTGCGCATGCAGTACGTCTAGCAAGAAGAACATATGGTGCTGTTGGATGCACACTTGCCCTACCTCCGCACACGTGCAGGAGAGCGGCGAAGGTAGCCAATAGTCTGAACTGGACTGAAAGTACGACAGGAATCAAACCAGTGCAAAGGTTTAAGGTGGCAGGAACAAAGTTTAAGGAAGCGAGGACAGTGCTACTGTGGCTCTATTCCCCAATAATCGTCCCTGATACACTATTCACCCTCCGGTATTTATAGGGGATACCAAGGGGTGCTGATCAAATTATAAAAGAGTACAGAAAAGATTCCTCTGCGTCGTACACACAAGAGGGCAGAATCGTACAAACACAACTAGGCCGAAACCCTAGTCTGCTCTGCGCGCGCCCGCCGCCGCTTGGTTCGTGATCACCTTCGCCGAAGTGCGGGGCTGACCTCCGCCCTGCGAGGATATCCAAACTGCTGCGAAGCCCGGGTACCTTCGCCTCCCGCTGAGGTCTGGGCCTCTTGGCGAAGGTACGCGGCCTCGCGAAGATTGCTCCCAGCACCCTTCGCGTCCTCTGCCTGTAAGAACTCACAAAGTCAGTCCGAAGATTGGGTCAGCACTTGAGGGCCAGAATAGCGATTTGAGGGACTTAACAGATAAAGAGGCGGGTTTTTCCGAAGGTACGCGAGACGTGCGGGGGTCATCTTGTTGAGTCAGCGCGCGTGGCACCACTGCCGAGGGTCTCTTCCCCCAACAGTAGCCCCTCGATGCCTTGGATCTAAAGAACAGCATTTAGGCCCAAGTAGCGCCCTTTGATGGGAAACGTAACGAGACCCTTGGCAGTGACGCCCACGGCTGGTTTGGGCCGGGCCGTTACACTGTTGCTTGTACTGTTTAGGTCCGTGTCGTTTTTTGCGCCGATCTTTTCGGTTGTAGTGCCGCTTTCATAGGGTGAGGGGACTTGTTTCCCGGCCTATAAATAGAAGGGGTGGGTGATGAGCTTGGATTGTGCCCTCCTCTGCTATAGCCATCCTGCTTTTTCAATTTGCTTGTAGCGAAGGTTTGTTTTAGCTTTCGTGCGAGGGTTGAGACAGGCGTTCGTTGTTCGATAGCGTTAGCAATTGAAGAGATGGTCAGGTTGAAGCAGACTGCTCGCGCTGTTTCTCCCACTGCCGCGGATGAGGGGGTTACCTACGAGTTCGGACTCAGCCGAGTTTGCACCACAGAGATTGCGTCTTATGTCAGGTGGGGTTGGATTGAGGAAGGTAAAGCGAGGACCAGTGCTGGGGAAACGGTGCCGAAGCCGGACGCAGATGAGGTTGTTGTATTTGAGGAGTTTTTTTCAGCCGGTCTGCGCTTCCCTGTTGACTCTTTTGTGACCTCGGTTTTGCGAAGGTTCAACTTGCGCTTCCACCAGCTCACACCCTCGTGTTTTACGAAGATGTCAGTTTATATCTGGGCGTGCCGTTCTCAGGGTATTGTTCCCCATGTCGAGGGGTTTGTTCGGACCCATCGTGTGCACATGCAACCTCGCAAGATCTCGGATCGCGGAGGTAATACCAGTCTTGGACAGTTTGCGATATACACTTTTTGTCATCGCGCTGGGTCGGAGTTACCGGTTCAAGCCTAAAAAAATAAGTGGACCAGTGGGTGGCAGGAGTCCTGGTTTTACTATAAACTTAGTGGGAATGCAGAGCTCTGTGGCGAGCTTTCGCCACTTGGTGATGTTAGCGCCGAAGCTATGATGAGTCCCGAGGCTCACGCTTCTGTTGATTGTTTGAGGGTTGTGGCGCGGTCTCAGTGTGCTCGCGACTTGGTCGAGGAGTACTGTTGTGCTAAGATTTGGCCCCTCGGCCGGAGACAGGCGTGGTTTGCAGTCGAGGAAGACTCAAAGTACGAGGGTAGGGGCTTGAAGAAGCCGAAGGTTGACCTTGATAAGGTTTGGGATAAACTTCTCAAGAAATTTCCCAGGCGAGAAGATGGGGTCGAAGCAATCTACAAGCGTGTTCAGGGGCGGGCGGTAGAACTTGTTGGAAAGCTTTCCACGTTGGAGACTAAAGCAATCCACAGCTCGGTAGGTAGCAGAGGCCGGGTTAACAGGATGTTTGACAGTCTTGGGGTTCAGTATGTGGACTGGCCTGCTCCATCGAGCGAAGATGCACCAAAGAAAAGGAAACGTGCTTCTGCAGAGGAGAATGTTGTCTCTCGGCCGAAGAGGGGTCGCGGTCGTGGCCGCGGTAGCGCCGGCGGCCGAGTGAAGACGCTGGCGACGAGGGTCTCGGTAGGTTCGGGGGCTGCCGGCACTTCGTCTTCCTTGGCCGTTGTTTCAGGCGGCCGAGGTGTTGGTAGGGTTGGAGGACGGGTGCCTCGAGTTGGCGGAATTAATGCATTGATCCAGGTCTCGGACGACGAAGGTGTCTCCGATGAAGAAGGGAAAGAGGGAGAGGGTGAGGATGAGAAGGAGGGGTGCACTGAGGAGGACTCGTCTGATGAAGACAGTGATACTTCAAGCAGCGAGGGTGGTTCTGATGAGGATGTGAGCATTGAGGATGACCGTGGGAAAAAGATTGTCTCGTCCAGCGGTGGTGCTCCGGCTGTCCGGAGTATCGACAACATTATTCGGGACTCCGAGCCGAGGAGTCCTCCGCGAGGGTCAATTCCCTCGTTTGCTGGATCGCATCTGTGGGTCAATGGTTTTGAGTTTTCCGGTGAGCTTGAATCTGAGCAAACCCCCGGGAAGAGACCGTATGGCGAGGCTAGCCGATCGAGTCTTCCTTACTTTGCTAAGAAGCTTGGTGTCTGCGATCCGGCGACTGAGCTATTCACGAGCCCGGACCTTCGCGATTGTCACCTTCAGTGCGGCCCAGAGGAAAAACGTTTTTTAGGCCGTATCTTCGGCCGTATATGTGTGCCGGAGGCTGAGGTTCGTCTCGCCGACCAACCTGTTGGGGATACTTTTGACGATGTGGACGTCAAGTTGGCGGAACTGATGCTCTTGAATCGTGCGGCTAGGCGTAAAGTTGGTTCTGATATGGAATTTATGAGTGGTCATATCTCTGAGCTTGAGAGAGCGAATGCTAGGCTCTGTCGAAGCTTGGATAACAAGGAAATTGAATTAAAGAGTGCTTCGGAGAGAGCCATCAAGGCCCGAGAAGAGGCGGTTGAGCTGGCGAAGCGTAATGCAGATCTAATTGCGGCAGGCAAAGAGAAGGATAAGGCTTTGGCGGCTGCCGAGGGTTGGCTTGATGATTTGAGTAAATCGTGGCGGACAAGCATGGAGAAGATTAAACATAAGCTCGATTGTTGCTTGACCGAGGCTGGCGGCTCTGCCGGGGAGCCTTTGCCTGTCGCTAATGCTGAAGCGTTCGAGGGGTGGCTTGGAAATGAGCTTGACGTGTTCAGCTCTTTGGTTGAGAATGCAGCCGACTTTGGTTGTTATGCCGGAGCTCTGGCTATGGCCAGGACCCTTCGGCAGGCTGACTGCGATCACCTTCGGAAGATCAGAAGGCCGAATCACGTCTTCCCAAGTGTTGATGTGGTTCGTCAGATGAAGGTTGATGATGCGAAGGTTCGAAACTGCGCGGAGCGTTTGCTCCGTAAGTTTTGGATCGACGGTGGCGGTCGTGTTCTTGCTTTTGAAGAAGCGGCAGAAGCTACGCGTCAGGTACTGACTTTGTATGGATTGCTATTTATATGTTACCGTGCCCCCGGATGGTCATGTTGTTATTCTAATTTGGTGATCTGTTTTGGCAGGCTCAGAGAGATGCGCAGCCTTCGCCAAGCACAGCTGAAGACGTTGCCGGAAGCTCCAAGTCCGCTCCTGAGCCCGGTGCCGCAGAGGTCGCTCCAGCAGAGGAGGTGCGTTCGGCTGAGGATGCTTTGATGGCTGGGGAGGCTAGCGTAGAAGATGTGGTAGCTGCGAAGTTGCCAGAGATCCTGGGAGCTGCCGCCGGCGAAGGTGTAGATGCTGCCGCCGGCGGAGGTCTAAATGCTGCCGCCTCCGACGCTGGTGCGGATCAACAGGGGGAGGGTGTGCAGGTTTGATAACTTAGGTTTTCGCGGGTGCGAAGGTTGTTTTGTAAAAGGTTTGGTTGTTGTAATAACTTGATGATGCTGAGACACTTCTCCTATTTTGTGTAAAATGCAGGTTCCTGACGGAACCGTGCTAGAAGTATTTGATGTGACGCCCTTGACGTTAAATTATCAAGACACCTTTATAACTGGTGAATCGTGGGCTCGGGCTAGGCTTAAACATCCTTCGCTATCTTTTGAGCGTTTTTGGTGGTCGAAGGTCCGCAGATATGATTTGAAGAATAGCAGGTCGAGTCGTTTTTGGCGCGAAGCGGATTATACTGATCGGCAAGCTACACGTTTTTTGTTCGGTACTTCTTCGTCCGCGCCGACTGCTGTTGATGATGATATTGATGATAGGGCGGCTTTGGATTTTTTGTTTGGTCGAAGTGAACAACAGGTTGGGTCTGATGGTGCGATTGTTATTCCGAAGGAGGAGCCTTCAGAGGTTAGTGATGCGGATCGGAGATATATGTATAGAGCGAGGGTTTTGCCCGGGGAGTTGCCGATTGTTCCAGTGGCTCCATTATTGTGGGGACCCATAGTTCCCGTGGAAACGGGGTTGGAGGAGGGTGTCGAGGGTTTGGATGATTTGATAATGATTGAGGATGGTGGTGAATCCTTGTAATTTGAATTTTTTCTATTGATTGTATATGACACTATTGTCTGAAGCAAACAACTAATGATGTTGTTCTGTTCATGTTTTGTGATTTGGTTGAAATAATTATGAGGCTCGCGTGAAAAATGTCGAGGCTTGCGCAGCGTTTTCTTAGATGACTTTTGAAAAATCGGCGACACCCCCTTTTTTATTTTAGCGAGGCTCGCGTGGCGCTCTCGTAAGCTGATTTGTGAAAACAGCGACGTCCCTTTTTTCTTTTAGCGAGGCTCGCGTGGCGCCCCCGTAAGCTGATTTGTGAAAACAGTGACGCCCCCTTTTTTCTTTTAGCGAGGCTCGCGTAAGCTGGTTTGTGAAAACAGTGACGCCCCCCCTTTTTTCTTTTAGTGAGGCTCGCGTGGCGCTCTCGTAAGCTATTTTGTGAAAACAGCGACGTCCCCCTTTTTCTTTTAGCGAGGCTCGCGTGGCGCTCTCGTAAGCTGTTTTGTGAAAACAGCGACGCCCCCTTTTTTCTTTTAGCGAGGCTCGCGTGGTGCTCTCGTTAGCTGATTTGTGAAAACGGCGACGCCCCTGTCGTTTTTGCCAGGGTGCTCGACTTTTTGGGACTTCGCTACTCCCCTTGTCTTAGGTGGAGGTGAAGTTTGCTTTTGCGAGCCCCTGTCGTTTTTGCCAGGGTGCTCGACTTTTTCGGACTTCGCGCCTCCCTGAAGGGTCGAGATGGCGGACTAGAGGGGGGGTGAATAGTCCTTTTTTTTAAAAAAACTTAAACCTAATTGGAGCGGCTAACCGAAACAAATGCGGAATTAAAACTATCGGTCTAGCCAAGACTACACCCCTCTATCTATACTCTATGACACCTTACAAAAGATCCTAGTCAAAGCAAATAAGGTGTCGGGCTAGTTAGAGCTCACCTAATCAATTCTAGATGCAAGGTCACACAAACCTAAGCAACTAGTACTTCAACCAAGGGGGAGCTCCTACACAATCTAGTAAGCAAAGCACAAAGCTCCTAAGCTCACTAGCAATGCTCAATAACAAGGCTACACAAGCCAAATTAGAGAGCTTAACTTAGCTACACAAACTAAGCTATGTGACTAGCAAGACTACAAGTCAACTAGTCACTTATGGGATCAACTCTATGCTACACAAGCAAAGAACGTAATTAGTAAGCTACGCAAGCTAACTAATTACAAGAGCAACTATTAAACTACACAAGCTAGATAGCTACACAAGCATAATATGTATGAAAGAAAATACAAGCTTGTGTATGGAGATTGCAAACCACCGAGAAGAGTAGACAATGTTGACACGGTGATTTTTCCCCGAGGTTCACTTGGTTGCCACCAAGCTAGTCCCCGTTGTGTCGACCACACACTTTGGTAGTTCGGCGGCTAATAGGCACCACACCTAGCTCGACACTCGAGCGCCGCAAGAACTCACCCACAAGTGAGGGTAACTCAATGACACGCGCAATCCACTAGAGTTGCTCTTCGCGATCCCCGCGGGGCGAGCACAATGCCCCTCACAATCCTTCTCCGGAGCCACGCACAATCTTCACGCGGGCTTCACGACGGAGACTCGATCACCAAGCCGTCTAGGAGGTGGCAACCTCCAAGAGTAATAAGCACCACCGGCTTGCAACTCGAACACCTAGTGCCACTCGATGCTATCTCTCAAAGCAACGCACTAGGATCACTCTCTCACACAATCGGATGAGCAATAAAGCATATGTGTGTTAGAGGGCTCCCAAGCACATCCACACAAGCCACCAAGGCTTTGGAGTGCTCCAGCCACCGGCCCAAAGCCGGCCTCAACGACTATATATAGCCTCAATGGCCAACTAGCCGTTATGCCCCTTCACTGGGCATTCTGCGCTCCGGTCGGTAGTACCGACCCCTCCTGGGCGGTACTACCGGCTTAGTCAAACTAGCCGTTACCTCACATCGCGCAGATTTAGGCAAACCACCGACCCCTGGTCGGTTCCTCCGAGGTCGGTAGTACCGAGGTCATGGCGGTACTACCGCCAGGCCAAAATCGCCGCGACCAGAGAGCTCTGCGAAAAACCAGCCACTACCGACCTTGCGTCGGTACCATCGTGGGCGGTAGTACCGAGGTAATGGCGGTACTACCGGCAAGCCATTTTCAGAAACTACAGAGAGCCTCGCGAAACTCCTCAGGGCCACGGTACCACCGACCATCCGGTCGGTACCACCGCCGGCGGTAGTACCGAGGTAATAGCGGTACCACCGCCAGGCCAAAAACGCCCCATTACAGAGAAGGCTGCACGCAGCACCTATGGGCGGTACCACCGACAACCCAGGGTCGGTACCACCGACAACACACAGAAAACTCCATTTTCTTCTCTGTTTTGATCCAAACCAACTCCAACAACTCCTCCTTTGCAAATGTGCTAACACCAACAAGTGTACAACATCATGTGCATGTGTGTTAGCATTTTCACAAACAATTTTCAAAGGATTTTCACTTGCTCTCACCACGCCACTCGATCTTAGTAACATCGCAAAGTTAGATCGCTCAAGTGGCACTAGATGACCGATATGCAAACAAGTTTGCTCCTCTTAATAGTACGGCCATCTATCCTAAACCCGGTCATAATCTTCTCTACACACCTATGACCGGTGAAATGAAATGCCCTACAAATATACCTTTGCCTTGCGCATTCCATTCCATCTCCTTCGGTGTTGATGCAACACATGCACCAACCTATCTTCAAATGATATGATCCACTTCATATCATCACATGGCCTCCATGGTCCATCGATCTTGACATCACTTGCTCTTCACCATCGCTTCGGTCCTTCGGCGCCAAGTCTTGCTTAAGCCTCCCGACACTCGGTACCAACGGCTTCAAAGCCTCAACTTGCCCTTCACCTTCGCAACCGGTCCATCAAGCCAAGTCTTGCCTTGATCTTCTTCATCTTAGCCATATGACCACATGTCATGTCACATATGCATTAAGCTCCTTCTTCATCTTCATGCATGAGCATTGCAACATCCTCCAAGCCAATTCTCCTCTATGGCATATGTTGCTCACACATGATCACCTATGGACTAATCACCTGTGTAATTTACTTCAAACACATATTAGTCCACCTAAGTTGTCACTCAATTACCAAAACCAAACTAGGACCTTTCAATCTCCCCCTTTTTGGTAATTGATGACAACTCTACAAAGATATGGAAATTAAGCTCTTTGGATTCTATGTTACTTATCCAACGTTAAGACCATATAAGAGAATTTGGATAAGCACCATACAACCCAACTTTGTAGTGTTAACTCCCCCTACATGTGTGCTCAAATGGTTTGGTTTCAAGCTTGCACACACGCATAAATATGAAATTTGTGGGAGTGTTAGAACTACTAAGTGATGCTAAGGTATACATGATGAAATTTTACCTTTGAAGCGTGCATACCACATTTTGATTCATCCTTAGCATCGAAGAGTAGCTAGACATCATAAAAACTAGAAAACCCCGTGAGATCAACATTAATAGCAAGGGTCTAGTTTTGCATTAAAAGCACAAGTCTAGCTATTAACCTATGCATGCTAGTTATCAATTCATCAATTAAATCCTATAACTGGCATACACCACACAAGCATGCATATAAAATTTTAAAACTTATGCAATGCAAGCAAGCACATGATTATGCACATATCAAATGCAACAACCAAGTTCATGAGCTTGCTCCCCCTACTTGTGTGCTCTCATTGTCCAAGAATTTTGATCCTTCAATCTTGCTCCCTCTTGATCCATGTCCATCTTCTTTTCTCCCTCTTTGTCCTTGACATATCATAATTGACATATCTTTTCCATAACTTCTCCCCCTTTGTCATCAATGACCATAAAAGGTATGCTCTTTTCTCACAAAGGGTGACACTAGGGTAGATGGTTGACACTTTAGGCTTCATTTTTGATGGACACTACTATATGTGTTGGAATGAAACCCACTTGAAGGATCTTTGACCTTGATACCACTAGGTGGGGCACCTCCCTTATGTCATAGCATGGGTCATCCAATTGATAAACTTGAGCTCTTGTTGGAGAGGGATGCTTTGCTTGATTTGATCACTTATAGTTGAGGATCACTTGAAGTCTTGTAGGATACCACTTGAATGAAAGTTTAAACTTGATATCCATTTGCATTATTGTCTTCTTCTTGAACTCTTGTCGTCTTCATGAGCTTCTCATTTGTGACTTGAACTAGGCAATATTGCATAAGATATCTAACTCGGTTTGCTCTAGAGTAAGCTTCTTCACACATCTTTCAATGGTTATCTTACTCATGTTGAATTAGACACTTGAATGTTCATCTTCTAGATCAAGTACTTGGGTTCACTAGCTCATGAACAAATTCACATACTATCCACTAGATCATATAGTCAATCAAGCAATAGTGGTAGGCTATGAATTTAAACTTTTCAATTGTTATGCATGATCCTATTGAGCATGTACTATATGCACTAACCGCATACTAGTAAGGGATGAATATGATCATGCACATTACAATGATACCTTTGCTATCTTGGAGTAGAGGATAGTCATTTTGATTCCAATTAAGCTCCAAATAGCAATGTGAAGTCCATGGTGAAGACCAATAGATACCAATTGATTAGAACAAATCTTCACACATATGATCAAGTGCACTATCTTGTTGTGGTTGGCTTGCTTCTTCATTTGAACATAGCTTGCATATGAATACCACTTGAATTGACATGATTTGCTCTCTTTTGCTTGCTCTCTAGATCAACCCTTTTGATTTCTTCAACTAAGCATCTCCAATGACACTTTAGATCACCACTTCCATGTTAGCCTTCCAAGCATCATGCTCGGTTAACCTACAAAAGGCGGCAAGCCCCTACAAAAGGGAGAAGTGATCTCTCTCCAAAGAATCATCCTTGATACTCACTTGAATTGACTTTGCTTGATTGATCCATTTGAACTCTTATTGAAATGTGACTTTGAATTCCTCTTTGAGTTCCTTTTTGAGTCCTTTTCTTTCTTCCAAAAGATCTTCAATTGATACTAGGACTTCATCTTTCTCTTCATCTTGATGTTGGTCTTGATCTTCAATTTGAGTACCAAACGTGTGCCAAATACACTTCTTAATCAAATGAACTTGTACTCATCTTTGTCATGCTTCTAGCTCATTTCAAAACCAAACATAGGTCCCTCAACCACTTTGTAAACATGATTCCAACTTGAGGGCCTTTCAATCAAAGTGACTCTAGATTAATCCAATAATTGTCACTTTTTCTGGCAGATTCTGTCCTTCTCAAGGAAACATACATATCTCCCAAAATATAAGTCTAATGACTATGAAATTTGGTGGAGATGTGCCTCTCTAAGTGTTCTAGCAGCCATAAAAATTTGAGCTTCATTGGCTTTCTAGATTGCTACCAGATTTCAATTCTTTCCATAGTACTACATGCTGAAAACTGCTGCACAATAGTTGACAAGATCTACTCCAAAACCAAAGTACATCTTATCCAATAATCATGAATTTTGCACAGCGACTAATATCACAAGTGTAGAGCATGTGTACCAAATTTCAAGCCAATCCAATAAGATTTGATCACTTAAACAGGGCTATCTTCTCAGCTTACTTAGATTTCAGATTTTTGACAACTTTGAGCAATTGAGCTATACTCTACCAATATGAATCAAACTTGAGCTAACATGTTTGAATACTCTCACAAGACATATATCCATTCAAATCACTTACTAAAAGAAGTCTCATGAACATATCCATTCAAACTAACTCAATTTTGATCACTAAGCATCAAATCCATTCAATCATCTTATAGCAAGCAACATATGCATATATATCCGATTCGATCATCTCATATGCATCTAAAATAACATGATCAACTAGAGATATACCTTAGTAGCTCATGATCATCCAAATAGCAAGCTTCTACTCAATTAGATTGCAAGCCTTCAAATAATTCCAATCAAACATCACAACTTGATCTTTTGCACTTGTATGTTTTGCACTTGGACTTCACTTCTTTTGTCTTGGCATTGGGTTTGGATAGCACTAGGCTTCATTACTTGAATCAATCACATGATGAATAATATGAAATCAATTGAGTCAAGCCTCCAATGCCATGGTACCTACACACATTCATCCACTTTTTGATGGTACCCAAACTAGTTTGGGTCCTCTCAAGTTAGGAGCAACATACTTAGGCATAGCCTTAGTATGAGTAGCGGGATGAGTTGCAATAGTAGCCTTAGAGGTACCATTTTCATCCTTCCTAAGCATAGAATCATTAATAATTGAAATAGGCTTAGGGGTCATACCTAGGGGACATGAATGAGCCATGTGTCCCCTTTCCCGGCATGAGTAGCAACTTCTCTTGGATTGAGCCTTCTCTTCTTTGCTCATTTGTTGCTTCTCATTGCCTTGCTTCTTCTTGTTTGCTTGATCCTTCTTCTCAAGCTTGTTTGGACAACCCGAAGCTAGGTGGCCCAATTCATCACAATTGTAGCACTTGATGTGAGCTTGATCTTTTATGTTGCTCACAATCTTGTTGGCATCATGGATGTGATTTGGATGCCTTGCTCTTCCACCCCTTCTTGTTTTCTTCTTCTTCATCAAGTCACCATCATGATGGTTGTTCTTGATTTGAACTTGGGGCTTCTTCTTGTTGGGGCAAGCTTTTGCAAGATGTCCCATCTCACGGCATTGATAGCACATGAAATGAGATAGCTTTTCTTGTTCTTGCTTCTTCATTTCTCTTTCATGTCTTCTCTTGCCCCATCTCTTGCCTTTGACATTGCTCTTGTTGAAGCCAATGCCACTCTTGTCACCATAGCTTCTTTGATTCTTCATCATGTGCTCATGGGTGACCTTTGATTTACACCACCTCTCTAACTTGTTGCTCAAATTCTTCACTTCACTTTTGAGCTCATTGTTCTCCTTCAAAAGGTTAGTCTCACAAGACAAAGAAGTAGAACAAGCATCTAATTGTGAAGAACATGGCATAGATAATAAATCTTCACAAGAGGTGGATACATTCTTCTTGCCTACATCACATGGGTTAGCAACATTTTGCAATTGATCATTTGATCCATGTGATGAGCTCTCATTATTTTTAATTTTCTTTGAAAGCTTCTTAATGAGAGAGCCATACTTTTCAATTAAATCATCATGTGAAGCTTTAAGAACATCAAGTAAGCGCTTATGTTCTTCACATGAGTTCTTTAGAAATGAGTTTTCATTTGCTAATTTCATTGTTTTATTTTTCTCATTTTCTAAAGACATGGTCATGCTAGCAAGTCTACTAACAAGCTCATCATATGAATCAACATGATCAACCACATTTGCATTAAATACCTTGGTGTCACCTTGTGACATGAAGCAATGTGGTGATGGGCTTGTAGTAGTATCACAATCATCGCTCGAGCATGAGCCATCAACATCATCAAGTGTGCTTGGAGTAGAATCATTACTTGCAACACTTGAATCATCACCATCAACCTTGTCAAGTGAGCTTGTGGATTGATCATCATCATCATCACTTGACCATGAGGTGGAGCAATCCTCCACAACCACCAAGTTGTGGTCATGCTCAACATCCTCATGCGCCTCCTCCTTGGGCTCATCAACATCATCATCGGAGATCGCCCCATATTTCTCATTGAGATAAATCCAAATTTCATGGGCGGACTTCAAGTCCATGATCTCACCAAATATGTTATCCTCCATAGATTGATAGAAAATGTTAGTAGCTTGGCAATCGAGATGTAGGCATTTCTTTTGCGCTTGAGTTGCATTCTTTCTATCCAACACAAGAGAAAGGCCCACATCTACGATCCACCACATTTGAGGACTAATAAATTTAAAATTGCATATCATCCAATTTTTCCATCGTGCAAAGTGTGTGCCATCAAAAATGTGTGGACACTCAACATCTAGCCCATAAGTCGCCATCCTCTCGGGTCGGTGAAGACCACAAATGAGAGACCTTGCTCCGATACCAATTGAAGGGTCGAGATGGCGGACTAGAGGGGGGGTGAATAGTCCTTTTTTTAAAAAAAACTTAAACCTAATTGGAGCGGCTAACCGAAACAAATGCGGAATTAAAACTATCGGTCTAGCCAAGACTACACCCCTCTATCTATACTCTATGACACCTTACAAAAGATCCTAGTCAAAGCAAATAAGGTGTCGGGCTAGTTAGAGCTCACCTAATCAATTCTAGATGCAAGGTCACACAAACCTAAGCAACTAGTACTTCAACCAAGGGGGAGCTCCTACACAATCTAGTAAGCAAAGCACAAAGCTCCTAAGCTCACTAGCAATGCTCAATAACAAGGCTACACAAGCCAAATTAGAGAGCTTAACTTAGCTACACAAACTAAGCTATGTGACTAGCAAGACTACAAGTCAACTAGTCACTTATGGGATCAACTCTATGCTACACAAGCAAAGAACGTAATTAGTAAGCTACGCAAGCTAACTAATTACAAGAGCAACTATTAAACTACACAAGCTAGATAGCTACACAAGCATAATATGTATGAAAGAAAATACAAGCTTGTGTATGGAGATTGCAAACCACCGAGAAGAGTAGACAATGTTGACACGGTGATTTTTCCCCGAGGTTCACTTGGTTGCCACCAAGCTAGTCCCCGTTGTGTCGACCACACACTTTGGTAGTTCGGCGGCTAATAGGCACCACACCTAGCTCGACACTCGAGCGCCGCAAGAACTCACCCACAAGTGAGGGTAACTCAATGACACGCGCAATCCACTAGAGTTGCTCTTCGCGATCCCCGCGGGGCGAGCACAATGCCCCTCACAATCCTTCTCCGGAGCCACGCACAATCTTCACGCGGGCTTCACGACGGAGACTCGATCACCAAGCCGTCTAGGAGGTGGCAACCTCCAAGAGTAATAAGCACCACCGGCTTGCAACTCGAACACCTAGTGCCACTCGATGCTATCTCTCAAAGCAACGCACTAGGATCACTCTCTCACACAATCGGATGAGCAATAAAGCATATGTGTGTTAGAGGGCTCCCAAGCACATCCACACAAGCCACCAAGGCTTTGGAGTGCTCCAGCCACCGGCCCAAAGCCGGCCTCAACGACTATATATAGCCTCAATGGCCAACTAGCCGTTATGCCCCTTCACTGGGCATTCTGCGCTCCGGTCGGTAGTACCGACCCCTCCTGGGCGGTACTACCGGCTTAGTCAAACTAGCCGTTACCTCACATCGCGCAGATTTAGGCAAACCACCGACCCCTGGTCGGTTCCTCCGAGGTCGGTAGTACCGAGGTCATGGCGGTACTACCGCCAGGCCAAAATCGCCGCGACCAGAGAGCTCTGCGAAAAACCAGCCACTACCGACCTTGCGTCGGTACCATCGTGGGCGGTAGTACCGAGGTAATGGCGGTACTACCGGCAAGCCATTTTCAGAAACTACAGAGAGCCTCGCGAAACTCCTCAGGGCCACGGTACCACCGACCATCCGGTCGGTACCACCGCCGGCGGTAGTACCGAGGTAATAGCGGTACCACCGCCAGGCCAAAAACGCCCCATTACAGAGAAGGCTGCACGCAGCACCTATGGGCGGTACCACCGACAACCCAGGGTCGGTACCACCGACAACACACAGAAAACTCCATTTTCTTCTCTGTTTTGATCCAAACCAACTCCAACAACTCCTCCTTTGCAAATGTGCTAACACCAACAAGTGTACAACATCATGTGCATGTGTGTTAGCATTTTCACAAACAATTTTCAAAGGATTTTCACTTGCTCTCACCACGCCACTCGATCTTAGTAACATCGCAAAGTTAGATCGCTCAAGTGGCACTAGATGACCGATATGCAAACAAGTTTGCTCCTCTTAATAGTACGGCCATCTATCCTAAACCCGGTCATAATCTTCTCTACACACCTATGACCGGTGAAATGAAATGCCCTACAAATATACCTTTGCCTTGCGCATTCCATTCCATCTCCTTCGGTGTTGATGCAACACATGCACCAACCTATCTTCAAATGATATGATCCACTTCATATCATCACATGGCCTCCATGGTCCATCGATCTTGACATCACTTGCTCTTCACCATCGCTTCGGTCCTTCGGCGCCAAGTCTTGCTTAAGCCTCCCGACACTCGGTACCAACGGCTTCAAAGCCTCAACTTGCCCTTCACCTTCGCAACCGGTCCATCAAGCCAAGTCTTGCCTTGATCTTCTTCATCTTAGCCATATGACCACATGTCATGTCACATATGCATTAAGCTCCTTCTTCATCTTCATGCATGAGCATTGCAACATCCTCCAAGCCAATTCTCCTCTATGGCATATGTTGCTCACACATGATCACCTATGGACTAATCACCTGTGTAATTTACTTCAAACACATATTAGTCCACCTAAGTTGTCACTCAATTACCAAAACCAAACTAGGACCTTTCACTCCCCTTATCTTAGGTGGAGGTGAAGTTTGCTTCTTGCAAGCCCCTGGCTTGTTTTGCGAGGGTGCTCGATTTTTCGGACTTCGCGCCTCTCCTTAGGTGGAGGTGAAGTTTGTTTCCTGCGATCCCCTGGCGTGTTTTGCCAGGGTGCTCGACTTTTTTGGACTTCGCGCCTCCCCTTATCTTAGGTGGAGGTGAAGTTTGCTTCTTGCGAGCCCCTGGCTTGTTTTGCGAGGGTGCTTGACTTTTTTGGACTTCGCTCCTCCCCTTATCTTAGGTGGAGGTGAAGTTTGCTTCTTGCGAACCCCTGGCTTGTTTTGCGAGGGTGCTCGACTTTTTTGGACTTCGCGCCTCCCCTTATCTTAGGTGGAGGTGAAGTTTGCTTTGAAAAGAAAAAAGGTTGTTTTTCGAAGCAATCTTAGCGGGTTTCCATCGATTGTAGCGCTCTTTGAAGAAGAGCTGCTTTTTTCGATGTTTGCGAGTAAAAACTTGGAGATTTTACTTTTTTGGGGGTTCTAGCCTGTATTAATGCTTTGGATACTGCCTCGTTAAAAAACCTTACGCCCCTTCGTATCCAGGACGATTGCACTCTGCTACCAGGTATGGACCTATCCACTTTGGCTGAAACTTTCCCGCCATGCTGGCGTTTTGTTTTCGGATGAGGACGAGGTCACCCTTCTGCAAGTTTTTGATTCTGACCTTTTTGTCTCTCCATTTTTTGGTTTCTTCTTGATACTTGCGAAGGTTGTGCACTGCGTTGCATCTTGTTTCTTTGAGCAAATCTTTGTCGAGCAGCTGGTTTTTTTCATCTGGTTCGAGGGTTATTCTCAGTGATTCGTGCTTCAATTCTTCTGGTACCACAGCCTCTTCCCCAAACAAGAGCTTGAAAAGTGTGAATTTGGTTGCTCTGCATTCCGAGGTGTTGTGAGACCAGGTGACCGAGGTTAACTCTTCCACCCACTTTCCCTTGGGCCTGCCTTGCAATTTCTTGGATATGGCTTGGAAAATTGGCTCTTTCAACTAAACCGTTGGATTGAGGGTGCCGAACTGAGGCGAAGCATAAGATTGTTCCGATTTGTGCGCAGAATTCTTTGAAGACTTCGCAGTCAAACTGTGTGCCATTGTCGACGGTTAGATGTTTGGGGACGCCGAATTGGCAAACTATATGTTGCCAGAAAAACTTTTTTTACTGCGAGGGAGGTAATGGAGGACAGTGGTCTTGTTTCAATCCACTTTGTGAAATATTCCACGGCTACCACCGCGTAACGAAGGTTTCCTGGAGCTGTTGGTAGTGGGCCCACGAGGTCCAATGCCCACCTTTGTAGAGGCCATGTTGGGCATATGAGAGTTGTAGGAGCCCCTGTGGCGTTTTGGTTTTTTGTCGTTAGTTGGCAACCCTCGCAATGTTTGACGATGTTTTCTGCATCTCTCAGCGCTGTTGGCCAGTAGAAGCCATGCCGGAAAGCTTTTCCAACTAATGCCCTCGGGCCGTTGTGTGAACCACAGATGCCTTCGTGGATAAGTTTGAGAATGTCATTTCCTTCAGAGTGTGGGACGCATTTGAGCCATGGCGAGGTTACTGACGCTTTGTATAGAATGTTGTCCACAATCTTATACCCTCGTGCTCTTTGTTTTAGCCTGTTCTCTTCTTCTTTGGAGTCGGGTTCGTGGAGTCCTTTGATATAGGCAATGATAGGTGCCCTCCAGTCCTCGTTCTGGATTACAATGATCAACTTGGCGCTCTTTTCGAATGTTTCGAAAGCTGATTGTGTTGCAACTTCATGGAATACATCGGGCGGTAGCTGTAACCGTTGTGCTGCTGCTTTAGCTAGGCAGTCTGTTTCGCTGTTTTCTGTCCTTGGTATTGCTTTTACTGATATGCCAAGGAAGAAGGATTCTAACCTTCGGACATGTTGAAAGTATTTTTGCAGCTCTGGTTCTTTTGCCTTGTAATTTTTCTCAATGTGCCCCGCGATGAGTTGTGAGTTTGTTTTGATGACTGCCCTTCGGATTGACAATGATCGAAGCCTAGAGAGGGCTAGAATCACAGCTTCGTATTCTGCTGAGTTGTTCGTACATTTGAAGTCAAGTCTTCTTGCATATCTTAGCTTGGAACCGGATGGCGAGACCAGAATAGCTGAAGCCCCTGCGCCCGTTGCACCCCAAGCTCCGTCGACAAATGCAGTCCAAAATGGGTCTTGTTGAGGTTCATCACAGCGAGGGTCTGGGGTCCACTCAGCTATGAAATCTGCTAGCGCCTGAGATTTGATTGCTGTTCGACCGATGAAGGTTAGGGCGTAACTGTTGAGTTCGACTGCCCATTTAGCTATTCTTTCGACTGCCTCATTGTTCTTGAAAATGTTCTCGAGGGGGTATGCCAAAGGTACATGGATCTCATATGCCTGGAAATAATGCTTGAGCTTTCTGGATGCCATAACCATGGCGTAAGCTATCTTCTCGAGTTCTGAGTAATTCCGCTTGGGACCATCGAGGGTTTCTGATACATAGTAGATTGGGACTTGCCTGGTCCTATTGTTCTCGTGTAGCTCTTTGATCAGGACTGCGCTTGCTGTGTGAGGCGAAGCTGCGACATACAGCAGTAATAGGTCTCCTTTACTTGGACTGGTTAGAACAGTCAGGTTAGTGAGATACTTTTTCAAGTCCTCGAAGGCTTTCTGCTGCCGAGGTCCCCAATTGAATGGTGTAGTGCTTCTCAATGTTTCAAAGAAAGGTAACCCTCGCTCGGCGGATCTGGAGATGAATCTGCTGAGTGCTGCTAGGCGGCCTGACAGACGCTGAGCTGCTTTTTTCGATGTTGGAGGTTCCATATTGATGATAGCATCAATCTTCTCGGGGTTAGCTTCGATCCCCCTTGCTGAAACGATGCAACCCAGCAGTTTTCCTTCGCTTACCCCGAAAATGCATTTTTCGGGGTTTAATTTTAATCCGGCAGACCAGAGGTTGCTGAACACTTTCAATAAGTCTGAAATATGATTTTCTTTCAGCTCACTTTGGATAACCAGATCATCAACGTAGGCGGAGATGGCGTGTTCATCTTTGAAGACTTCAGATGTCATGCGTGCGAAGGTTGACCCTGCATTTTTTAGGCCTTCTGCCATCCTTAGAAAGCAAAAGGTGCCCGAGGGTGTAATGAAGCTTGTTTTCTCCTTGTCTTCTTCATTCATCCAAATTTGGTGGTATCCTGAGAAGCAATCGAGGAGTGACAGCATTTGGCAACCAGCTGCTCTGTCGACCAAGGTGCTTATGTTAGGGAGGGGAAAATCATCCTTCGGGCAAGCTTTGTTCAGACATGTGAAGTCTACGCACATTCGCCATTTCTTGTTCTTTTTCTGTACTAAGACCACGTTTGAGAGCCAAGTTGGATATTTGACTTGGCGGATGACACCTGCGTCCAGAAGCCTTTTCACCTCAGCCTTTGCTGCCTCCTTCCTTTCTTCTGACATTTTGCGAAGCTTCTGCTTAACAGGGCGATAGCCTGGCTTGATGTTTAGGCTGTGCTCTATCAGCGTTTTGTTTACCCCCTTTAGGTCCTCTGCAGACCAAGCGAAGGTGTCGGAGTTTTCTTTGAGGAAAAGGACGAGGTTGTGTTCTGATTGGTGATCTAGGTTGGCTGAAATGAACACCTTTCTTTCGGTGTTGCCTTCAAAGAGTTGGACTTGTTTGGTCTCTTCCTTGGGTGATACCCTTATTTTGTCAGTGCAAACCTCACCTTCGTTGTTGAGGTTTGTAGCTTGAGGTTTCGACAAGTTGTGGACATTGCGTTGCCCTGGTGCTACAGTTCCCTCAGCTGCCCTTGCAACGTCTTGGTCTCCATATACTGCAACTACCCCCTTCGGGGTGGGAAGTTTTATGCAGAGGTAAGCGGGGTGGATGACTGCGTTGAATGCATTGGTGACCCCTCGGCCAAATATCGCATTGTACGGATAAAACATGTCGACCACGTCGAAGGTTATGTGCTCGGTTCTGCAGTTGAATTGGTCTTCGAAGGTTACTGGCAAAGAAATTTTCCCGAGGGCTCTCACTTGTTGACCACCGAAGCCGTATAGAGGGTTGTCAGCAGGTTGTAGGAGGTTCCTATCAAGCTTCATGCTGTCGAAGGTTGAGGCGAACAGTATGTCTGCGGAGCTTCCTGTATCGACCAAAATTTTAGTGACAGTCTACCCTGCTAGATTGGTCTCGATCACCATAGCGTCGGTATGAGGGTAATCTCTCAGTTTCATATCACAGGAGTCGAAGGTTATAGGAATGTGGGATCAATGACCGAATTTGTGAGGTCCTTCGACGGCTACATGGTGTACCCATCTAGCATGTTCTTTCCTTTGCCGCTTGTTGCCATGGTCCTCATTTGAACCTCCGGTGATAGCCAGTATTACACCGAAGGTTGATGTTGGGTTGTTGATGGTCGTTTGGTTCTGGGTTTCGGATTTGACGGGTTGAGGCGCTGGTAAAGCGGGTATTGGTGGTGGTGGTGGTAGAGCATTGTTGACTTGTTGGGTGTTTGGGGTTTGGCTTTGGGGGGTTGTTGGGTATGTAACTGTGTATGGTGGATTTTGGCGTTGTGGAAAAGAGGTTGGCTGATAGGAAGTTTGGTTGTAGAGTGGGTGGTGTGTGTAGATGGGTTGTTGCGAGGGTAGGCCGTAGTTTATGGGTGTATAGTGGTATGGAGGATTTGGTGGGTGGAAATTTGGTTTCCTGGTGTGGTTGATGGTTCGGTTGTCTGCCGAAGCAGCTCTTTTGGATTCCTGGAACTCCTTTCCCTTGGCGAAGCATTCACATTGTTTGGTAGTGTGCCCTTTTCCAAGACCGCAAAAATGACAATACATTTTCGCGGGGTCTTTCTGCTGGTTCCGTTGATCCGGCGGAGGTGGCAAACCTTGAGGGTTTTGGTTGTTTGGAGGTTGGGTGCCCCGTCTTTGGTCTTCATAATGTACTGCTTTGTTAATAGCCCCGATGTTGCTTTGTTCTTGGCGAGGGTTGTTTTCCCTCGGTTGAGGCCTCAGCTGTGGCTTTTGTTGTGACCTTCAAGCATCGGACTTTGCCCTGAAGTCCATGCCTGCTCTGCAGTACCTTTCCATTGTCTCATGTAATTCCTCGATCGTATTTGCCGGTTTCCTGGCAAATTTTGAAGAGCATGGGCCTGGACGCAGGCCACAGACTGCAGCGAGGATGACGGCTTCGTCGGATATCCCTGGAGTTCTTGCTCTGATTTGGATAAACCTTCGCCAGTAGTCTTGAAGTGGTTCACGCTCTTCTTGTTTGCAATTGAAAAGCTCGATGGGGTTCGAAGGGGCTGCTGTAATGCCTTTAAAGTTTGTGCAGAGCCTATCTCTGAGGTTGGCCCAGGAATCCACGGTTCCGGGGTGAAGGTTGCTGTACCAGGTTTGCGCGATATCACGCAGGATGATGACGAAAGATTTTGCCATTGTTGATTCGTCGCCCTCTGCCGCGGCGACAGCTGCCTCGTAGCTCATTATGAATTGGCGAGGGTCAGTGAGTCCATCGTAACGAGGGAGGTTTTGTGGATTGTAGCATTGTGGCCATGGTTGGGTTTGTAGTATCTGGGAGAGTGGTGACTTTGGGTCATAGGACATTTGGTGTTGTTGGGCTCTGCGTTGGTTGCGAAGGTTTTGCTCTATCTCATCTGGGTAAAGTTGGCGAAAGTTTGGTTGCTCATGGGGTATGGTTCTGGGTGTCTTGGTGGTGGTGGGGGTGGTGGATGGCGGCGGAGGTTGCCATGATCCTGCTCATTTCCCTCCTGTAGCGGTGGCATTTCCCCATCGTTCCATCCCTCGGCTTCGGCTTCAGCTGCCGCGAGGGACTCCTCCATCCGGCGAAGCTGTTCTCTTGCTTCATCCGCCTTTTGCCTGATAAGGCACAGCCGGTTGTGCCTTTCAAGCTGGCCCAGGCGCCTCTTCTTTTCCTGTAACTCAGCTTGAAGTCTTTCTAAAGCTTCGAGGCCTAACTCCTCCTCTTCTCCTTCCCCATCTCCTCCGGAGGTATGCGGGTGCGGCTGTGATCCCGGCCGAGTGTGAGGGCCCGGGACCTCCGTCCCTGGGGCAACTTCTTCTGTTTCCGAGGGTACTACGTTCTCTTCCACAGGCTGGATTATCGCCGTGGCCTCTCTGGTTACACGAGGGTCCCTGGTAGCGGGCGCTCTTCTGTTTCCTGCCATTTCGAACTTCGGTCCCCACGGTCGGCGCCAAACTGTTGGATGCACACTTGCCCTACCTCCGCACACGTGCAGGGGAGCGGCGAAGGTGGCCAATAGTCTGAACTGGACTGAAAGTACGACAGGAATCAAACTAGTGCAAAGGTTTAAGGTGGCAGGAACAAAGTTTAAGGAAGCGAGGGCATTGCTACTGTGGCTCTATTCCCCAATAATCATCCCTGATACACTGTTCACCCCCCGGTAGTTATAGGGGATACCAAGGGGTGCGATTTGAGAGACTTAGCAGATAAAGAGGCGGGTTTTTTCGAAGGTACGCAAGACGTGCGGGGGTCATCTTGTTGAGTCAGCGCGCGTGGCACCACTGCCGAGGATCTCTTCCCCCAACAGCTGCCAACGCCAAGCAACCTGCATGCAGTTACGCGTAAGGCGCGTAGATTCATCGTGCCCTTTCCTTTTCCCCTGCCTTCGTCGCCTGGGCTGTCTCCAAATGGAATCCTTATCATTTCTCTACCGATCGTCTCAGGCAGCAGCTTTCCCTAATTTCCCTTTAATATATCTGCAGTGCAGCCGTGGCATGTTGACATGTTGTTGTTCCTCTGTCGGCCAAGGAAGAAGGAACCACTCGCTGCTGCTGCTAGTCTGCTACTATTGCCCGGAAAGCTGCGAGAATCCATCCACATGCCTGGGAGGCTGCTGGGACTCACGTCGCCATCCAACTTTTAACAGTGAGAAGCTGGTCAAAGGCTCCGCAATTATTATGCCGGATTCTGCTCGCGCCACTGTAAGTGAGCGAGCGAGCATGGATGACCCTCGGCGTTGTTCAGGGCCGCGCGTGAATTGTTTTTCTGAATCGTTCGATTTGAACGTGTGCAGAAGCTGCATGCATGCTACCTGCAGGTCGATCTAGCCAAAATTTTGAAGCCACCATTCACGGACCAAAAATATATAGGCCCGGAACCGGAAAGCGGCGCAGCTTCTCTCTCCATCAGCGATTCAGCAATCAGCATGCAGATTACGAGTTCGACCTCCACGATGGAGCAGAGAATTCTTCAGGCCGGGTACAACAGTAATAAGATATTACAGTTACAGGTGCGGCAAGATTCCGTCCCTGCTAAGAAATTCTCTCCTCCTACCGAGCGAGCAAGGCCCAGCCCCCAGGAGAAGAAGAATCTTGAGACGAGACGAGGCGGTGCTGGCGGCTGGCCACGCGCGGCGCAGGGCGCTGGCTTTCCGGGTAGGCTGCTGCCGCGGTGCGGGGCGATAAGCATCTATCCCGAGCCGGGCCGGATCTCTCCGTATCGGCGGCTACAGGGACGGGTGTCGGTCTCTCCATCCCGGCGATAAGATATCGTCGCCGGCGGCCGGCTTTTGGAGATACCAGATGATGAAAACAACGGGGACGACGACCCCGGCCCGGCCAGCCCGGATACCATCCAGCAGATCAGGGCACTTTATCTGCCGGCAAAAGCTATTCGTAATTCGTGCATGCACGCGCTCTGTCTGGTGGTGCCTGTTTTTTTTTCACTCGTCAAATTATTCAATAAACATCGAGCTCCTTCGACCTCCTCCCTGTCCTCTCTGGGCAACAAAAAGAAAAATGGCATCTTGATGAAATGACGAGTGACAGAAATGACGAATTCTTCAGCATTTGGTGTTTATCTGGAGACTGTAGATATATTCAGCAACTGGATGACATTATTACTGCACTATGTATGGAGTTTGCATGCAGCAAGTCATCCAACAAGAACAGCTTTGCAAGTAGCAAGAATGCTGCTGCGGCTGTGGCAGCGGCCAGCGGCACCGCACGGTTCTTGTGGTGTGCAGATGAGATGCTCAAAGTTAGGCAAGCATGGCTTTCAGGTCGGCCGAGATAGATGCTCTGTTTGTTTCAAAGACAGTGGTGCTGCAGTTTGAAGGCAGTTGATAGTGAGACAAATGCAGCCCAAATCTTGGTCGACGACAGCATTGATTTTTTAGTTTAGTTTCAGTGCTCTCGATCTTTAAGAGGCTCTTCAGTGTTCTCCTGAACAAACAGTCAATATTTTCTGGGCTTCTCAAATGATGGGCCTCGCCCATAAAGCTTTAGGCCAGGCTGCTTTTCCAAATGACATGGAGAAGGTTTTTCATACTAGTAGACAGCAAAGAACTGAACAAGGATGCTGACCACTATTCTTGCAGCTGGCCATTAAATTTGGACATAGTAAAAAAAAACTAGAGAAGTGGTCTTGCCTGGTTTGTTTTAAAAAAAGACAAGTGGACTTTATTACACCCACAAGGTTGTTTTAATGTTCCTAACACAAAAAATGATGGCAATAAAATTAAAGCAAACATGTAAGCCCAGATCCATACAACAAATACACTACAACAACCATATATCTCATACTACCTCCGTTATAAATTATAAGTCATTCCAAGAATCTTGAAGAGTTAAAGAATCTCAAGTTTGATCAAAATAGAAAAAAATAAAGATTTATGACATAAAATAGATAGATATTATAAAAATATAACTAATAAAAAATCTAGCGATACCTAGTTGGTGTCATATATAGATATTATTATCTTATTGTATAAGTTTAGTGAAACTCTCTTCAAGAATTTTAGAATGACTTATAATCTGAAATGGAGGGAGTAACATAGAGTCTGTTCTCAACTTAACGACTAATGTTTGGACGATTGTAACTGGAATCTAGTATTTCATATATATATATATATATATATATATATATATATATATATATATATATATATATATATATATAGAAGAAAAAGATGGGGGAAAGAATATATACTAGCTAGCGGGTTGTAAGAGCCAAAAGGTCATATATTGTAGCTGTAAGCCCTGCTTCCCAGGCACATTTAGTGTATTTAAGTTTTTAGTTAATCTATGTCATTAAGTCCTTGGGTAGCCCAAGAGTTGTGCGGGTACCCAGGCAGCTGTTCTGTCTAGTTAAAGCTCTAGTGAGCTGTATGTAATCAATGCAGTACTTATCCTCTATATATTGCAATGCAGTCGCCTGGGAGAGTTGCCCTGGCTAATTATTTTCTCTGTTACCTCCAACAATTGGCATCGGAGCCTAGGTTAGACACCTTCTTATCTTCTCCATGACGTCAACCTCCGCTGAGCGCCGGGCTAGGAAGGCCAAGGGAGCCACTGAGGGCGAGCTGGGCGACCCCTCTGGCAGGGCTGCGCGCCTGAAGGCAGCAGAGGAGGCGGCGGCGCTGGCTGTCAAGGCGGCACAGCAGGCTGCAACAGCCGCGGAGGCGGCGGCCAGGACAGCGCAGGAGCTGCGGGCGGAGATAGCAGCGGAGAAGGGAGATGAGGAGGAGGAGGTGGAAGAAGAAGAGGAGGACCGGAGGAACCGGCGGCCGCGGACTCCGCCGCGGGACAGGCGCCGTTCGCTGTCACCACTGCGTGACCGAAGGCGTCGTGGCGGCGGTCGCTATGAGTCGCCGCAAGGCAGGGTGGTCTACCGCGATTCCGGCAGCGGCACATCATGGCCAATGCTGGACAAGACCAATTATTATGAGTGGAGCCAGACGATGAAGCTCAGGATGCAGGCGCGCGACCTCTGGGAAGCTGTCGAAGGAGGCCCAGTGCAGTTTCGCGACGACAGGCGAGCTCTGGAGGTGATCGTCGCGGCTGTGCCCAAGGAGTTGGGGCTCCCGCTCCTCGACAAGGCGACGGCAAAGGAGGCATGGGATGCCATCGCTGCGACTCGTATCGGTGTGGACAGGGTCCGCCGAGCGACGTTGCAGCGACTGCGTCGGGAGTGGGAGAACATTGACGTCAAGCCTGGCGAGCCGGTGGAGGATTTTGCCCTGCGGCTGTCAACTCTGCACCAGCAGCTGGTGCTTCATGGAGACAGGGACATCGATGAGGCGCGTGTTGTGGAAAAGTTTCTGCGCACGGTGCCGACCAAGTACGCGCAGATCGTCGTCGCCATTGAGCAGTTCCTCGACTTCGAGGCGCTCACGCTTGAAGAGGTGACAGGAAGGCTCAAGGCGGTGGATGACCGTGAAGCGCAAGCTGTGACAGAGCCGGTGTCCATCAACGGCAAGCTGCTGTACACTGAGGAGCAGTGGCGTGCGCGTTTGAAGAAGGAGAAGAAAGGCGCAGAAGAAGCTGGCGGTTCTGGTTTCAAGAACCAGCGCGGCGGTGGCGGAGGACGCAGCCGCGGAGGTGGACGCGGACGGGGCAGAGATGCTGGCCGTGGCGGCGGACGTAGAGAAGGCAATGGCGCCGGCCGTGTTGGCCCCAACACGTGCCTCAACTGCCATCAGGAAGGGCATTGGGCGCGTGAATGTCCCCAGCCGCGCCGTGATGGAGCAGAGCGCGGCGGCGGGGGAGGAAATCGTGGTGGACGCGGCGGCGGAAACCGTGGAGGAGGCCGTGGCGGCGGTAACCAAGCTGGGCAGCAAGGAGGACATGAAGGGCGTGCCCAGTTTGCTGAGTGTGAGGAAGATGCAGCTCTGTTTCTGTCTCACGGTTTCGTTGAGATGGAACAGAGCACGCCGGAGCTCAACTATACAGCGCAGCGTGTTGAGTTCTTTGAGCCACGTGCGCGTGCTTATCTGGGAGCAGATGATGAAGAGATGGCTGGCGGCTGGTACCTTGATTCAGGCGCAACACACCACATGACTGGGCGGCGTGACCTGTTTTCAGACCTGAACACGAACGTTCGAGGCACGGTTCGGTTCGGGGACGCGTCCAAGGTGGAAATCAAGGGCGTTGGCTCAATTGTTTTTGAAGCGAAGACTGGTGAGCATCGTGTTCTTCATGGAGTTTATTTCATTCCGGCGTTGAAGAATTCGATCATGAGCCTCGGTCAACTTGATGAGAATGGCTCAAAGGTGGTGATTGATGATGGAGTACTGCGGATTTGGGAACGCAGCAGCGGTCGCTTACTGGCCAAGGTGAGGCGTGGCGCGAACCGGTTGTATGTACTGCATATGAAGACAGCACAGCCAGTGTGTCTTGCTGCGCGCAGGGATGAGGAGGCGTGGCAATGGCATGAGCGTTTTGGGCATCTGAATTTTGAGGCCCTGCGGAGGCTTGGCAAGGAGGAAATGGCAAGAGGGATGCCAAAGATCGATCATGTTGAGCAAGTGTGTGACACTTGTGTCACCACCAAACAGAGGAGGCGATCATTTCCTGCTGCAGCAACATATCGTGCTCAGGATCACCTTGAATTGGTGCATGGTGATCTCTGTGGGCCAGTTACACCAGCAACTTCGGCAGGTAATCGCTATATTCTGCTGCTTGTAGATGATGCCACACGATTCATGTGGGCAGTGCTGCTGTCATCTAAGGATGCTGCAGCAGATGCTATCAAGAAGGTGAAGGCTGCTGCAGAGGTGGAGAGTGGGCGTAAACTGAAAGTTCTGCGCACAGATAATGGAGGAGAGTTTACTGTTGCAGAATTTGCTGCTTATTGTGCCAATGAAGGAGTCAAAAGGCATTACAGTGCTCCTCATTCACCACAGCAGAATGGCGTGGTGGAGCGTAGAAATCAAACCGTGGTGGCCATGGCACGTGCCTTACTCAAGCAGCGCCAGATGCCAGCCAAGTTTTGGGGGGAGGCAGTGATGACTGCTGTGCATATTCTGAATCGGTCACCAACCAAGGCTCTAGGTGATGTCACTCCCTATGAAGCATGGCATGGCCGAGCACCCACTGTTGGCCATCTGAAGGTGTTTGGTTGTGTGGCATATACTCGCCGTTTGTCTCAGCTCAGGAAACTTGATGATCGTGGTGAAGCTGGAGTATTTATTGGCTATGCTGAAGGAGCAAAAGCCTATCGAGTTTTTGATCCAACATCTCAGCGTGTACGTGTCAGCCGAGATGTGGTTTTTGATGAAGGAAGAGGTTGGGATTGGACATCACCAGCAGCAGGTACGTCTGGGGCAGCTGGTAGTGATTTTGTGGTGGAATTTCCTTGGGAGGAAGAAGTCCCTGGAGCTGGAGGTTCAGTGCAGTCACACTCATCTCCTCCCCCCCATTCTGCCTCACCTGAAGCTTTCCCAGCAGCAGAATCGGTGCTTGATGCAGGAGAAGAGGTGTCTGAGACATCCAGAACGCCTTCACCACCACCAGCTCCAGCCAGCCCACAAGTGGAGCACGTGACTCCCTTGGAAGATGATGAGGAACGGCTGGACGCTTATCACAACGACGAGCAGCTGCGCTATCGTACCATAGATGGCATATTGGGCGGGGAACAGGAAGTTCCGCCGCCGGCGCAGCGCTTGTTCGCAGAACTCCACCTCACCCACTCTGGGGAACCCATTTCTTATGCAGAGGCAAAAGATGATCCTGCATGGCAGGCAGCAATGAAAGAGGAGCTGCGCGCTGTTGAGCGCAATGGCACCTGGGAGCTTGTGTCTCCCCGAGCTGGCCATCGGCCAATTTCTCTAAAATGGGTCTACAAGCTGAAGAAAGATGAGAAAGGAGATGTGATCAAGCACAAGGCTCGGCTTGTTGCTCGTGGGTTTGTACAGCAAGAGGGTGTTGATTATGAGGATGTGTTCGCTCCTGTTGCGCGCATAGAATCAGTGAGACTGCTGCTTGCTCTAGCTGCCCAGGAAGGATGGACTGTTCATCATATGGATGTCAAGTCAGCTTTTCTAAATGGAGAGCTCAAGGAAGAAGTATATGTCCAGCAGCCACCTGGGTTTGCTATTCCTGGGGAAGAAAGCAAGGTATATCGCCTGCACAAGGCTTTGTATGGGCTGAAGCAGGCACCCAGGGCGTGGAACGCTAAGTTGGACTCTACTCTGAAGGAAATGGGGTTCAAACAGAGCAAACATGAAGCAGCAATTTACAGGAAAGGTTCAGAGGGCTCAGTGTTGCTGGTTGGGGTCTATGTTGATGATCTGATCATCACTGGAGCAGTCAAAGATGAAGTAAAGGCTTTCAAGGAAAGGATGAAATCCACCTTTGAGATGAGTGACTTGGGTTTGCTCAGTTTCTACCTTGGCATTGAAGTGCAGCAAGGCAAGAATGGGACCACCATGAAGCAGACTCACTATGCCAAGAAAATCCTAGAACTGGGAGGCATGTCTGATTGCAATCCAGCAGCTACACCAATGGAAGAGCGCCTGAAGCTCAGCAAGCATAGCACTGCCAAGGAGGTGGATCCAACTCAGTATAGGAGGCTGGTTGGAAGCTTGAGATACCTGGTTCATACTAGGCCTGATTTGGCTTTCTCAGTGGGCTATGTGAGCAGATTCTTGGAGAAACCGACCACTGAGCACCAGCAAGCAGTCAAGAGGGTGCTGAGGTACTTGGCTGGAACATTGGACTATGGTCTGCAGTTCAAAAGAGCCCCAAATTCTGCTAGGTTTGTGGGCTACTGTGATTCAGACCTAGCCGGTGATATTGACTCCAGCAAAAGCACAACAGGTTGTCTGTTCTTCCTTGGCAACAGCTTGGTCAGCTGGCAATCTATCAAGCAGAGGGTGGTGGCTTTGTCTAGTTGTGAGGCTGAATATGTGGCTATGACTTCAGCAGCAACACAGGCCCTGTGGCTATCAAGATTGTTGGCTGATTTGTTGGGAAGAAAGGTGGAGACTGTGGAACTGAGGGTTGACAACAAGTCTGCAATTGCACTTGCTAAGAACCCTGTCTTCCATGACAGGAGCAAACATATCAGAGTTAAGCAACATTTTATCAGGGATTGTATTGAAGAAGGCAGCATCAGGACTGAGTACATCCCTACAGCTGATCAATTGGCAGACATTCTCACTAAGGCTTTGGGCAAGGCCAAGCTTGAAGATATGAGAAGCAGAATTGGCATCAAGCAGATCAAGAAGGGTTGAAGCAGGTCTTAGGGGGAGAACTGTAGCTGTAAGCCCTGCTTCCCAGGCACATTTAGTGTATTTAAGTTTTTAGTTAATCTATGTCATTAAGTCCTTGGGTAGCCCAAGAGTTGTGCGGGTACCCAGGCAGCTGTTCTGTCTAGTTAAAGCTCTAGTGAGCTGTATGTAATCAATGCAGTACTTATCCTCTATATATTGCAATGCAGTCGCCTGGGAGAGTTGCCCTGGCTAATTATTTTCTCTGTTACCTCCAACATATATAAGAGATAGCATCATCTCAGCATAAAAAAATTAAGGTCTACAGTACACAAACTGCGACTGATGTCAAAATCTAGGGCAGCTGAGCCTGACAAATGCACCCATGACCATGAAGTATATTGGAGTATTCCTCATGGACCTACGAGTAACGAGAGCAGCACTGGTTTTTCTTTTCCTCCAAAGAAAGACACCATACTTGTTGATTTTTATGCCGGAAATATAAATTTATCACTATTTTTATTTATTATAAGGAATATATATACATGTTATTTTCCTGAGTAAATCCGTTTTTCATTGATTTAATATATGTATAATGTAATTTATAGGGCACTACTGTACATCATAAAATGGGCCTGCAATCTTCCCAAGGGAAAACACAAGACCGCTCTGCTGTTTCGCATGATAGCTGGGCCGCGCCGAAGGATGCAGCCCACGCGGCGTGGCGTCGTCGTTGCGGCTGCGGGGAAGGGAACACGAACGAGCGACGAACTCAGACGTTAGTACCATACTGTCCAGCGAACGACGCAAGCACCAGATTATAAGCTCAGCCGCGACCACCACTTTGTCTCTTCGGAGACATCCGATAAAATTGGAACGATACAGAGAAGATTAGCATGGCCCCTGCGCAAGGATGACACGCACAAATCGAGGAATGGTCCAAATTTTTTTGAGATTTTGCGCTCTGGTCCCTGGCACCTTTCAAACACACCCTGGCTGCATGTTTTCCCTTGCGCATATGCCCCTGAAACTTTCTGTTGCAGGCCCTCCCGACTTCTGCTGTCCCGCATTATGGTGCAAAAGCTTTTTGCACATTCACGTAGTACTCCCTGTCTGCTATTTGTGTTGCAGATTCACCCTTCGATCCTGACTAATAATCTTCTCGTGGTCGTTACAGTAGTTCTCTCCAGCCAGTTCCAAAATAAATCTCCATTGAAGCATTGAATCTATGATTGGGACACGCTCTACTAAAAATAAATATGCAATGTTTTTCATGAACAAATTAAATACACAATGAATGAACTCTATAGATTTCACTACATGAATCCGGTCAGAGTTTTTGTCAAAATTCACATTCTGTCCAACATTCTTCTCCAAATTCACTGAAAACTAAGCTTTCTTTACATGGATCTGCTCAGAATTTTGTTTTCAGTTCACTAACCCTAATTATGTTACTCATAATAATGTAATTAGACAATTAGGTTAGCTTTTTTTTTTCTTTTTGGTTTACGAAGCCAAGGATTTATATATATTTCATTTAGTAGCAAACGTTAATAAAGTCTCCAGATCATGTAATTCCCTTCGGTGAGAGTACACGACGTCATCCACGCAAACTTGCAAATTCAAAGCTTCGCCTTTTATTCGAAGGAGGATGGTAGCTATCTCAACTAACTCTTATCAAGTTTCGCTCACCAGAATCCACCAAACAACATTCTCTCGTACACTCGTACTATACCCAAGTCACCTATATGTGTACTCCGTATGTTATCTACATGCATGTTCCAGCCAAAATGTTCACAATCCAGAACGCCGTACATACCATTGGATTGAAGTTACTACTAATAATAATCAGCTCGGTGTTCCACAAACCAAACACAATACATGCCCTGATTATTTATTTATTTTTTCTTTTGAGCAATGCCCAGACTTATTTGCGTGGTCCTTACTGTATGAAAGCCCAGCAACTCATGATCTGGGCCTTGCTACGCGGGAAATTTGGCCCAACATTGCAACACGAAAATTCACTTGCTTTTCATTTCTTCGTGCTCCTCTCGCCGAAAAAAAAAAAAAGCTTGCTCCCTACCCTATCCTGCTACAGTAGTACTCTACACGCTATCGTCATGCGATGCGATGCGACGGATGCAGTTGAAATATGGTCCACGTGGCACGCGCTAGGTGGATGGAGTACGAGCGCGTGGCTGTCCGGGCTCCCTCCCGTGTCCCCGTCCGACGTCCGTGCATCGGCACAGCTGTGCGCTAAAAACTGCAGCTGCGGTGGAGGACAAGAGGTGATGATGGGAATCCGAATCCGCAAGGAATGGTCCTCGGCTTCCTGGCCCGCTCTCGACGAAGGCCGTCGATTCCTATTCTTCCACCACCACCACCACCCGCAGCAGCCAGCAGCAGACGCCGGCAAGCCAACCACCTTGCCGCGGGGCGCCTGTCCTGCCGCCCAGCATAAATGGCCAGCGAGCACCTGCCTGCTCGTGGTCGTTGCTTCTATTCTTCTTTAATGAACTCCATTACGATTTCTCCCATTGCTGAAGATGCAGGACAGAGCAGGCTGGCGATCGATCCTCGACGTCCATTTCTCCTTGTTGCCTTCTTCTTGGACACCACCGGCGTAAATGCATAACACACACATTGCTCCCAGCCTGTTTGAAGCGTATGAATTTCGTAGGAACCATAAGAAATTCTACAAAGAATCAGTTCAGTTTTACATACATACAGGGGGGATGCAAGAACAGAGAAAAATCCCCACGCTTGTGCATGCAGGTTCCAAACTTCTTGTGATAGAGCATGGACTCAGTAGAAACAAACAAACAAACAAACAAACAAACAAACAAGGGAGGAGGGTGCATGTGCGATATGGTTGAGCTCGTCTCGTCCAAAGACAAACACTAATAATATAAGCAGTATAATACTACTACAGCACAGTATAGTATATATTCAGAAACTGGAAGGTTTGACAGTAGCCAGACGTGTCTACGACGAAGCTAGGAGCATGTACTATATTATTATCCGACGCACGTTCCAGTTAAACAACTTGCCGAATTCTTCGTCATGTAATGTAACAAAAACAGATTCGCGTGCTGGAACATGATCAGGATGTTTTGCTTTCTTTCCACGTTACCATTCTTTACTGGCGCTGCTGCTTGCTGCTGTATCTCGCATTAATTTTATTAAACAAGCTGTAAACTGGCTTCTTCTTCCACTACTCCACATGACAGGGCAGGGCAGGGCAGGGCAGAATTATGATGGTGTGTGTATGTAGGTCAGCAGTCAGCCGGCGACCATGGGAGGTGCCAGTAGAATATTGCAGTTGCAGGCATGTAGGTCCGTCGTCAATGATCACACGAGCTGGTTGGTGCTGCCTGAAGGAGCCTTGAGCCCTTGACTCACAGAATACAGAGTTTTTTTTCCCCACTGGGACCCCAAGGATGATGATATGTGACCCACTTCTTTCTAAATCTTAAGTATGGATAAACCCTGCTAACATTCACAATATTCTGAAGCATGCAAGCGTGCTACTGCTAGCTAGCTATGACCTTTCAGATTAATCCGTGCAAATCAGCCGTGAAACAGTATTTTCCTCTCACAACAAATTAGTTGATTCGACTTATCAGCCGGTTTATAAGTGCTGCCAAAAAGAGCCAAAGTCGCTCACTTTTATGTTAATCGGTAAACCAATAACTTTAGTAGGTTTTATATTATTGTTTTTTTTTAAAAAAAAATGTGAAATGAAACCCTGGAGCATGCTGTGTAGTAAGTGTTTAGCAGTAGCGCTGCATGAAGAAAGTGAAAGCCCGGGATTCAGATGTCTTGTCGTCTAAAGGACACAGCTAGTAGTATGCTCATTCCAAAAGCGGTCTCAACAGTTTATATTAAGTATAAATGTATACTTCAAAGTTGAGAATGGCAGCAAAGCATGGTGCATTCCAAACAGCAAAGGAAGAAGCAGAGTAGCAGACAGCAGCATGTAGCATCAGTGTGTATATATGACGATAATATAAATATGAATCATATCAGTACTTTTTTTTTTTTTGAAAAAAAGGGACTCCGTCGACGATCTCACCCAGATTCGTGATCAGACGAATGAATGAATGAATGGATCCCTTTTTAAGCCGTCCCAATTTTCCTTTCTTTCCGCATTCTTTGTACCCAAGCATAGATACCTCCGATTAATAAAGTGGCGATATATATATTTAATAATTCATCAAGTGTTTGTTGCGCATCAGGAATCCTAAGCTTTCGATCAAATCGGCGTCTTTTTCACACCAGAACTGACAGCAGACGCTGGGGGGTTTCCCATGGTGCATGCAACCATGCATGCATACTCTCTTGTCATCTGCCCAGCTGTCCTACTGATTTGGCCAGGCAAAAAGGGACCAACGCCTTGTTTAGATGCCACCGATGAGATTTTTTTCTCAATTATAGCACTTTTGTTGTTATTTAACAAACTTTGTCCAAATATGAACTACGTATACTCAAAAGATTCGTCTCGACATGTACATACTAAAAGTACAATTAGTTATTTATTTTACCAACATTTAATGTTCCATACAAACGTCCAAATATTGATATGATGGTGATGTGATGGAGAGAGAGTGAAAAAAAATTGATAGTTTGAGTGTATCTAAACAAGGCCCGAATACAGGTACGTGCTGAAGCGGCAATTCTGATAACCTTTTGTTATTTTAATGTCTACAAACTCAGAAGTTGCTTTCGAATAAAAACATTTTTTATTTTCCAATGAGAGAAAAAAAAAACTTTTGCTTTTAAATAAGTACATAGTATTACACTATAATTGCTGCAGCATATTAGTACTTCGTACTAGCACATAGCATTACGAGAAGGCCATTAGTCGTGCCATTTCCTGTCAGTTGACTGTTTGTTGAAGCGACAAAGCTCTATTCGCTTAAGTTATAAACCGGCTTTAATCCGTACACATCAGGCGTGAAACAGTATTTTACTCTCACAGTAAATCAACTGTTTCAGTTTATCAGCCGGCTCATAAGTCCTGCCGAACAAAGTTGACGCTAGATCTTTTGCATAGGGTGACATAATGACATAACAAGCCCACTGCATCTACCTGTCTATCTGCATGCACATATAATAGTGGTTAGTAGAGACAAGGAAATGGTTGTTGTGAGCTTGTTTGTACAGTAGTTCGTTGAGGGTGACAGGGGGGGACATCGTCTGGCTCCATTCCATCCGTTTGTTACCTGGAGAGAATGAAGAATGAAGAATAGGTTGGTCCAACAGATGCATCGCAAACAATAATTGGACTGACTGACCGGACTAGTGGTAGCCGGCCTCACGTAGGCACACGTCCAAACTAACTCGCCAACGAACAAGAGCAGAGACGAATCCCATTGATTATGATTAGAAGCAAACGAACCAACCAACCACACAAAATTGAGAAGCCAAAAAAATGCCCGGTTAAGCGTTTGTTTTCGCAGGCCCTGAACCTGAATCCCTGATTCCTTGTAAAATATTGACCCAGCAACCATGCCAACAGCAGCAGGTCAGCAGCTACTCCCTCCGTCCCTTATTAACTGTCGTCCGGAAAGCGTGTCTGTGAGGGAAACACAGATTTCTAGAGACAGTTATTTAGGGGCGAAGGGAGTAGAGAACAAGCACTATGTGGGAGAAGAATTGGCGGCTCGTGGATGTGCAGATATTCTAATCGCAGATGCCCAACAAATCGGCAACCACACAACACAACACACCCGGAGGAGCAGAGAGGGACAGCGACGCGAGCCACCAGCAGGCACGAGGCATGATGGTCCGTGGAAATGCTAAAGAAATAGCAGCAACTGATGATGATCATGAATGAACCTGGCCTGGCGTCAACGTCATCGTCGTTGCCGGGGCGGCGGCATGAAATGAAATGAGCGTCGCCGTCGCTGTCCAGCCCATAAGTCCTGTGGTCGCGACTGTTTTTTGAAGGCCATTAATTCTGAAAGAAAGGTCTACTAGGTCGGATTGGGCGGTTAGCGGACGCCAATACAAAGAACTCGATCATGCTCCTCGTACCAATATTACCAGGTTAATTAAGAAGGGCTTGATTGATTGTCCAGGCTAGCTAAGCATGCAGCTAGGGCACATGGAGAGAGAGATGATCGGAGGAGCCGTTAGTTTTTGTTATCTTGCAGGAGGAATGATGGGGAAGGGACACCGGAAGATAGAAAGAGAGAAAGAAAAGAGGGGAATGATTCGTGCCGAGGGAACAGGGGACGCCCAAATTAAATGAGACCGAGTCCACTCGCCGTGTTCGCCCACAATCCATTCCATTCGAATTGCCATGCAAAAGCCGGCTCATCATGCGGTTCGTCGTCCAGGGGGGCAGGGGACGACGCCGTGCGTGGATGATTTCCATTTCACTTGAGGCCGCTGGCACGCGACGACACTGATGGCTGCCTGCACGGCACGGCCATGCACGCCTGCTGCCAGACCCCAGCGTGTGCTCCCGGCGACCACCGTGCCGGCCGGCCAGCAAGCCGTAGACCGCCCCCTTTTCCCGTCCTGCTGGATGCTGCAGAGAACGAAACGAGCTCGAGCTCGAGCTGTGGGAGGGCGGCACAGGCGCGCGTGCCCGCAGATGCAGCCTTGCCCGAGCCGTTTCTTTCTCTCGCTGTCTGTCAGTCTCGTCAGTCACTCAGCCTGCCACGGCCGGCACGCGCAAGCAAGAAGGTTTAGCGCGCAAGCAGAATTCGCACGGCAGGCACGGCAAGAGCTAGCGTACTGACAGGACCGTTGGGCCGAGGGGTCTGTTTGCAGTGCGAGTACGTGCAGGTGCGGTGCGTGTGCGTCCAAGGAGAGGACGACCATGCGCGTGGCTTTCACTCTCATCCGTGTCCGAATGTCAGCTACTCAACGACCCCGAAACAGAGACACCGTGCCTGACTGACTGATGAACAAACTAAAAGCCATACTGTACGTCTCTCACTGATGAGTCGCCATAGCACGATGAACCGGACACTCAGACAGACACACGGCCTGTTGCGCCTGGGCGGGGCGGCTGCCCGCAGGAGGCAGGCAAATCCGTCCCGTTGCTTTCAGCACACGTGAAACTGAAACGCACAAGAGCCCCATGTTGGCTGCTGCCGCTGCGGTCGTTGTCCGGGCGTAATTCCATCGACTCGACCGATCCCTGCTGGCACCGGACCCTCGGAAGTGCCGAGTGCTGTCTGTGGTCTGATCCTGTCCGCTCATGCTCCTCTCTCGACCCCGTCGTCAGACTCGACGGACACATCGTTTTCTCGGAGATTTCATCAAGCCCGGCGTGATCTCTGCACCAGTGCGTCGCGTCTGTGCGTGATGCGTGCCTCACTGCCTCGCCGTGAATTGAATTGGAGCTGTCGTGCTCGGCCGACGACATGGGCATGGCGACAGGCGACCGCGAGCAAGGACATTGGCTCCAACAGGGGAGGACGCATCGCTGTCCACGACCACGAGCCGTGGCTGAGGCTACTGAGACTGAGATACACAGATACTCTGTGCCGCGTAGTGTCACACACAGTACTAGTACGTGTGAACATGGTCGGTGCGGATGTTTGACTCTGACGGCAGCAGGCACAGCTCGCGCCACCGTGCCGGCTGTACGTGGCTGGCAGCGTGTAGGCCGTGCTGACTTTTTTGGCTTGGCTGGTTTGGTCCCAGCAATCAATCGGAGGCGTAACGTCCGGCGATCCAATGGCAATGGGGGTAGGGTAGGGTAGGGCAGGGTACACCAGGGCGGGGGTACATGCAGTGTAGATGGACCGAGGAGCACTGGGACCGTGAGCTCATCCCTCCACTTCCACGGCGGGCAACATGCATGGACATGTCCTGCTCTCCGGGCGTAATGCGGTGCGAGGACCGTGGTCTGTGGTTGACCAACCGCACGACTCTCTGCCAATCGCACGTACTAGCCAGTCCTTTGGTTTGGAGGAGCTGGGGAGAACGTGGTCTATCCTAACTAGGTTCGGTTCAACCGGCTACATACGACAGCAAGCAATGCATGTCTATTTTACCGCGGCACATTGGCACGGGCTTCTTCCCAAAAGAATATGATTCTTATTTGTTCCGTAGAATATTAGCTCTGCTTTTAGTCACAGATTTTTTCCCCTCGTAACAAAATAACATCAGCCACAAAAAATAAATCGTAATAAATCCTGTCAAACAACCCATTATTTTAAGTATATCTATACTCCCTCCGTATTGTAAATAGAAGACGTTTTTGAAAAGGTTTCGGTCAAACATTGGGAATATAAATCATGAATAACTTTTAAATTATTGAGTTTAAAAATATAAAAATTATATAAATAAATTTATCTTGAAAAGTATTTTCATAAAAGTATATATATACAACTTTGTAACAAATATTTTTAAAGAAATAAATGGTCAAAGTTATGCTTTGGAGACCGTGTCGCTGTCCTAAACGTCTTCTATTTGTGATACGGAGGGAGTATATCTATTTTTCAATAAAAAAATATCAATACACCCGTAAGATAAAGTGCACCTATTTTTTAATATATATATATATCTAAGATAGAGTACCTTTTTTTAAAATATATATATATATATATCTAAATATCTCAAAGATAGTGCATTTTCTTTAAAAAGTATCAATATATCTACAGCATAAAGTATATTAGACCAATAACAAATCTAAAAGTTATTTAGTATTATAGGTATTCACAGTTTTTTTAATAAATTTACTCCTCAAAATAGTTTAATTTGGTATTCCGGTCAAAATTAGATTTTGTTTTTTTTTTGAATGGGGAATTACGAATATACAAAGATAAAAAAAGGGTAGGGCTTGATCTTAGCAGTTATAAGATACGCTAAAGAAAAATCTCATGGAAAAGGAAAGAACCGTAACTCGACAGCTGTTACAAATTACGTTAAAGAAAATTCTCGTGAAAAAAGAAAAAAGTACATTTCTGCGAATAGAAACCACACATTGTATTAACGTCATTCAACTCAGACATGTAAATCGTCATGTGTTTGATAACGTACGTATATTACCACGTCCCGACGTGCGTTTGAGAGACGTTTCTCGTTCGTTTAGGGCACAACGAACGGTTTAGACGTGGATCTGCATGGCGGAGATAGGATCGCCATGCACGTAGATACGTGCGCGCTCCAAAGTAGAATGGTAGCTACCAGCATGGTATCGCCGTACTTTTTTTTTTTTTACCAAATTTGCCATAACAATTTGTTGTACCATTTTAAGATAATAACAAATGCCATTTTACCCAGTCCAACGTCACGTTTGGCTCACTCGAATACTCGATCTATCTACTAGCATGCTGCTAATACTTGGAAGGACGGAGACACAAATGATTACTCCTGCAGAAAACCTAACCATAGGAGCGTGACAACGATGATTGATCCCACCACCACCGCCGCCGCAACCCACAAGTACCCAACCCAAAGCCAAAGCGTCGTCCGCCACGGTGAAAACCACAAAGCCGCCCGCCGTCTTCCATCCAATTCCAACCCCCGCCGTAGCTGGCTGGCATCAGGCAGGAAGCGACAAGGACCCGCGCCGACGCGGTTCCGGCCGCGTCCCCTCCTGGGACGGGACGGGACGGTCGGACCAACAGCCCCGGCGCCCGCGCCCATTGAATTTTTTTTTATTAATAACCCAATTAAATAAAAAATTTCATAATTAACACTGTTTAATTTTTTTTTTCAAAACTAACCCTTTTGCCGCGCCGTGCCGCATGGCGCGGCAAAAGCGTTAGCCGCGCCATGCATGGCGGCGCGGCAAAAGTGCCACCGTGGCACCGGCCGGCCACGCAGGCCCGCGTGGGCCCCGCCTGTCAGTTTGCCGCGCCAGGCGGGCTGGCGCGGCTAGTGCGTTTGCCGCGCCAGGCGGCCTGGCGCGGCCAACGGCTTTGCCGCGCCAGGCGGGGTGGCGCGGCAAAGCCGATCTAGATCTGGCGCCCGCGGCTTCTTCCTCCTTTCTCCTCCTTCTCGGCCGCCCGCGCCTCCGTCCCGCCGCCGCCGCCGTCGAGCCCCGCCGCCGCCGCCGTCGAGCCCCGCCGCCGCCGCCGTCACCGGCCGCTCCCGGGCGCCCCCGTCCCCGTCCCCGTCCCGGCCGGCCGCCCCCGCGCCGCCGCCCCCGTGCCTCGTCCCTGTCCCCGTGCCTCGTCCCCGCCCCCGGGCGCCCCCGAGCCTCGTCCCCGTCCCCGTCCCGGCCGGCCGCCCCCGTGCGCACCGGCGCCCCCGGCCGCCACCGGCCGCCCCCGGGCGCCCCCGGCGACACCGGCCGCCCCCGGCCGCCACCGGCGCCCCCCTCCACCACCGTCTCCACCATCGTCCACGACCGGAAGGTATTTTTTTTTCTTTTTGTTATTTTTTTTTGTAGTTTGCGTTAATTAGTTAGTTAAATAGGTTAGTAATTTAGTTATTTATTTATTTATTTGCTTAGTTAGTTATCTAGTTAGTTAGTTAGGTTAGTTAGGTTAGATTAGTTAGTTAGGTTAGGTTAGTTTAGGTGGTTAGTTAGTTAGTTATATAGTTAGTTAGTGTGTTAGTTAGTTAGTTAGCTAGCTAGTTAGTTAGGTTTATGTTAGGTTAGTTTTAGTTAGTTAGTTAGTTAGTTAGTTAGTTAGGTAGGTTAGTTAGGTTAGGTTTAGTTAGTTAGTTACTTAGTTAGGTTAGTTACTTAGTCTAGGGTTTAGGGTTTAGGGTTTACGTTAATATGTTAGTTAGGTTAGTGAAGACAACATAGTATTTATGTCATTCTGTATTTTAGAGAAGACCATCACTTGACCATCACTTGACCTTAGTTGCACTATTGACTTTGTAGATGGACACTGTATTCACATTGTTTTATGGAGGCACAGTTAGTAAACGAGACGGGTTGTTTGATGATAACATGGAACAAGAACTCGAAGTATTTGATGAGCGGCCTTCCTTTACGGACCTTATGTTGCGTCTGAAGGAGAAGTTTGATGGTGATTTCTCGTTGAAAGGGAGATTTGACAGTGGCAAGATTAGGTCGAACTATGCGTTGTTGCCCTTGCGCAACCAGGCTGACTGGGCAAAATACCAGGCGATCGTTATGGCATCCAATTCGACAATGGGTGAGATCGTGGTAGTGGATGGTTTGAGGAAGCAGGCAGAGGCGTCCGATGATGGCAACGATGGTGAAGCACAGGAGGTAGGGGATGATGACGATGCAGCTCCGATGACTATGGACGTTGATGGTCACCCCACGCAGGAGACGGTGTATGCAACTGAAGATGCCCACGCTGACGTCGGTCAAATAAACAATGATTTTGATGTGGCCGACATAGAGCGGGAGGAGCAGGAGGAGCATGAGGCACAACTATTTGATGAAAACTATGATTCTGATGATGATTCAGACTATGACGAAGAAGAGGACAGTTATATTTCTGCTATGCCAGAGCCGGTTCGTGCTATTCCACAACCGGTTCGTGCTATGCCACAGCCGGTTCCTCAGAATATGCATCCTCCAGGGAGACTAGTCACTGATATACCAGAGGATCATACACATTTTGATGCGTGGGGGCGTTTTAGCGAAGCACGGTATTATGTTCCGCCTGATCCTTTGACTGAGACAGAGCTGCAGCAATTGAGGTCGGTTAACATGCAGTTTAGAGGCGTTCCAAGTTATAGGGATGTCAGTATGGTGGACCAGGCTGTTTGTGATACTGGATTGAACCTGTGCAAGCAAACACTGCATGACCATACAGATTGTATTCTTCAGAAGGGTATGATTTTCAACACTATGAGTGAGCTGAAGCTTTTCCTTCAGCACTATGCTGTGCATCATCATCGACCGTACACGGTCAGCCATTCTGATATTAGTTTGAGGTACCACATCAGGTGTATGCATCATAGTTGTCCCTGGAGGCTGAATGCTCGCAAGAGAACTGATGGCAAGTGGAGAATCAGTAAAGTAGTACAACCGCATACCTGTTTTACAAATAAGGGACAAGAAAAACATCCTCAGTTGACGGCAAGATACCTTGCACGGCGCATTTTGGCATTTGTTGATGATGACGCCGACGTATCTGTTTCACAATTGCTTATCTCCATATTTGGATTCACAGGCTATAAGGTGACTTATGGAAAGGCGTGGCGTGCGAAGCAGATCGCCCTTGCAATTCGTTGGGGTGGTTGGGATGAAGCGTACAACAGGATTCCACGGATTTTGTGTGCAATGGCATACTATAACCCTGGCCTAAAATGGTTTCCACACACCAATGGGCAGTATATAGACCGCAACACCGGCAAGGTTACACATGTGCTTCAGCGTGTATTTTGGTCTTTTGCACAAACAGAGCATGCTTATCAGTACTGCCGTCCAGTCATACTTGTGGACGGTACTTTCCTGACCGGAGCGTACAAGGGTGTGTTGATGATGGCGGCGGCTGTTGATCCCGAGGACCAGATAGTTCCAATTGCTTTCGCCTTGGCTGAGGGGGAGAACGTTGAGTCTTGGTCTTGGTTCATGGCCCTGCTACGGATACAAGTGTTAGGGCCTTCTCGGACAATATGTTTGATTTCGGACCGTCATGTTGGGTTGCTTCGTGCCGCAGAGGAGGAGATAGAGGGTTGTCCTCCTCTAGTGCACAGATGGTGCATGCGTCACTTTGCCGCCAATTTCTGGCGTCGGCAGAGAAAAAAGGAGGTTTGTGCCAAGGTGAAAGAGCTATGTTGTGTTAAAACTGAGCACAAATTCAAAGAAACAATGGAAGAGTTGGACAAAATGTTAAACAGTGCTGCCAGGGCCTGGATCGAGAGACAGATGGAACACAAGGAGAAGTGGGCGCTTGCTTACGATGAGGGCGGTTTCCGGTTCGGCATAATGACCACCAACTCATCGGAGTCTTTCAACAAGGTATTCACCGGTGTTAGAGCCTTGCCCGTTTCTGGAATCGTTGAGTACTCGTTTCACAAGACCAACGAGTATTTTGTGAAAAGGTGGTCCATTGCTCAAGACAACCTACAAACGGATGGTGAATTTGGAAAGGCGGGAAATGAGCACATTCAGGAAAATGAGATCTGGGCAACGCAGCTAACTTGTGAGGCTTATGGACCAACCAGACAAATCTATAATGTTCGAGCAAAGGGTGGAACTACCATGGGCGGGGAACGCTACGGTGGTCGCAACTATCGGATCGATCTTCAAAGAGTGGAATGCAGTTGTAACGTGCCGCAGATAATGCATGCCCCTTGCTCTCACATGATTGCGTCCTGTAGAGCGCGCGGATATAACTACAAGGCCGTACCATATATGTCCGAGTACTATCGCCGGAGCAACACCGTCGCAATATGGCAGAGCAGCTTCGAGCCTTACCTTGATCCCACTCAATGGCCTCCATACTTGGGTAGAGACTTCATGCCTGATCCTGAGCTGCTGAAGTTAGGTAAGGGTAGGAGGAGGAAGAAGAGACTAAAGGGTGACATGGACAATATGGATAGGTATGGCGGGGGGGACTTTGACCAGACACCGAGCACGAACCTATGCTCTGTTTGCCACATGCCAGGGCATAATGCAGCCTTCCATCGTAGACAAACACAACAGGTGTACATATGTCTTCATTTGTTTTAATGCTTTATTATTGTTATCTTTACTTATATTAATTATTTGAATGCTTTTGCTATTATTGTACATATGTCTTTCATTTGTTTTAATGCTTTATTATTTTTGACGCTGTACTAACTTGTTACCATGTTTTGTTTAAACAGGATGGCGAACCCTCCGGCGTACCCTCTCCTTGAGCCGTTCTACGACGGCGAGCACCGGGCGCACAGGCTCACCGACTACGCCCCTCCGGAGAGGTTGTCTTTGCTGAGGCCGCGCACCCACCTATGGCACCGGTGGGACGAGCGCTACGCACCCTTCCTGCGGCGCGCGGGCTTCTTGGTGCTAGCCCGCGTTGCCAACGACGTGGGGTTGCAGCTCGACCCCGCGCTCCTCACCGCGCTGGCGGACAGGTGGCGTCCCGAGACGCACACCTTCCACCTAGCCTGTGGGGAGATGACCGTGACGTTACAGGACGTGGCCAAGATTTTTGGTCTACGCCTGGGCGGCCTCCCCGTGACGGGGATTCTTGACACCGACACGTGGATGGACACCGTCCACCAGTTCTGTGGTCGTACGCCCCCCGACGACGCAGACGCTAAGAGGAACAAGTAAGCTAATTTTTTTTTCTAATTTAGTTGCATACGATGTGCTACTATCCTTTCCTAACTTTTACTTTTTGTAAACAAACAGGAAGACTACTGGGGTGCCTTCGTCGTGGATCACCCAGCACTTTTCGTATTGCCCCCTCAACGCTGACCCACAGGTAGTCGAGAGGTATGCCAGAGTGTGGCTCTGGCACTTTATTGGGGCCTTCCTGTTTCCCGACTCATCGGGGAACACCATCAGCTGGATGTTCGTCCCCATCCTCGCACAGCCGTGGGAGAACATCGCCGGCTACAGCTGGGGGAGCGCTGTTCTAGCATGGCTGTACAGACAGCTGTGCGAGGGGTGCCGGCGGAGGCAGGCCTCCTCTAGCTTGGGAGGGTGTCTGCCCCTGCTCCAGGTTTGGGCCTGGCAGCGGCTGCCTGTGGGTCGTCCCCGCGTACGAGAGGAGGCGGTAAGTACATACCTCTTGCGTGCGTGCGTGTGCTTTTACAAATTTACAGTCATTTAACTGATTCGAATTGGAATGCAGGTGTGGACGCACCCGGACACCCGACCCACTGCTCTGTTTGTCTGGTCCACGGCAGAGGCAGTTAGAGGCAACCCCCAGCGCCGCTACCACCTGTACACGGACTTGCTGGACGTCCTGACACAGCACCAGGTAATTCCGGAATGAGTTCAATTTTTTATATTGAAAAAGGAACATGACTAACTATGTCTGTTCATTACAAACAGGTCAGTTGGGACCCCTGGGACCTGTACGACAACGTGTTCGACCCCGCCACGGAGCTGGACCGTTTAGATTGGCGTTGCACCGTCCCTCTTATCTGCTTCTACGTGGTCGAGATGCACTTGCCCATCAGGGTGATGCGTCAGTTCGGCCTACGACAGGAGTTTCCTCCACCTCTGATTAGCACGGATCAGAGGTTGCACAAGTAAGTATCCTCCACAGTGTTGTTCAGTTACTCTAGTAAATTCTATCTTATGCTCTAACAGATGGGTTTCCTTTGCAATGCAGGGTGAAGCGCCAAAGCAGACGGAAGAATCCCGTTGATTGGCGCGCGGAGCACGCCGATCATGTCCTGAGTTGGACAAACAGGTACCAGCAGGACGTTGACGACGGCGAGCCGTACGACCAGGGCGTCTTCGACCAGTACCTACAGTGGCTGCACCGGAGCACCCGGTTGCACATTAAGCCACCGTACTACGAGGTCACTGCTGAGGACGAGTCGGACGACGACGAGGACCCGTACGATGCTACCACTAGGGCATCGACTCAGCCTGACAGAGCCCCTCTACACAGCTACGTGGTAATATATCATGTCCTTCAACTATTGTTTGTGTTTCTGTACTTGGTGCACTTACCCCCTGGTCTTGTGTCGGCAGGCGTCGCAGCTGTCTCGGTACTCCGACGAGGCAGCGCAGCTTATACACCACACCAGCTCTACTGGGGACCACGCCCCGGTACAGGCTTTTCTGCAGGTATCATAACCCATTCGAACTGCACGTGTAAATTTTAAGAAGTCATAAACTGTACTAATATTTATTATTATTATTTTCTTATTTGCAGAAAATCAGGAAGGGCTGCAGGAAGCTTGCTCAGAAGCTTGGGTGCATGGACACAGCGTGGGCCCCACCGCACCTTCCTCAGCCTTCGAGCCCTTTGGTGTCAGACACTGTACCAGCAGCAGCGTCGTCCGACGCTCGGACGGGAGGCACTTCTGCGGATCCACGCGGAAAGGGCCCCGCTGCAGAGGAGCAGCCCGAGGAGGAGGGGGAGGAGGAGGAGGACGAGGAGCAGTACGTCGAGCGCACGACACCACCCTACACGGCTAGTGCAGGCTACATGGCCCTCGGCCATAGCTCGCACTACGCTGGAGGGTCCTCCTCCAGAGGTGGCCTGGACGACACGGCGTGGCAGGTACCTGGTGCTTACGACTACCCTAGTGGCTACTACACCGGCCCTGGCTGGCAGCCTTGGCCAGAGCAGGGCGCAGCACATGAGCTGGGGTACTCACAGCTAGGTGGAGCTCCACTACCTACTCAGGAGGACGTGCAGGTACATAAGTTGACCGCTATACATTTAAGTTCGTCAGATATATTTAAGTTGTGTGCTAACATTTATTTTGAATGTTGCAGGGACCTAGTCAGACGCAGGGGTCACCACGCCGGCAGCCACGCGCACGAGACCGCACGGACGTCACATTCACGCCGAACATGGATCTGTCGCAGCCGAGGCGTCGGAGGCGGCCTCGTCAGCCGTACACACCTAGCTAGGCTTAGTGTTAGACTATATGGATAGGTGATGTATATGTTAGATAACTTGTTTGAGAACCCTATTATGTACTTCGTGGAGCTTGAGCCACTAAGCCTGGTTTTTATGAGCGCTATTATGTTTCCGTTTATTCAAATTGTGTCAATGTTTGGTTCCTTGTTATTCCGTTTGCGGAAAAAGACAGGAAAAACGGAAAAACACATTCGATCAAACAGAGACAACACATTAGGACGAAGATCGAGCAGGAACTGAACAGAGACAACACATTAGGACGAAGATCGATCAGGAACTCGACCAGTCAGTCGGCGGGAAACCTGACCAGTCAGTCGGCGGGAAACCTTGGGGCTTTGCGTGGCGACCATGCCAGCTTTTGCCGCGCCAACCCTGGGGGCGCGGCTGACGCTTTTGCCGCGTGAAGGGTCGAGATGGCGGACTAGAGGGGGGGTGAATAGTCTTTTCTAAAATTAATCGCGTCGGAATGGCTAACCGAAACAAATGCGGAATTAAATCTATCGGTCTAGCCAAGACTACACCCCTCTACTTATACTCTATGACACCTTATAAAAGATCCTAAACAAAGCAAATAAGGTGTCGGGCTAGCTAGAGCTCACCTAAACAATTCTAGCTTGCAAGGTTACACAAACCTAAGCAACTAGTACTCAAACAACCGGGGAGCTCCTATACATGCCACTAAGCAAAAAGCACAAAGCCTAAGCTCACTAGCAATGCTCAATAACAAGGCTACACAAGCCAAATTAGAGAGCTCAACTTAGCTACACAAACCAAGCAATGTGACTAGCAAGACTACAAGTCAACTAGTCACTCATGGGATCAACTTCTATGCTACACAAGCAAGGAAGGTAACTAGCAAGCTACACAAGCCAACTAATCATAAGAGCAACTAGCACATGTATATGAACAAGTAAATACAAGCTAGTGAAAAGAGTTTGCAAACCACCGAGAAGATGAACACGAAGTTGACACGGTGATTTTTCTCCCGAGGTTCACTTGGTTGCCACCAAGCTAGTCCCCGTTGTGTCGACCACACACTTTGGTAGTTCGGCGGCTAATAGGCACCACACCTAGCTCGACACTCGAGCGCCGCAAGAACTCACCCACAAGTGAGGGTAACTCAATGACACGCGCAATCCACTAGAGTTGCTCTTCGCGATCCCCGCGGGGCGAGCACAATGCCCCTCACAATCCTTCTCCGGAGCCACGCACAATCTTCACGCGGGCTTCACGACGGAGACTCGATCACCAAGCCGTCTAGGAGGTGGCAACCTCCAAGAGTAATAAGCACCACCGGCTTGCAACTCGAACACCTAGTGCCACTCGATGCTATCTCTCAAAGCAACGCACTAGAATCGCTCACTCGCAATAGATTCGCGCACTAGCAAGCACAAGCGAGTTAGAGGGCTCCCAGGCACATCCACTCAAGCCACCAAGGCTTTGGAGTGCTCAGCAGCCGGCCCTAAGCCGGCCTCAACTCCTATTTATAGAGGGGAGCGGCCAACTAGCCGTTTCCCCTTTCCTGCGCCTCGGTCGGTAGTACCGACCCCTCCTGGGCGGTACTACCGGCTTAGTTAAACTAGCCGTTACCTCACATCGCGCAGATTTAGGCAAACCACCGACCCCTGGTCGGTTCCTCCGAGGTCGGTAGTACCGAGGTCATGGCGGTACTACCGCCAGGCCAAAATCGCCGCGACCAGAGAGCTCTGCGAAAAAACAGCCACTACCGACCTTGCGTCGGTACCACCGCGGGCGGTAGTACCGAGGTAATGGCGGTACTACCGCCAGGCCATTTTCAACTCAAACCAGAGAGCTCCGCGAAAAACCAGCCACTACCGACCTTGCGTCGGTACCACCGTGGGCGGTAGTACCGAGGTAATGGCGGTACTACCGGCAAGCCTTTTTCAGAAACTACAGAGAGCCTCGCGAAACTCCTCAGGGCCACGGTACCACCGACCATCCGGTCGGTACCACCGCCGGCGGTAGTACCGAGGTAATAGCGGTACCACCGCCAGGCCAAAAACGCCCCATTACAGAGAAGGCTGCACGCAGCACCTATGGGCGGTACCACCGACAACCCAGGGTCGGTACCACCGACAACACACAGAAAACTCCATTTTCTTCTCTGTTTTGATCCAAACCAACTCCAACAACTTCTCCTTTGCAAATGTGCTAACACCAACAAGTGTACAACATCATGTGCATGTGTGTTAGCATTTTCACAAACATATTCAAAAGATTTTCACTTGCTCTCACCACGCCACTCGATCTTAGTAACATCGCAAAGTTAGATCGCTCAAGTGGCACTAGATGACCGATATGCAAACAAGTTTGCTCCTCTTAATAGTACGGCCATCTATCCTAAACCCGGTCATAATCTTCTCTACACACCTATGACCGGTGAAATGAAATGCCCTACAAATATACCTTTGCCTTGCGCATTCCATTCCATCTCCTTCGGTGTTGATGCAACACATGCACCAACCTATCTTCAAATGATATGATCCACTTCATATCATCACATGGCCTCCATGGTCCATCGATCTTGACATCACTTGCTCTTCACCATCGCTTCGGTCCTTCGGCGCCAAGTCTTGCTTAAGCCTCCCGACACTCGGTACCAACGGCTTCAAAGCCTCAACTTGCCCTTCACCTTCGCAACCGGTCCATCAAGCCAAGTCTTGCCTTGATCTTCTCCATCTTAGCCATATGACCATATGTCATGTCACATATGCATTAAGCTCCTTCTTCACATATGTGAGCCTTGCAACATCTTCCAAGCCATTTCACCTCTATGGCATATGTTGCTCACACATGATCACCTATGGACTAATCACCTGTGTAATTCACTTCAAACACCATTAGTCCACCTAAAGTTGTCACTCAATTACCAAAACCAAACTAGGACCTTTCAATCTCCCCCTTTTTGGTAATTGATGACAACTCTACAAAGATATGGAAATTAAGCTCTTTGGATTCTATGTTACTTATCCAACATTAAGACCATATAAGAGAATTTGGATAAGCACCATACAACCCGACTTTGTAGTGTTAACTCCCCCTACATGTGTGCTCAAATGGTTTGGTTTCAAGCTTGCACACATGCATAAATATGAAATTTGTGGGAGTGTTAGCACTACTAAGTGATGCTAAGGTATACATGATGAAATTTTACCTTTGAAGCGTGCATACCACATTTTGATTCATCCTTAGCATCGAAGAGTAGCTAGACATCATAAAAACTAGAAAACCCCGTGAGATCAACATTAATAGCAAGGGTCTAGTTTTGCATTAAAAGCACAAGTCTAGCTATTAACCTATGCATGCTAGTTATCAATTCATCAATTAAATCCTATAACTAGCATATACCACACAAGCATGCATATAAAATTTTAAAACTTATGCAATGCAAGCAAGCGCATGATTATGCACATATCAAATGCAACAACCAAGTTCATGAGCTTGCTCCCCCTACTTGTGTGTTCTCATTGTCCAAGAATTTTGATCCTTCAATCTTGTGCTCCCTCTTGATCCATGTCCATCTTCTTTTCTCCCTCTTTGTCCTTGACATATCATAATTGACATATCTTTTCCATAACTTCTCCCCCTTTGTCATCAATGACCATAAAAGGCATGCTTCTCTTGATACAAAGGGTTGGACTAGGGTAGATGGATGATACTTGAGTCTTCATTTTTGATGGACACCACCATATGTGTTGGAATGATACCATGTGTAGGATCTTTGACCTTGATACCAATAGGTGGGGCACCTTCCCTATGTCATAGCATGGGTCATCCACTTGATAAGCTTGAGCTTTTGTTGGTGATGGATCTTTGCTTGATTTGATCACTTAAAGTTGAGGACCACTTGAAGTCTTGTAGGATACCACTTGAATAAAAAGTTTAACTTGATATCCATTTGCATTATTATCTTCTTCTTGAACTCTTGTCATCTTCATGAGCTTCTCATTTGTGACTTGAACTAGGCAATATTGCACAAGATATCTAACTCGGTTTGCTCTAGAGTAAGCTTCTTCACACATCTTTCAATGGTTATCTTATTCATGTTGAATTAGACACTTGAATGTTCATCTTCTAGATCAAGTACTTGGGTTCACTAGCTCATGAACAAACTCATATACTAACCACTAGATCATATAATCAAACAAGCAATAGTGGTAGGCAATGAATTTAAACTTTTCAATTGTTATGCATGATCCTATTGAGCATGTACTATATGCACTAACCGCATACTAGTAAGGGATGAATATGATCATGCACATTACAATGATACCTTTGCTATCTTGGAGTAGAGGATAGTCATTTGATTCCAATTAAGCTCCAAATAGCAATGTGAAGTCCATGGTGAAGACCAATATATACCAATTGATAGAACAAATCTTCACTCATATGATTAAGTGCGCTATCTTGTTGTGGTTGGCTTGCTTCTTCATTTGAACATAGCTTGCATATGAATACCACTTGAATTGTCATGATTTGCTTTACTATCTTGCATGTTGCTTGCTTTGCTTGGTCAATCCTTTCATTGCTTCAACTAAGCATCTCAAATATCCTTTGAATCACCACTTCCATATTAGCCTTCCAAGTATCATACTTGGTTAACCTACCAAAGGCGGCAAGCCCCTACAAAAGGGAGAAGTGACCTCTCTCCAAAGAATCATCCTTGATACTTACTTGAATTGACTTTGTTTGATTGATCCATTTGAACTCTTCTTGAAATGTGACTTTGAATCCATCTTTGAGTCCCTTTTTGAGTCCTTTTCTTTCTTCCAAAAGATCTTCAATTGATACTAGGACTTCATCTTTCTCTTCATCTTGATGTTGGTCTTGATCTTCAATTTGAGTACCAAATTTGTGCCAAATACACTTCTTAATCAAATGAACTTGTACTCATCTTTGTCATGCTTCTAGCTCATTTCAAAACCAAACATTGGTCCCTCAACCACTTATAAACATGATTCCAACTTGAGGACCTTTCAATCAAAGTGACTCTAGATTAATCCAATATTTGTCACTTTTCTGGCAGATTCTGTCCTTCTCAAAGAAACATGCATATCTCCCAAAATATAAGTCCAATGACTATGAAATTTGGTGGAGATGTGCCTCTCTAAGTGTTCTAGCAGCCATAAAAATTTGAGCTTCATTGGCTTTCTAGATTGCTACCAGATTTCAATTCTTTCCATAGTACTACATGCTGAAAACTGCTGCACTATAGTTGACAAGATCTACTCCAAAACCAAAGTACATCTTATCCAATAATCATGAATTTTGCACAGCAACTAATATCATAAGTGTAGAGCATGTGTACCAAATTTCAAGCCAATCCAAAAAGATTTGATCATTCAAACATGGCTATCATCACAGCTAGCTCAGATTTCAGATTTTGAACAAATTCCTATATTTGAGCTATACTTGTCCATATTGAATCAAACTTGAGATAAACTTGCTTGAACATCAACACAAAACATATATCCATGCAAATCCATTTACTAAAGGTCATCTTGTGAACATATCCAATCAAACTAACTCAAACTTGATCACTAAGCAATTTATCCATTCAATCATCTTATTAGCAAGCAACATATGCATATATATCCAATTCAATCAACTCATATGCACCCAAATGAATGTGATCAACTAAGATATACCTTAGTAGCCCATGATCATCCAAAAGCAAGCTTCAACTCAATTTGATTGCAAGCCTTCGAATATTCCAATCTACCACCACAACTTGATCTTTTGCACTTGTTCGTTGTAGCACTTGGACTTCACTTCTTTTGTCTTGGCATTGGGTTTGGATAGCACTAGGCTTCATTACTTGACTCAATCACATGATGGACAATATGAAATTGATTGAATCAAGCCTCCAATGCCATGGTACCTACACACATTCATCCACTTTTTGATGGTACCCAAACTAGTTTGGGTCCTCTCAAGTTAGGAGCAACATACTTTGGCATAGCCTTAGTATGAGTAGCGGGATGTTTTGCAATAGCAACCAATGTGGTACCATTTTCATCCTTCCTAAGCATAGAATCATTAATAATTGAAATAGGCTTAGGGGTCATACCTAGGGGACATGAATGAGCCATGTGTCCCCTTTCCCGGCATGAGTAGCAACTTCTCTTTGATTGAGCCTTCTCTTCTTTGCTCATTTGTTGCTTCTCATTGCCTTGCTTCTTCTTGTTTGCTTGAGCCTTCTCCTCAAGCTTGTTTGGGCAACCCGAAGCTAGGTGGCCCAATTCATCACAATTGTAGCACTTGATGTGAGCCAAATCTTTCTTCTTTTCTTCATTCTTGCTCATCATCATCTTGGCATCATGGATATGAGTTGGATGCCTTGCTCTTCCGCCCCTTCTTGTTTTCTTCTTCTTCATCAAGTCACCATCATGATGGTTGTTCTTGATTTGAGCTTGGGGCTTCTTCTTGTTGGGGCAAGCCTTTGCAAGATGTCCCATCTCATGGCATTGATAGCACATGAAATGAGATAGCTTTTCTTGTTCTTGCTTCTTCATTTCTTTTGCATATGTTCTCTTGCCCCATCTCTTGCCTTTGACACTGCTTTTGTTAAAGCCAATGCCACTCTTGTCACCATAGCTTCTTTGATTCTTCATTATGTGCTCATGGGTGACCTTTGATTTACACCACCTCTCTAACTTGTTGCTCAAATTCTTCACTTCACTTTTGAGCTCATTGTTCTCCTTCAAAAGGTTAGTCTCACAAGACAAAGAAGTAGAACAAGCATCTAATTGTGAAGAACATGGCATAGATATTAAATCATCACAAGAGGTGGATACATTCTTCTTGCCTACATCACATGGGTTAGCAACATTTTGCAATTGATCATTTGATCCATGTGATGAGCTCTCATTATTTTTAATTTTCTTTGAAAGCTTCTTAATGAGAGAGCCATACTTTTCAATTAAATCATCATGTGAAGCTTTAAGAACATCAAGTAAGCGCTTATGTTCTTCACATGAGTTCTTTAGAAATGAGTTTTCATTTGCTAATTTCATTGTTTTATTTTTCTCATTTTCTAAAGACATGGTCATGCTAGCAAGTCTACTAACAAGCTCATCATATGAATCAACATGATCAACCACATTTGCATTAAATACCTTGGTGTCACCTTGTGACATGAAGCAATGTGGTGATGGGCTTGTAGTAGTATCACAATCATCGCTCGAGCATGAGCCATCAACATCATCAAGTGTGCTTGGAGTAGAATCATTACTTGCAACACTTGAATCATCACCATCAACCTTGTCAAGTGAGCTTGTGGATTGATCATCATCATCATCACTTGACCATGAGGTGGAGCAATCCTCCACAACCACCAAGTTGTGGTCATGCTCAACATCCTCATGCGCCTCCTCCTTGGGCTCATCAACATCATCATCGGAGATCGCCCCATATTTCTCATTGAGATAAATCCAAATTTCATGGGCGGACTTCAAGTCCATGATCTCACCAAATATGTTATCCTCCATAGATTGATAGAAAATGTTAGTAGCTTGGCAATCGAGATGTAGGCATTTCTTTTGCGCTTGAGTTGCATTCTTTCTATCCAACACAAGAGAAAGGCCCACATCTACGATCCACCACATTTGAGGACTAATAAATTTAAAATTGCATATCATCCAATTTTTCCATCGTGCAAAGTGTGTGCCATCAAAAATGTGTGGACACTCAACATCTAGCCCATAAGTCGCCATCCTCTCGGGTCGGTGAAGACCACAAATGAGAAACCTTGCTCCGATACCAATTGAAGGGTCGAGATGGCGGACTAGAGGGGGGGTGAATAGTCTTTTCTAAAATTAATCGCGTCGGAATGGCTAACCGAAACAAATGCGGAATTAAATCTATCGGTCTAGCCAAGACTACACCCCTCTACTTATACTCTATGACACCTTATAAAAGATCCTAAACAAAGCAAATAAGGTGTCGGGCTAGCTAGAGCTCACCTAAACAATTCTAGCTTGCAAGGTTACACAAACCTAAGCAACTAGTACTCAAACAACCGGGGAGCTCCTATACATGCCACTAAGCAAAAAGCACAAAGCCTAAGCTCACTAGCAATGCTCAATAACAAGGCTACACAAGCCAAATTAGAGAGCTCAACTTAGCTACACAAACCAAGCAATGTGACTAGCAAGACTACAAGTCAACTAGTCACTCATGGGATCAACTTCTATGCTACACAAGCAAGGAAGGTAACTAGCAAGCTACACAAGCCAACTAATCATAAGAGCAACTAGCACATGTATATGAACAAGTAAATACAAGCTAGTGAAAAGAGTTTGCAAACCACCGAGAAGATGAACACGAAGTTGACACGGTGATTTTTCTCCCGAGGTTCACTTGGTTGCCACCAAGCTAGTCCCCGTTGTGTCGACCACACACTTTGGTAGTTCGGCGGCTAATAGGCACCACACCTAGCTCGACACTCGAGCGCCGCAAGAACTCACCCACAAGTGAGGGTAACTCAATGACACGCGCAATCCACTAGAGTTGCTCTTCGCGATCCCCGCGGGGCGAGCACAATGCCCCTCACAATCCTTCTCCGGAGCCACGCACAATCTTCACGCGGGCTTCACGACGGAGACTCGATCACCAAGCCGTCTAGGAGGTGGCAACCTCCAAGAGTAATAAGCACCACCGGCTTGCAACTCGAACACCTAGTGCCACTCGATGCTATCTCTCAAAGCAACGCACTAGAATCGCTCACTCGCAATAGATTCGCGCACTAGCAAGCACAAGCGAGTTAGAGGGCTCCCAGGCACATCCACTCAAGCCACCAAGGCTTTGGAGTGCTCAGCAGCCGGCCCTAAGCCGGCCTCAACTCCTATTTATAGAGGGGAGCGGCCAACTAGCCGTTTCCCCTTTCCTGCGCCTCGGTCGGTAGTACCGACCCCTCCTGGGCGGTACTACCGGCTTAGTTAAACTAGCCGTTACCTCACATCGCGCAGATTTAGGCAAACCACCGACCCCTGGTCGGTTCCTCCGAGGTCGGTAGTACCGAGGTCATGGCGGTACTACCGCCAGGCCAAAATCGCCGCGACCAGAGAGCTCTGCGAAAAAACAGCCACTACCGACCTTGCGTCGGTACCACCGCGGGCGGTAGTACCGAGGTAATGGCGGTACTACCGCCAGGCCATTTTCAACTCAAACCAGAGAGCTCCGCGAAAAACCAGCCACTACCGACCTTGCGTCGGTACCACCGTGGGCGGTAGTACCGAGGTAATGGCGGTACTACCGGCAAGCCTTTTTCAGAAACTACAGAGAGCCTCGCGAAACTCCTCAGGGCCACGGTACCACCGACCATCCGGTCGGTACCACCGCCGGCGGTAGTACCGAGGTAATAGCGGTACCACCGCCAGGCCAAAAACGCCCCATTACAGAGAAGGCTGCACGCAGCACCTATGGGCGGTACCACCGACAACCCAGGGTCGGTACCACCGACAACACACAGAAAACTCCATTTTCTTCTCTGTTTTGATCCAAACCAACTCCAACAACTTCTCCTTTGCAAATGTGCTAACACCAACAAGTGTACAACATCATGTGCATGTGTGTTAGCATTTTCACAAACATATTCAAAAGATTTTCACTTGCTCTCACCACGCCACTCGATCTTAGTAACATCGCAAAGTTAGATCGCTCAAGTGGCACTAGATGACCGATATGCAAACAAGTTTGCTCCTCTTAATAGTACGGCCATCTATCCTAAACCCGGTCATAATCTTCTCTACACACCTATGACCGGTGAAATGAAATGCCCTACAAATATACCTTTGCCTTGCGCATTCCATTCCATCTCCTTCGGTGTTGATGCAACACATGCACCAACCTATCTTCAAATGATATGATCCACTTCATATCATCACATGGCCTCCATGGTCCATCGATCTTGACATCACTTGCTCTTCACCATCGCTTCGGTCCTTCGGCGCCAAGTCTTGCTTAAGCCTCCCGACACTCGGTACCAACGGCTTCAAAGCCTCAACTTGCCCTTCACCTTCGCAACCGGTCCATCAAGCCAAGTCTTGCCTTGATCTTCTCCATCTTAGCCATATGACCATATGTCATGTCACATATGCATTAAGCTCCTTCTTCACATATGTGAGCCTTGCAACATCTTCCAAGCCATTTCACCTCTATGGCATATGTTGCTCACACATGATCACCTATGGACTAATCACCTGTGTAATTCACTTCAAACACCATTAGTCCACCTAAAGTTGTCACTCAATTACCAAAACCAAACTAGGACCTTTCACCGCGCCAGGCGTCCTGGCGCGGCAAATGCATTAGCCGCGCCAGCCCGCCTGGCGCGGCAAAAGCGTCAGCCGCGCCCCCAGGGTTGGCGCGGCAAAAGCTGGCATGCCGACTGTCCCTACGATGAACATTAGTAAGGATTTTTCTCTCTCTGTTTGATCGAATGGTACTCTTTTTCTGTCATGTGTGCAGTACTTTTCAGTCACGCTCAAGTGCTGGTGCTTACCTGCCGGAAGTGGAAGAGGAAGCAATGTTCTCAACTCATCGTTTCTGTGCCAGCAGTACTTGTTCAAAAAGAATCTTCTCTCGAGATGGAGGAGGACGACGCGCATCGCAAGAGCAAGGAAGGCGGTTGCGAGAAGGCCCTGCAAAAGCATCAGCCGCGCCACCAGGGTTGGCGCGGCAAAAGCTGGCATCTTGTTGCACAGCCTTTTCAGTGTCGTGTCCTGTCCTCATAAGTGCTCTGCAGTTTTGATTCCCATAGACTTTTCAGTGTATAGGCTTTTCAGTTTGTAGGCTTTTCAGTATATAGGCTTTTCAGTGATTAGATTTTTCAGCGAATAGCCTTTTCAGTTGCATTAACTACACACTCACAATGCAGCTGAGATAATTCACAAGTTCAAAACCAGGGCCCCGCCTATATAAACCCATCAGTGCCTTGCATATTCAACACCTTCAGCAGAGCTTGCGAGGTTCGTAGTAGAGATGTCTGGAGGTTCGTCCAAAGGCGGGAGAGGAAAGGGTGGGAGGAAGGGACCTCCCATTGTGTGGGAGGGATCTCTTGGTCCTGATTTATTCTTAGAGGCACTATATGACTTTCCCGTTGAGAGCAAAAAGGATTTCAGCCGGGACCGTCCTCTTAGGGGATACGATAACCGTTTAGAGGACTGGCCAAAATGCCGCCATGGTGAGGACTGTTTGGTGCAGATGCTCCACGACGACCTGGAGGCAGGCCGACGTTTCTTCAAATGCCCGCGAGCATGGGTAACTTTATTTAATTGTTGTTGCTATGCCTCTCATGTTTGCTAATACTTAGTCATTTTGTGAATGACAGTCTTCTATTTCCGAAGAAAACTGCGGCTTCACCAGATGGGTGGATCCTCCTCCAATATGGCCGCATCAGGAATACATCTATTATCTGCAGCGTCGTATCGACGATCTTGAAAGAGAAGTTAAAAGCATGCTCAAGGACTATGATGATGACGACAGCGATGCAGGCGGTTCAGATGAAGCAATATGCCTTGATCCATATTGCAACTGCCCGCATCACAAGAACAAGGGGCCTCCACCGCCGCCCCCACCACCGCCACCACCACCACCACCCGCAATGGGAGGCTATTACGGAGAAGGGTCTACTCAGTTTGCTATGTGGGACGGCTTCTAGACTACTTAGATCACTATGTGCGTGTTGTGTTGTGACAATCAATTACCTAAGGCATGTTAGGATTAGTCTAGGACCTTTTAACCAAGTTACGGTAAAAGGTCCTCACATGCCATGTACTAGTTTGTTGTTCGTGTAATGGTTTGCTCTATTCTATTTCTCGTACTTTATCCCACAAAAAATCAACGACACATGAACTACCGCAAACAATACAACAACATATAATAAAGCCGAACAAAGTGCAGTTCAAGACTACATTATCGAGGATCCGAAATAAACGGTACAGGGGAGTACAAGCCAACAGTACAATAGACTAACAAGTCCACCAAATGACAACGATGTTCATTACTCAATAATGACTACTGAACCTACCACACTACTGAGTGCAACGAGGCCACTTTCCCTTCCTCACAGCATCCGGATCCTGCTCCATGGCAGCCTTGGCACGGCGCACACGCTCAAGCCTCTTCTCCCTCTCCCCCCTACGCTTAGCTGCATCCCTCATTCTTGCCTCTTCCTCATGCTGCTTTTGTGCTGCCTCTTCTTTGCGTCTCTTCTCCAAACGCTCCTTGTCCTCCGCAGCCCACTTTTTCATCCTCTCTACGTGCTCCTTGTCCTCCGGCTTCATCTCAGTGTCGATCCACTGCTCGAAGTCACATAGTGGTGGAGGCTCCTGCAAAATACGACTAAGTCAATTAGGTAATAAAATATAAATGATTTGTCATTCATGTATAGAACAAGTCATCAGCTTCTCACCATCAGTCCAATACGGATCTGTTTAGGTGTAGGGTCAAAGGCATAATTCTCACACATCCAATACCTCTGACCGTATGTGTGCTCCTCATCAGATATTGCGACCTTACAATCATCGCCGCAGTAGCACATGGGCACCGGAACACCGCTAGGCAATGGCAAACGGGCAAAGGCATTGCCCGTGAGAGGCTGCCTACAATCATCAACGCAATAACAAATGAACATAACACAAAATTACTTCATTAAAACAGACAAATAAATCAACAATGTACCGATCTTACCTTGCCTTACTAGCTTTGCCACGCCGCGGCATCCTAACAATAAAAAATATGTCAACGCTACACATACATTCATGATTAATTATAAATCTACATAATGACGTAACAAATATTACACAAAAAAATGTACACAAAATGAACAAAATATTAAGCAAAACAGATATAAAAGTCTAATACATGAACAAATCCATCATTAATTAACAACTAACGTCACGACAGTATCAAAATAAATATTGTCTACAAACCCTAACTTACAAAAATATGGTTCAATCCTACATTGCAAATATGGATAAAGAACAATCATATGGATCAAAATACCTCTTGTAGACAAGTTTGATTGGGGGAGGGAGATGAAGAGAGGAGGAATGAAATGGATTGGATTGGATTGAATTGGTTTGGGAGAAGAGAGGAATGAGGAGGAGCCTGCTGCTCGGCGCGGCGGCCAGATCTAGATTGGCTTTGCCGCGCCACCCCGCCTGGCGCGGCAAAGCCGTTGGCCGCGCCAGGCCGCCTGGCGCGGCAAACGCACTAGCCGCGCCAGCCCGCCTGGCGCGGCAAACTGACAGGCGGGGCCCAAGCGGGCCTGCATGGCCGGCCGGTGCCACGGTGGCACTTTTGCCGCGCCGCCATGCATGGCGCGGCTAACGCTTTTGCCGCGCCATGCGGCACGGCGCGGCAAAAGGGTTAGTTTTGAAAAAAAAAATTAAACAGTGTTAATTATGAAATTTTTTATTTAATTGGGTTATTAATAAAAAAAAATTCCGCCCATTCCATTCCGCTATCCGCTCCAGCGAGACAACACTTTTTTTCCGTGCGGCCGCAACGCAAAAACAGCCAACGCCAGCACTCCAGGCCTCTCCACACGACCACGGACCACCCCGCGGCGGCCATGCCAATTGCCATGCCCCACGAGGACGAGGCGACACAGGCGCGGCGGGTTTTTTAGTGGCAAAACACGGACGGACACCGCGACTCCCGAGTAAAGCCCTGCCCGCCTGCCTGTGCCTGCTGCTCCCTCTGCGCTCGTCTCCCACTCCCCTGACCTCGCGCTTCGGCTTCGCCTCCCTCTCCATTCTTCTCCTCCTTCCTTCCCCAACCCCCGGAGCACGCGCAGAGGGTGGGCGAGGGTGTGGGGGCCGGGGCAGGGCGGTGAGGAAACCCTAGCGCGCTCGCGCGTGGGCGCGCGGGCGTGTGGCGGCCATGGAAGCGGCGCGGAGGGAGAGGAGGCACCACCGGAAGGCTGCTGCGGCGGCGGGCGTTGGTGGCGCGGTCGGAGGAGGAGGAGCGGCGGCGGCGCGGGCGGCGTACGGGGACGTGTTCGGCGGGCCGCCGCGCTTCGCGGCGCCGTTCGGGGCCGCGCCGCTGGACTACGCCGAGGTGTTCGGCGGCGTCGCGGCGACCTGCTCCATCCCGTACCTCGACCTGCCGCCCGCGCCCTCGCTCGCCGCCGCCGGAGGCGGCGGCTTCTTCGCCTGCCGCGGGAAGGGGGACTACGAGGAGATCTTCGGCCGCTTCGACTTCGCCGACTTCGCGCTGCCGTACGAGGACCTGTTCGGCGCGCCGCGGCCGGAGCCCGAGGCGGAGGCTGCCAGGGAGACGGACCCGGAGATCGCCTCGTCCAGCGGGAGCTCCACCAGCAGGTCTGTGCCTCCTGCGGCTCCCTCTCTCCCCTATGCCCCTCTCCGACATTCGTTTCGTCGCCCGCATGTGTGTCTGTGCGTGTCTCCGGCTGGGTGAACAGGGCGCGCGGCCCCTTTCTGCTTCCCCGGTTTCGGCGTTCTTCGTTCGCAGCAGACGTGGATTCGAAAGACGACGATGAGTGGGGTTCACGATTTGCTTTCTCCATTCGGAAATGCGACCGTGTCACGTCGTAGTCTGCTGGTGGGTACATTTGGGGGGGGGGGGGGGGGGGGGGGGGGGGAGATTTGCGGGCTTTTAATCTTGTACATGCATCTTCCGTTCTTCTCGTAAAGGTGCCGATCCTCCTTTTTACGCCGCTTTGGCTCTCCGTCCAGACTCCAGCGTGTTGTTCGTGTTGGAGAAGCTGCTTACTCATTAGGCGTTTCTCGGACAGTTTTGCATTTTTCTGGTTCGTAAAGGTGTCTTCCTTCTTTGAGGGGGGAAAGCAGAGCCTTTTCTGCTCTCTCATTATTCGTCTTAGCGTGAAATGGTGCCATCAGGTGGTGTTGTCATTTGCACCTTTCTTTTTGGTGCTTCTATGACATTTTGGGGTTTCTGTTCGAATTTGTTGTTTGCCACCTTCTATTTATTTATTTTTCATGCGAATATATATTGTTGGAATTAAGATGTACTCCCTCCGTCCCTAAAATAAGTGTCGTTCTCGCTTCCCGAGAAAAAGTTGCCGGCAATTATATATTAAAATATATTAATATTTATGCTAAGTAATTAGTATCATCGGAAAGATCTTTACATCTAGTTTTTTAACAAAATTATTTAGAGATATAAATATTGTACATATTTTCTATAAATTGAGTCAAACACGTGGCACGCACACCAACGGCGACACTTATTTAGGGACGGAGGGAGTATGTGTTAGTTTGTAATCACCTGGTGGAGATCCTCATACAGTCTGCAGACATTACAAGCAGTCTATTTCCATTTCCATGGACTAAAAAAAAAGCTAAACTTTCAAGAAGACTAGCCGTGGACGAAATTCATAGGATTGGTATGAATTTCGTTGAGCAAGCTTGGTACAGATAAATAATCTTCAATGCTTCTTAAAATCAAGTATAAGGTTGACTTTGTTGGTAGAAGCTTGTATATTGTATGCTCTTCTATGGTTAGTGGTGCACACAGAAATGGACATCCCTTGATTGGTGTTTTTCGCTCATGTGAGCAGCTTCCCTGTCTCATTCAGTTGTAACCAATCTTCCCTAATAGATTCCATGTGACCATTGATGAAGATTTTTAATCATGGGCCCACCACATCTTATAGCGCCAAATGAGTTGGTGCTCCTCCATTATTTGGTGAAAGATCTACCAGTGACTGTAGTAGAAGCAAGGAACTAGAAGTCCCTGCTTCCTCCCGAGGAAGTAGCTGGTGCTACACAACAATAGGAACATGTGGAGCTGAGGAGGACGTGGTAGTTGCGTAAATCAAGCCAGGTCAGTGCAAGAGGTGGTCAAACCACACTTTAGCATGGCCGGTTGGTGTGTTGTATTGCTAGGGAATGGATGCATTGAACATGGATGGGCGCACTATGACCTTGCTGGCGAACAAGCTACATCTGATAAGCTGGTGTGGCTGGCTGGCCATAGGCATTGCAAGGATAATGGAAACCACCATGGGAGGCGTGAGATAGGAGATGGGAATCAGTTTAATTTTCTTTTACATCTGGTCCTTTTCTTTTCTTTTTTTCTTTTTTTAGGTCTTGTCCGTAATGAGTAGAGGGCTAGAGGCTTTACTTGGTGGGGTGGGGGTTGTAACGTATGTGTATCTTGTAGTGCTGTATGCTACAGGCACAGCATCCATTTTGACAGGATGCTGATAAAGGTAGTGATGTCAATATGCTATATGTCTATATCTGTAATATCTGCTGTCAGTAATTGTCATCAAATATTTGTGTTTATTGTCTTACGAAGTGCATCTCAGTGAAAATAACATGCAGCAAAATGCAATTCTAGCAAAACAATCAAGTTTGATTTTACAATCTGCATTCTGCAATTCAGCAACATGTTTAGTGTAACATGATTGTTCTAATTTCTCATTCATGTTTGTTCCCCTAAAACCTGCTTTGGTAGTTACAAGTGTGTCTGTGCTTCCTATCTGTCATATGGTTTACCATCAACTTTTTGTATCAACAGATCATCGTTTAAAAAAGAATCCAGCCAGCTGGAGGATGAACCTTCTATACTTCCTCGACACTATCAAAATCTGGATCATCGTCAGCACTTTAAAGAGCATAAGTTTTCTCCAATATCCTTCTCTCCAGAGACAGAAAGTCTGCAGTTTGTGATGTCATATAACAAGACTACTGAGAGGAAACCCGATGATCTAATTGAGATGACCTGCACAGCTAAACCTTCGTTGGACTTCGTGATTGATTCTAGCAATTTGTCACATGATCAAGCAATCAGTCATGTTTCAAGAATTGACAATGGCACAATGGCCAATGATGATAATAATAAGAACCCAAGCTCTGCTAACACGAGTGTGCGGAGTCCTGAGAGTGATTTTGCAGTTGATCAGAAGCAGCAAAGTCCATCATGGACACCTATTTCTGGAAGTATATCTGTAAATGAAAACCACAAGAACTCTGATATTCATTCAACACGCAGTACTGTAACGCCTCCTGATTATGCATTTCTTCGGGTATCTGACAGTGATGTACAGACACAACCAATCAAAGTACAGCCAATTTTGAGGCAGCAACCTAAACTAATCGACAAGAAAGAGAGTGCAGCTAAAGGAGGCGTCAATATTATAAACCACAATCATGCTCCAACTTCTGCTGCACATACCACTTCAAGTAGCAACATGCCTCACACTGACAAGAAAGTTGATGCCAATCCATCTTCTGCATCAGCAGCTATGAAGGAGGCAATGGATTTTGCTGGAGCTAGATTAAAGGCTGCAAAAGCATTGTTAGAGGGAAAAGGTGACAGTTTTAAATTGCGGAAGAAGCCAAGTCATCTTAGAGGCACAAGGTCTATGGAAATCAAGTCTCCTATTTCTGTAGAGGTCGATACTTCCGAACAAAAACTATCGGCGAAAAAGTCATCAAAAGAAGAAAAGAACCCTGATGATTCTTTGTTTGACAAGCATAAAAAGTTGAGCGCAGTCAGATTAGATCATTTTGATGACAATGGGCAAAAGGTATTTCCATTGGAGAAGCCTCAGAACATGGTGCAACACTGCACTGAGTCCTGTCAAACTTCCAGTAAACTAGAGAAATTAGGCAACTGGAAGTCAGGTAATGACTTTTTTGAGCTAACCGGAGATGATCAGAAATGCAAAACTGATGAAGCCACAGAGGGAGGTGATAAATGCAAGCAAACGGTTCCCGTTACTAGTGTCATCAATGATCAGAGGGAAACTGAATTCAATGCAGCAGACTCTGACTTGGACAGGTATGAAAAACTATGGGAGGTTAATGATGGCAGGGATGTGGGGGTGAAACATGTAAATCTGAGGGAGAACAAGACGACTCCAGTGGACAAAGATGGGGTATCTGTGATTTTAGAACCTTCTACAGAAAATATGGCACACCAAAAGACTCATAGTTCAATTGGTGAGGGACTTGTAACACTGGAAAATGCTAAGGAAAGCCATGATACTGATAAATGTCTTGAGCTTCCTACAAGTGAAGCCTCCACAAAGCCGGATGTCTTCAAGGATGTGTCAGGTTCATCACCAGAGGCTTGCTCATCAGTAAATCCCAGTGATCTTAGAGACCATGGTAATATTAGTCCAAATTTAAGTCCATTAGCAGAAACATCACAAGAGGACACAAAAAGTAAACTGGCACCAGAAGTATTTTGTGATAGTGGGATGCAACACACTTCTCAAAGTAATGAAAAGTTACAGGAATCCTCAGATGTATCTAATGTTGCTATTTCCCAGGGAAGTAACATTAAATCATTGATTTTAGAAGAGCTTAAAGAATCTGATGTATGTGATTCTTTCACAAGGGGGTCTAATAGAATTGAGCAGGAAGCTGAAACTTATGGAAGAGAAAAATTCAGCTTTATTGATGGGTCACTCTTGCTGCCGTCACACTTCCATAACAAAGGTGCCAAGATAAATTTAGTCTCTGAAAAAGTACAGAAAGTCGAAATTGAGGAGAAAGTTGGTCCATGTGCACACCCTGAAGTAACAATTGTGGCGGACCTGGATGCTGATTGTCCTAAAGATGCGAATGATGATATTCTACAAAATGATAACTTTGCAGACCCAGAAGAACCAAACATGCTGAATGTATTTGAGGTAGCTAGCAAGTTGATTAAAAGAGAACTGGATCAAGAAATGCATGGGTCATTAGTGCATGGTGAAGAGGACAACATGGAAGAAGGAGCAGATGCATTTGTCTCTGATACTAATGGCAAAGAAGCAGTTGAAACTGCATTAGAAAATAGTGAGTGGACAGGTACTGAAGAAGGATCTGCTTGCTGTAACCAGGAGGACCGAAATTCATCAGAAAGCACCAACAGAGGAAAAAATGGTGTAGATGCAAAGTGTGATACAAGCTGTGCTGAAGTTGGATCTGGATCCCTTTCAGGCGATGAAGTTGTCTTCAAGGCTACAAGTGATAGCATTGCCAGAACAATTATTAATTCGAAAGAGGAGGTGGTTTTCTCTTCAGAAATGTATACTCGCATGCAGCAGTCAGTGCAGAAAGATGATACCGCTGCTTCTCAGACATCTTGGGATGTTCCTGGTCTTGAAGAAACCAGAAAGGTTTCCAACAGAGGAGAAAGAGAATTACCAACAGAAAAGTCTACGTGTGAAGGTCATGGGAAGGCAAGCATAATGGAAGAAAAAGACACTACAGCAAGGATATCAAAGGCAGAGCATGTATCATCCCCCTTGGAGACGACGTGTGGTGTAACTAAATCTGCTGAAGCTCCCACATCAATTCCTACTGGGACATGGAAAAAAGAGGTACATGGAGTTCAGAGGACCAAAGAGAGGGAGAACATGGCAACAGCAGATAGTGCATGTGAAAAGGATGAAGGGTCTTCTCAAAGAGTACAAGAGAAAAAAGAAAATGAAAGGAGATTGGAGAAAGAAAGAGAACTTGCTGAAGAGAAGGAAAGAAGGAAAATGGAGAAAGAAAGAGAACTTGCCGAAGAGAAGGAAAGAAGGAAACTGGACAAAGAAAAAAAACTTGCCGGAGCAAAGGAAAGAAGGAAATTGGAGAAAGAAAGAGAACTTGCTGAAGAGAAGGAAAGAAGAAAATTGGAAGAGGCGGAAAGGGAGAGGGAGCGTAAAAAGGATAGACTTGCTGTTGAAAGAGCGACAAGAGAAGCACACGAGAGAGCATTTGCTGAAGCTCGTGAAAAGGCAGAAAAGATGGCTTTGGAAAGAATTACTGCTGCACGGCAACGGGCATCTGCAGAGGCCCGAGAGAAAGAAGAGAGAGCAAGTGTTGAAGCAGCTGCTGAGAGGGCTACTAGAGAAGCTAGGATAAAAGCAGAACGTGCGGCAGTCGAGCGAGCAACTGCTGAAGCTCGGGAGCGGGCAATAGAAAAGGCAAAGGCTGAGAAGTCTCTTGCAGAGGCAAGAGAACGGAGGGAACGATACAGATCCTCTTTCAAGGAGAGTTTTAAGTCCACCAATCAGGTAGGTTTATTTCAATGGTATGGTACATTGTGTGATGCAGTTTGAAATTCAGAATACATGCAACCTTGTTTTCCTTTTCTTTCCCCTTTTTAGAGAAAACACTGACTAGATATAAATCTGGGTTATGGATGCAGGATATTCGACAGGAGTCACAATTTCAGAGGGCAACTTCTAGTAATTTCATTCGAAACCCAGAGTCTGGCATCAGAGGTACTTAATATGCAAGACTTTATGTGAGGAAGCCTTGCATGCATTTTGAAAAAAAAAATGGTTGTTATTACTATACTTATTTTCTGCTCTTTGATATTTGTTGGCAACAGTGGTTGAGATTGAGTCTGCTTTAAGACATAAAGCAAGATTAGAGAGGCATCAACGCACAGCTGAGCGTGTGGTATAGCTGATACTCCTTTCTGGGTTTTATTTCATTTTTCTGCCTTATGTTTGTCAGTAGTTTGGTGACGTGCGCATGCCCTATTTTCAGACAAAAGCGCTTGCTGAGAAGAACATGCGGGACCTGCTAGCTCAAAGAGAGCAAGCCGAGAAACATGTAAGACATTTACACACACAGAACATTCTTACCATATCTGCATTTATTCATGGTATTGGTGTTTATGTATTTCAGAGGCTGTCTGAATTCCTGGATCCTGAGATCAAGAGATGGTCAAACGGAAAGGAAGGAAATCTGAGGGCCTTACTATCCACATTGCAATATGTAAGCAGTTAAATTTCACGATCCTTTTAAATCGGTAACATAGAACATGAAAAAAGGTTACCATGTGTTGCTCTGTTTTCCCTGGCAGATTCTTGGTGCCGATAGTGGCTGGCAACCGGTGCCACTAACAGATCTCATTACAGCTGTTGCTGTGAAGAAAGCTTACAGGAAGGCAACCTTATGTGTCCATCCAGATAAATTACAGCAAAGGGGCGCTACAATCAGACAGAAATACATCTGTGAGAAGGTTTTTGATCTTCTTAAGGTATGCACTTTGTCCACATTGAATGCTCTGGTCATTTGGAACTTCATTAGAGCAACCCTTTCTGTTTCTGGTTGCATTTCTAGAGTCTCTTCTTTTTTTCTTGCAAGGTGTACTTTGTTTATAGAACTTTGGTTTCTGATTTTGCGAACTTTCTGGGAACGTCCTAGATAATTTCCTGCACTTTTGCATGAGTCCTTTTTCTCTTAATTTCATAAGCATAAGCTGGTGTGCCTTGTTTCTGGAAAATGCGCACGTTCGCAGAGCCACAAAGGCGATTGCAAAGAACTTTTACAAGTTATTATCAGACCCTTGATGCACATTTTTGCCCTGCTGGAACTCTGTTCGAAGACTTTGCATTGCCTGGAAACCAACTTTTTTTTATCGGTGAAATGCTGCCGCAAAAACTTCATTTCTAGACGCACGGGTTTTCCTGCTTCGCACTCTTATCTCTGCCTTGTGATGATTCAATCATGTTAGTAAATGAACCTGAAAAAAAAGGGAGATAAACCTTGCTCACCTGCTGCATCTATTTTGCAGGATGCTTGGAACAAGTTCACTTCAGAGGAGCGCTAAGGTCTAAGGGTGGAAGCTAAGATTTTGAGACAGCGATTCGTTATTATTTATATAGCGACATTGCTAGTTTCTTGATTCAAAATTGATGTAAATATGCAGTTGTAGGCCTAGAAGATATCCGTGTTAGAAACAGCGCAAATGATGCTGGGGTTATTACCTTAACTCAGAATCAGTTCAGCAAAAAGAGCTCCATTGCTCCTAAGTCTCCAGCTCATGCAATTCGCCGAGCAGCTGCTGCGGCAGCACTTGCACTTTCACCTACCTAACGGGAACGTTGTCATCGCTGCCAAATCTTTTGTTGTCGGATTATGGGTCGAAAATTATAGCTCGCTTCTCTATGGTTCTACCCAATGCGTTGGTAGAATCAGGTTGTCTTTTGGGCGGATTGGACTGGATTGGTTAGGTCGGATAGCCCATGATCAGATTTTAGACCCTCTTTGATAGAGCTTTAGCTCCTTTGGGAAGGCCGTGTTCATCAGGAATTCAGGATGGTGAATTGTTGATCGTGTAATCTGCAGCCGTTGAGTTTGATCTCACTCTCGAGCGTATTTGCAAGCAACGCTCCTGTGAACTGCAAGCCAAGGTTTACTATACTTGGTAGTCTTGGACAAGCAGATGCAGCATTGCTGATGACGAGGCGCCACTGTGTGGCGTGACCACTAAGGCCAGTCAGGTTTCATGGACGATTTCATGCACATTTAATAGGGTGTCATGTCAGCAAATTTACACTTTTTGCATGAAAGTGGAAGGAGAGAGAATATTCGTTTCATCGGGATGAAACGAGTCCGGCGACGTTACCAAGGCACATGAAACGGAATGAAACTTGCGTTGAGGCGCTTTGGCGTTTCATCTCGGGTTTCTGATGACGCTCGCCAAGCGCGCCGCAGCCATCTGCGTCTTGCTCGACCGCGACGACGACGACGACCCCTCCGGCGCGGGGGCGGGATGGTGCAAGCGGCGGCGGCTTTGGAACACTGAGGACTACGAGGCGACGCGGGCGCTCGGGGAGGGCAGCTTCGGCGCCGTCGTCGAGGCGCGGCACCGCGCCACGGGCCAGGCCGTCGCCGTGAAGGCACTCCGCGCGCCAGCGATGTCGGAACCTACAGCGCCCGCTGGTGGGGCGGCGGCGGAGGCCAAAGCTAGCGCGGACGCCGCCGCCGACGAGGCCCTGCGGGAGGCCGAGTTCCTCGCGGCGTGCCGCGGCCACCCGTCCCTCGTCGGCCTGCACGCGATCGCCATCAACCCCGGCACGAACGAGGTCGCGCTCGTGATGGAGTGCGTCGGGCCCAACCTCCACGACGTACTCAACTGCAGGCGCCACCGCGCCGGCCGGCCGTTCCCGGAGCCGCAAGTGCTGCGCATCATGCGGCAGCTCCTGGCCGGGGCCAAGCACATGCACGCGCGCCGGGTCATGCACCGCGACATCAAGCCCGGGAACATCCTTGTCGGCGCCGGCGCCGGCGCCGGCGATGGCTGCGGCGAGCCCGTCTCCGTTAAGATATGCGACCTCGGGCTCGCCGCCTCGATCACCGACCAGCCGCCGTACGAGCGGGCCGGCACGCGGCGGTACATGGCGCCGGAGATGCTGCTCGGGAAGCCCGACTACGACGCCATGGTGGACATGTGGTCGCTTGGCTGCGTCATGGCGGAGCTCCTCATCGGGAAGCCGCTCTTCTACGGGGACGACGACCACGAGGTGCTCCGCCGGATATTCAGCGTGCTCGGCGTGCCGGGGCAGAGGACGTGGCCGGCATTCAAGTCCCTCCCGCTCGCCGGCGCAGTGGTCCTGCCGCCCGTCCGCCACCGCAACCGGCTGCGGCAGTTCTTGCCCAAGGAGCGCCTGTCCGCTGATGGATTCGACGTCCTGAAGCGGCTCCTCTCCTGCAACGCCGACAAGAGGCCGTCGGCGTCGGCCGCACTCCGCAGCCCGTGGTTCACCAAAGACATCGACTCGTCTACGGCTTCAGTTTCTCCTGCAGCAGCTGCTGCTGCTGCTGCAAAGATTATTCAATGACGATCCGAAACAGAAGATGGTGTAATGTATTATTATAGTGTATCTGTTATGATGTTATCCCAATTTGTGACGTGCATGCTTTTATACTTGTAGTAACTTGTCCACCAAAATTAAGTCATCAGGTGCTCATATTTCGGCTGATGGATAAGCCGGCTGATAATGTTTTGTTGTCCGGGCTGATAACTTGTGACTACTGACTAGTGTAACTTGTCCACCGAAATTAAGTCAGGTGCTCATATTTTCTTAGACCCTATTTGACTGATGGATAAGCCGACTAATAATGTTTTGTTGTCGAGGCTGATAACTCAAAGTCTCAAAAATATATATGAATATCTATGGACTCATTTTAAGACAAACGCGTATCATTTCAAACACCGAGATATCTAAGCTAGGTCTATAGAATGGGAACTAGGGTTTAGTATTAGGGTTCACAAGAATTTGGCGGTTTTATAGAGTGATCCCAAGAATATGGGTTTTGCCTAGCAAACACCAAGGCCTTGTTTGGTCTCCTCCCCAAGGTCTCCTCCAGAGGAGCCGGAGCCGTGTTAGAGGAGCCACAAACTGTAACTCCTCCAAAACAGCTCCAACTCCTACTAAACCGCCCACCCAATGAAGACCCGGTTGTAACGGGCACCAGAGGAACAGCAATCACAAATAGCCCTAGTTCATATGAGACTAAAAACATTACTCATGCAACATTACGGAAAACACTTCAGAGATGGTGAATACGCAATCTGATTATGCTCTAGGACAAATAAAAAATAAGATATTACAAAACAGTTGAATATTAGGAATAGGAATAATTTGAGAGTATCACCATAAGACCATTACACAATTGAAAATAAACCATAAAATATATAGATGAAAAATTGCATACATGAGAACATGAAGAAAAGGAATAATGAACTAGCTTATACCCAACTAACAGGAGAGGAAAGAATTAGGCCCACAAAGCATGGTACGCTGGTCCAGCAAAGCAGAGCTTTCCAGGAACTCACATGGCGGGAGGGGTTGGGGCCGCGCGGGTAAACAGAGATTTGAATGCTGGACCAAAACCTCACACAACAAAACAACCGAAAAGCTTAACAGTCAGCATTTTCCCCTAATTTTCTTCTACAGACAAGAACCGGATTTTCTTGATTGCAGGTACCCAACTCCCCACACCACTGGCTTCTTCAAAATGCCTCCTTGCTGTCTGAAAATCCACAAGACTGCAACTGAGAGACTGACCACAGAACTACAAAAACAAGGATCTGAAAATCTTACAAAATTATCTACTACCTGAAATGTTCTCCAAGAACTTATTCTGAAAGAGGCTTCCGAGCAAGAAAGAAGTACATTGGCGTGAAGATCTCCTTCCTGTAGTTATTTATACAACAGTCAGTAAACAATCGTAAAAAGATACAATGAAAATGTAGAGGTTAGTACTGGCGATTCTGCTTTCTGGTTCAGAAAAAAAAAAACAGACTTACTTCCCACCCTCTACAAGACCTTCTGCAGCCTTCTCTAGGAAATTGGAGACCCTCTCACTACCTTGTGGTGCAAGGCCAATGTATTCCAATGCCTTGACCTGAAAATATCAAGAGACTCAAATGCCCATTCATTCAAAAAAGCTTTGACTATCCCCTTCTCCTAAATGTAAGTTGTCATCCAAACATAGAGAATGATAACTTATTTGATTGTTCAGAACAAATCGGAAAGTACAAGCAACAAACAAGGTATCTAAAAATAAAATGAACTATTTATTGGCCTCACCATAGTGCGAGTAATCATGCGTCCCACAGACGTCAAACGGAAGCTACTCAAGGAAAAGCGGCTCGGATCCAAGGGCAAGTACCAGGGCAAGGGGGAATCCTCAGCTAGATCCTTATCCCAAACAACCTGCATGAAGAAAATGACTTAGAAACCTACATGGATAAGTTTTAAAACTACAATATATCAATCAGAAAGAAAAAAAAAAGCAGTATATTGCTTTGTTAATGGTGTATTTACCCTGCACTAAAAAAAATGGTATATTTATGCCTACGCAAAATGTAAAGAACATGATCAGAAAAAGGGGGAAACATAGTCTATCTTACATCAAAACCGGCATCTTTGACTGCCTGAAGACATTGCCTAGTGCTTCTTGTATCTGGCAGGCCATTGCCAAGCTCAATTTCATCCTTGATCCTTCTATGGGTTGCGTTGTTTGGATCATAGTGATCAGTAATGCACCACTCATATACCGCGAAGCACTGACCAGGCTTCAGCACACGATATATCTCCTTATAGCAGCCAACCTTTGTAACAAAAATACAAATTTAGTTTTCCATTAGAAAAAGATATCAAGATTGATGATAAATCTTACTACAGAAATGACAATTTGGTTAATAGTTTAAATCTTACCGGATCAGGTGCATGACATGTCGCCTCAATTGCATAAACAGCATCAAAAGTGTTATCATCAAACGGCATCTTCATGAAGTCTGCCTGCATTACAGATAAATAAGCACTGTCCTTTAGCTTAACTGCAATTCAAATAATTCCATCAACAGGCAACCTTCTGATAAAAAAAGAACAGAATCTTCACTTATATAGACCAACATGGAAAATTGTGGACAGTATTCTAATCTCCAACTAAAAGCATCAGCCTTGAAACTTCTTCATACAGCCATGCAAATGCATAGAACTGTTAGCATAATAAAATTTGCAGTTTTGCAGAAAAGGTCACTAATTACTTTATTATTTTCAACACCAAAGCAATTGCAAAAAGGAATGTTTGTCAGTGCCAAACAAAATACTAGCAAGCACATACAAGAGCTAAACCAAGAGAGCAATGTGGCCTAGTCGATAGGCCAACTGTACCTTGACAAAATCACAGGTTCCACTAACCCCTGCCAACCGATTGAGCTCCTGAACATCAAAATGTCGTGTTAGCATAAGAGCACCATGATAACTAGTGAATCAATGAAAGGTGTTAGTTTAAAAATGTGGTTTCAAATAACCTTTCCCCTGGTTATCTGGTATTCATTGTTATTCAATCCAGTAACTGAAGTTGAGCTGCATGAAAACCAATTGCATGATTCAGTAAGCCATGGGCCTTTAACAGAAAATGAATAGATACTGAAATGAAAGAAGGCAATGCAATAAATAAACAAAGAGTGAAGGCGCCATCCCTCCAAAGGAAATTGACCATAATTGCAAACTTTTAAGTGATATAAAGATTAATCAATTATAATACATTGGTCAGTTTTAAAAGGCTGCAGCCAAGGACATCACAATTCACCAGCAATAAAGAACTTTAGCTTGAGAATCAGACCTAAATCTTGCAATTTCTCTCAGTGGTCCACCTATCCCGCAACCCACATCCAAAACCTGCAGTAAAAAGGAAAAACACATATCCTCTAGTCATGCAAGAACAGCAAAAGCAATTCACAGATAGATTTCAATAGAAGAACTGACCTTCATTCCTGGTTTCAAGCCAAGCTGCAGGGCAAGAAAATGCTCATGACGCTTGATGCTTTCACGTAAGGATTCTCCATTCCATCTAACAAAATAAGCACAGTTCAATTGCCATGGACCATTGGTGAGCATAACCTATGTTACCTTTTTTAGAATAGGCACTAAAACACTTATTCATTCTGAAAAATCAAAGGGAAACGATATAATTTTTCTGTAAGGGGGTTCTCTCTTTTAAGTAAAAAGAGAGAGGCTCTGCAAGGGCTTCTCACCTGTGAGCAAAGTGGAAGGATTCGCCCCAACCATACTCGTAGAAGCTAGTGGCGAGATCATAATATTTGTTAACCTAATAAATCAGAAAAAAAAAACAGTTGCTAGTATTTATCTTATCTCCAATATATAAAACACTAAGAAATAAATAGCCTTTTATAGTCGCACTCCAATGATGTTATCGTTCATCTTAAGGTCATGGTCATGTGGGGAAAAAAAAACAGTTTCAGCACCATGGATCTGTTAATATTGACGATGTGTTCTGCCAATGTGTCACAATGTAATAACATCTATCCTCAAGGGAATCTAGTTGAGCAGAAATGCAAGCTGGCAAACCTTTAGTTGTAGTAGCTGTAGTTTATTCTAAAAAGCTACAGTGTAACTAGTATAAGGAGCATCAAATTTATATATAAAAAAAAATCACTTTGAAAGGTCCTATTACCATATCGGTGTAGTTGGACTTTCTTGCTTCCTCCTTCCCTCCATAATATCCATGATATTTCTCGTACCTTGTAAAACAATTTTAAAATAAGATCAGAGTAAAATAAACACAATTGCTGGAGGGATATTTCTTCGAAAGGGAATGAACATGATATGAAACAGGATGCTATTCCATTCAGCAGCTTCTAATGTATGTTTCATGCAAAGGTGACAGATGAAAATTCTGATGCTCCTTATTGGTATCTACTGCATGATCAAAGGCCAGGTTGACAACTTAACCTGACATGTGGAGATCTAAGTTGAGCTACCACTGCACCAGAAGATAAGCTAAGATAACTATGTTGTGTTCTACAGTTTCTGCAGTAGAGTACTATATGAATGAAACAGAAACAGTTTGCATGGCCAGCACTAGACTAGCAGAAAGATAGTGACATACTGGTCATACAACAACCTCAGATGCACATTTATTAGTCCAACCGCTAAACATGGGAATAGGTAACAAGCCCATATACCGTACAGGTCAACATCAAGTACTAGTTGGTGAGCTGTGACACAGAGCACCCCAGTTCTTGTATTCTTGATTCAGAAAACCCATATCTAAAAACAACAAATGTAAATCGTCTCAAAAACTATCCTACAAAACATAACAAAAACCGAAGGATTCAGTTTTTTTTAGACATACAAAGACAATGGCACAACCGATCTAGTGCAAAACTGATGCTTGGAAATGTAAGTCCAGAGACAATTATATACGGCGTGAAGTACAGTCAACTCCTCGATCAGGTTCGTTTATTCCCAAACAACATCGGGAGCCTCACATTATCCACAGAACAAACATCATGGCGGCCACAGAGAGCTGCGACTGAGAGTGACGAGATTCAGATACATACTCATCGACTGCCGATTTGACTTCCTCCTTGTTGATCTTCCCTCCGAGGCCAGATGCGAGATCCAGGGCTCCTGACTTCGACATCGTGGACTCCGCCGCCGGGATAGATCGAATCAGGGGGGCAGACCTAGTGAAGGACATGTACACCCAATCATTTTTTGCAAAATAGAATAGAATAAAATAAAATAATGGAAGTTGGTAGGCATGCATACACTTGTAATTAGATCAGATCCAAATGCAGATAGCCAAGCAAGCAGTTTAAGGTGGGGGTTCGGGTGCTCGGTTTCGCACAGCAGGAGCCAGGAAGGGAAGAGAAGCGGACAAGCGGCGCGTGTATGCATGGAATACCTGTGCGCTGGTCGCCCGGCAGTCGCGGTTGTCGTTGTCGTTGTCGCACGCGGCCACGCGGGGTGAACGGAGGAAATAGGCAAAGGGTGAAGCACGGGGCTCTTCAGTTAAGGGCATTGGAGAGCCTTGGAGGCCCTCGTCAATGTTTTTTTAAAAAAAATTTTAGCAAAAAAGACTAGTAGTAATAATATTTTAATAAAAACATGGTCTAAAGTCTAAACTAAATCTTCGATATAAAAACATGGTCTAAACTAAATTTTCGATAAAATAGCTATTTTAGTTGCAACTTACCATTTACTCAGGACCATAATAATCACAAAATTTCTACAATAATTAGGATGTGGAACAACAACAATTTTGATCCTATTGCTAATTGATAATGTTTGGAATTATTGATGCGGTTCCTCTTTCAGTTCTTTTTTTAAGATTGGAGAATATAACTCGTTTTTTATTAAGCAGAAAGAGTGGTCAATAGACCTACACATAGAAGATACAAAAGGATTCGTAGGTAATCTACGGATTCCCAACGAAGGCACGAAGCCCATAACACAAACGAAAAGCAAGAAATATGACCGGGTGGAATCCCTCCACCTAACAACCCAGCACACTGAATCTAATATAAAAATACTCGACACCATAATAGCCAGCAGTGAAACGGGCCGTGAAGATACAGGTAGACGATGAGTGTGGCTGATTTACGGGCTCTTCAATGTAGCACAGACAAACAAACATACTTTCACAGCAGCTTGGTCTAACTGGGAAGGGAAATCAAACAAGGTGTCTTGCACAGCCCGGCTGGAGAGTTGGGCCTGGCTGGCGACCTGTTGCTGACGACCTGAATTGAAGAAAGGTGGAGGAGACCAGACGCGAGCGGGCCGAAATTGAACTGGTGCTACAAATTGGTCTGGACCGGGCTGGCTGAATTGACCGGGCTGGACAGAGCTCGCTCTCGCTCGCTCGTTTCGTGACGGATGGGATACTCGCACGCAGCTCGTCGACGTCACGTCTCATGAAAACGCAGAGTTGAGAGAGAAGCCAGGCAGCACTACAGTACAGTAGACTCGTGCTCGTGGTGTAGAGTAGAATCCCTGGCGCCTGGCAATGGAATGGAGAGTACGGGTATGTTTGGTTGCTTTGCTCCGCACTGTGCTGCCTAGCTGAGCCAAGGTTCCTAGCAAGGGTTGGTGTTTGGTTCATTTGCCAGGTTGTGTTGGAGTTTGTGCAAGCTAGTTTTTCTTTGCCGGTGTGGGAGAGGGAAAATGGCTCACCTCCTCGAGCAAGGTTCTTGGAGTTCGTGCCTGCTGAGCGAGGCTAGGCCAGGCGAGGTCGCTCTGACAACCAAACGCGCCCTACATACCTACTCCTACTACTCCTCCCAGTGAGGTACTCCCTCCGTCCATAAATAACTGTCTCTAGAAATCTGTGTTTCTCTTACAGACACGTTTTTCGGACGACAATTAAAAAGGGACGGAGGGAGCAAGTACCACTAATGTTCCAGGAGAAGCCGAGAAGGGAAGTGGCATCCTCATTCTCTTCCTGGGTTTGCACTGCGCACAGCTACACACACAGGCCAAGGGGGTTTTGCAGAAGGCCAATGCCCATGCGCCATGCATGACTCGAGCTGGCGAGATGCCGTTGTCGTTTTCCGGTGGTGGCTTAGCTTATTCTGCGCCACGCGCCCTACGGGGGCGGCGTTCGTGTTCGTGGCCCGTAACTGTAATGTGTCAGGAGCTTGTTCCGCGCCATGACCCTGCTGCATGTAGTCTACTACTCCCTCTGTCTCCAAAAATCCGTGTTTCACTCGTAGATACGTTTTTTGGACGACACACGTAAAGGGACGAAGGGAATAGTAGTCACCCATAGTGATCGATCCGCCTCGATCAGGCGCACAGCCCGCCGGCGCCGGAACGAGATCCACTGACTTCACCCTCTCCGACTGCTGAGTGCAGTCACGTAAGATCCACCGTTGGTAGCAGATCAAAGGGTCACTTTGCATATTCGAGCAATCACGCTCACAGGTCCCGCCACAACAGCAGTAGATATAGTATACTGTGGCCTGTTTATTATTTGCACGCGTGTCGGGGTCCACAAAAGGGGTACCCCAGTCAACCCAAAACAAATAGGTTAAACCTAGAACACCAATTAATAACAAACCTAACTAGTCTAACCCCCTAAAAAGCCAACCCCTCGAAGCCTACAACGCCGGCCCATCACCAGGGAGCCCAGAGCCGCCAAAGTCTTACTGTCCGCCTCATGACAGCCCACCCCTCGAGCCCCGGCACACAGGCCTCGAGCCCTGCACCGCTCCTCGAGACCCCGCGCGGGGACCTCGAGGCACATCACGCCTCCCTCGAGCGGCAGACATCGGATACCAATCTCACGCCGCGCATTTAATGCGTCCACCTACTCCGGTCACGTCCTCTACAACCCGACGTGTACCACAGGGAACCAGGGCAGAGTCAAGTCTTGTTTTCACCACAAGTATGGGCAAAAAGGCACCAGTACGGCACTGTTAAGCCATACCCTACATTGTTGCACGTCCAAACCACGTCTCGAGGCCCGGATACCTGCTGCTCAATCGGGTTTCCCGGGACTTGCCCATACCTGCGGGGACTCGAGCCCCCCGTAGGCGCCACCTCGAGGCCGGCTTTGAGCCCCTCGAGCCCTGACTACTTTTCACGTTATTGGAGGACAGGTACCCCAAGACCCGGAGGGACCCCGCCGTGTCCTGTACGTGCCGGAATGGGTGCTGTACGGCTTCTACATCGCCACGCCTCCACGTCCGCGCCCGGGATGGAGGCCACGTATCAAAGACGCTTCAACAGCAACCCCCACGATGGCTACAGTGACTTCGACAAGACAGAGTTCCTACCCTTCGCCATATCGAGCGCTGTATATGTCGATCCTGTGTAAACCCTGGCCTCCTCTTGTTCTATAAAAGGGGACGTCAGAGCCCTCCGCGAGAGAGAGAGACAACGCACGAGTCTACGGTTACACAGATACGGCTAGACACACACATACGAGTCCGGACTCCGGTCCACGCTCATTGAGCTTGTATTGCCCCTGTACAAGCACTTAGGTGCAAGTAATACAAGAACTTCCTCCCCCCGCTGGACGTAGGGCCTTTTTTGCCCCGAACCAGGATAAATCCTTGTGTCATCTTGCATCACCATCCAGGAAGAGAGCACGCGATCATATTACTCGTCGGTGTCAGACCCCCGGGATCGAAACACCGACAGTTGGCGCGCCAGGTAGGGGCCTTCGCGTGTCCGAGTCGATTTCTCGTTGTTTCCTGGATGGCTTCTTCCACTCCTTCGTTCTCCGCTGGTGCCGTCATCTGGTTCGGGAGCCTCGAGTTCCTGGCCACCGGCAGCGGCAATGAGCTGACCCTGCTCTCCAAGGAGAGCCCGAGCGGAGGGCGTGTCACGCCACCCCGCGCGGGGGGCGTGGCGCGTCGCCCGCATCACCACGCGTCGCCACCTCGTGAGTGGCGCCGTCGTCACCATCGTCGCCAGGCACAGGCGGTGCCCGCGGCGTACACCCACTTCCCCGCGGCCGGCACGGGGTCCCAGAGGAGGAACCTGCCCGGCGTACGGCTGGAGACTTCTGGGGCGCGCTCGCGCTCTCCCAGCGAGTTCACGTTCGTCATGCGCACGGACCGGGAGCCTGGCCAGAGGCCCCCGAGCCGTGCTCCGTCGACACCACCTGGCTTCCTCCCGCACAGGGTGTACCGCGCTCGACGCCAGCGGTGCTCGTTCAGCCTCAACAACTCCGCAGCTGTCTACGCCCACCACCTCGACGAGCGCCGTCGGGACCGAGCGGCGGCGGAGCAGGAGGAACGTCCGGGCGTGCTCCTACGAGCCACCGCCGACCTGGAGATCGTCTACCCCGCGCACGTCAACCGCGGCTTCTCGCGGGTCGTCGAGCCACCCCGGCGAGCCACCGTCGGAGATTGGTACCGCGAGCTGCAGTCCCAGCATGAGCCAGGGCGGCGCGTCACCAACAGCTCTGACTCCGACGAGTACGACTACCACGACCCTGACCTCTGGGATCCCACCAGGGAGTGCTTCCAGCTCAAGGGGGTCGTGAGCGACACCGAGGACCACGGCGACGACAACAGGCCGGCGCTCAACCTCGAAGAGCCCGGAGACGTGGCTGCGGCAGGCGGATCACGCATTCAGGGGAGGAACGAACCCCCGGCACCGGCTGCACCATCTCGGCACAACGACGACCGGGCGGCGCAGCTCGCACAGTTGCGGGAGGCCATCGCCAAGGTTGAGGAGGACCGACAACGCCTGCTGCAGCTCGAGAAAACCCTAGTGCAGGAACAAGCCCAGCCTCGAGGCGCCGGTATTCGTGGCCGCGCTCGAGAGGTCCACCGGCAGATCCTCGAGGACGGGGCACCAGCACGCCCCGAGGTGCGTTTCCCGCGAGCCGGACAGAACGTGGTGGCGGCCGCAATGCTGCTCCGCGATCTACCCGCCGTCTCCAACCCTGACACCAGGCGCATGCTCGGGGAAATGAAGAACCTCCTCGAGACAGCCGCTGTACAGCAGGCCGAGAGCTCAGCCTCGCGACGGCGCGGGGCGGCCTCGGGGAAGCCAGCAGACGCGCCCCACAACGAGCGAGAGATGTCCGTCCACCAGCCGGACGCCCCTCGAGCCAGGCCAGTCCGGGAACGGATCGTCGACAACAGGCCACCTCGAGATGCCAATGACGCCCGCAACGACATCAACCGCCGGCGCAAGGACAAGGGTGCTGAGGAGCGTGGCTATAATGCCCATCGTGGAGGGCGCTACGACAGCGACGAGGACCGACAAACCCTCGAGCCCCCGGGCCCCAGGGTCTTCAGCCGGGCCATCCGCAGCTCAACCCTCCCCGACCGCTTCCGACCACCGACCAACATCGTGAAGTATGACGGGGAGGTCGAGCCCAAGCTCTGGCTCTCCGACTTCCGCCTAGGCTGCCAACTGGGCGGAGCAAAGAGCGACGACCGCGTGATCATACGCCAGCTCCCACTCTACCTCTCGGACACCGCCCGCCGGTGGCTCGAGGGGCTCCCGCCGGATCGGATCCATGACTGGGCCGATCTAGTCAGGGTCTTCGACGGGAATTTCAAGGGGACTTGCGTACGCCCAGGCAACCCCTGGGATCTACGGCGTTGCAGGCAGGCAGCGGACGAGCCCCTCCGCGACTTCGCTCGGCGGTTCTCGAAGCAGCGCCTCGAGCTCCCCCACGTGCCTGATGAGGATGTCATCTCAGCGTTCCTCGCGGGCACGACATGCCAAGAGCTAGTTCACGAGCTAGGGTGCTACCGTCCCAGGACGGTCGAGGACCTGATGGATCGTGTCACCAGCTTTGCCTCAGGCGACGAGGCAGTGGGGGCCTTCTTTGGCCGATCCACGGACAAAGGTAAGGCGGTGGCCGCGCCGGAGGGCTCGAGCAAGGGCAACGACGTCAAGAACCGCAGCAACAACAACAACAAAAAGAAGAAGAACAAAGGCAAAGGTCAGAAGGCAAAGCGCGACGCCGATGACGACGATGAAGAAGAAGTGCTCATGGGCGCCCTCGACCATAAGAAGCCTTGAGGCCCCCCTGACGGGGCTGTCTTCGACCAGATGCTTGAGGACCCCTGTCCTTATCACAAGGGTGCCGTGAATCACAAGTTGAAGGACTGTCGACTGTTGAAGGGCTTCTACTCCAAGCTCGGTGACAAGAAAGAAGACGCGCCTAAGGGCAAGGACAATAATCGACGCGGAAGCGGGGACGCGGACGACAACTTCCCCCCAGTGCGCGACTGCTACTTGATCTACGGGGGGCCAACCGTCGGGCTCTCAGCTCGAGAAAGAAAGAAGGAGCGCCGGGAGATCTTTGCACTCTGCCACGACGCCCTCCGGTATCTTGACTGGTCTGATGCACCGATCACGTTCGACCGTGACGACCATCCGGACCGTGTCGTAAATCCGGGGGCGTACCCCCTCGTCGTCGACCCCGTCATCGTCGACGTACGGTTCTCCAAGGTGTTGATGGATGGGGGCTCGAGCCTCAACATCATATACCTCGAGACCCTCGACCTTCTGGGGATTTCGAGGGACCAGCTCCGACCCAGCGTCGGGGGGTTCCATGGAGTCGTACCAGGAAAGAAGGCACACCCCCTCGGGCGCATCGACCTACCTGTTTGCTTTGGCACGCCGGCTAACTTCCGCCGGGAAACGCTCACCTTCGAAGTGGTTGGGTTCCAAGGGACCTACCACGCCATCATCGGCAGGCCGGGCTACGCCAAGTTCATGGCTGTCCCCAACTACACGTACTTAAAGCTCAAGATGTCGGGGCCGAAATAGGTCATCACCATCGACACCTCCTACGAGCACGCGTACCACTGCGATGTGGAGTGTGTCGAACGTGGGGAGGCCAACGTCCACCTCGACTCGCTCGAGGCCCTAGCAGCCCTGGCCACCGAGGAGGCCCCTGAAGCAAAGCGCCACGCCGGCACCTTCGAGCCGGTGGAGCACACCAAGCAGATACCCGTCGACCTGACCTCGACCGACAGCAAGACGCTGGCCATCAGCGCCAGCCTCGAGCCTAAATAGGAAGCAGTGCTCGTCGACTTTCTCCGCGCGAACATCGACATGTTTGCGTGGAGCCCCTCGGACATGCCAGGCATACCGAGGGGAGTCGCCGAGCACGCCTTAGAGATCCAGGCCGGGTCCAGACCGGTGAGACAGCGCCTGCGCCACTTCGACGAAGAGAAGCGCAGGATCATCGGCGAGGAGGTGCACAAGCTTTTGGCGGCTGGATTCATCAAGGAGGTATTTCACCCGGAGTGGCTAGCTAACCCTGTACTAGTTAGGAAAAAGAATGGAAAAATGCGGATGTGTGTAGACTACACTGGTCTGAATAAAGCGTGTCCAAAAGTTCCATTTCCTTTACCTAGAATTGATCAGATTGTCGATTCCACTGCGGGGTGTGAGGTACTTTCATTTCTCGATGCGTATTCCGGCTACCACAAGATTAGGATGAAAGAATCCGACGAGCTCGCTACCTCTTTTGTTACGCCTTTTGGTATGTATTGCTACGTTACAATGCCCTTCGGCCTTCGAAACGCCGGGGCAACGTACCAACGTTGCATGCAACATATCTTTGGCGAGCACATAGGCAAAACCGTCGAGGCTTACGTCGATGACATCGTGGTTAAAACCAAGAAAGTCGAGGACCTCATCGGCAATCTCGAGACCACGTTCGAGTGCCTCCGGTCCAAGGATGTGAAGCTCAACCCCGAGAAATGTGTCTTTGGTGTGCCTCGGGGCATGCTACTTGGCTACATTGTCTCACAACGGGGGATCGAGGCCAATCCCGAAAAAATCTCAGCGGTCACGAGGATGGGCCCAATTCAAGACCTCAAGAGCGTACAGAAAGTGACAGGCTGCCTAGCCGCTCTCAGCAGGTTCATCTCGAGGCTAGGGGAAAAGGCGCTACCTCTCTACCGCCTGCTGAAGAAGGCAGAGCGCTTTGCGTGGACTGTCGAAGCCGAGGAGGCCCTAACCAAGTTGAAGGGATTGCTGACTTCCGCGCCAATTCTCGTGCCACCACGACCAGCCCAGGGTGACGATCCCCCCGAGCCTCTCCTCCTCTATGTGGTCGCAACCACCCAGGTGGTCAGCGCGGTCATAGCCGTCGAGAGGCACGAGGAGGGTCACGCGTTACCGGTCTAACGGTCGGTGTACTTCATCAGTGAGGTGCTCTCCGAGGCCAAGGTCCGGTACCCGCATATCCAGAAGCTGCTCTACGACATCATCATCACGAGGCGCAAGCTCCAGCACTACTTCCTCGCTCATCCTGTAACGGTGGTGTCTTCCTACCCCCTCGGAGAGATCATCAACAATCGGGAGGCCACGGGGCGCATCGCCAAGTCGTCTGCCGAGCTAATGGGGGAGGCCGTCACCTACGCTCCACGAAAAGCCATCAAGTCGCAAGCGTTGGCGGACTTCGTTGCTGAATGGACCGACACCCAGCTCCCGCCGGCATAAATCCAAGCCGAGCTCTGGACCATGTACTTCGATGGATCCCTCATGAAGACGGGGGCAGGCGCAGGCCTGCTCTTCATCTCGCCCCTCGGAGTCCACATACGCTACCTGCTACGCTTGCACTTCCCCGCCTCCAACAACGTTGCTGAGTACAAGGCCCTCGTCAATGGGCTGCGCATCGCCCTCGAGCTCGGGGTCCGACGCCTCGACGCTCGAGGGGACTCGCAGCTCGTCATCAACCAGGTCATGAAGGCCTCGAACTGCGTCGACCCCAAGATGGAAGCATACTGCGGAGAAGTGCGCAAGCTAGAAGAAAAATTCTATGGCCTCGAGCTTAACCACATCACCCGAAAATACAACGAGGCCGTAGACGAGCTGGCTAAATTGGCATCCACGCGCGGCACCGTCCCACCAGATGTCTTCTCGAGGGACGTCTTCGAGCCATCTGTCAAAATCGGCCCAGGGGCTGGCCCCTCGACGCCACCCCTCGAGTCGGACACGGGGGCTCGACCCTCAACGCCACCCCTCGAGAACGACCCCTCGACATCCGCCGAGGCAATGCAGATCGACGCACCCGCCACTTCTTCATCACGACCCCTCGACTGGCGGACGCCCTTCCTCGACTACCTGACACAAGGCGTGCTGCCAGAAGACAAGACGGAGGCCCGACGCATCGCTCGAAGGGCCAAGACCTACGTCATCTACGGCGACGAACGAGAGCTGTACCGACGAAGCCCATCAGGAATCCTTCAGCGCTGCATCCCCCTCGAGGAAGGACGCAAGCTCCTCGACGACATGCACTCGGGGGCTTGCGGCCACCACGCAGTGCCAAGAACCTTGGTAGGGAACGCCTTCCGCCAAGGCTTCTACTGGCCAACCGCCATCGGAGATGCCAAGCGCCTGGTTCGAGCTTGCCAAGGGTGTCAGTTCTACGCCAAGCAAACGCACCAGCCCGCGCACGCCCTGCAGATGATCCCCATCACTTGACCGTTTGCCACCTAGGGGCTCGATCTCGTGGGTCCCCTCAAGATGACGACTGGAAAGAGCACGCATGTCCTCGTGGCCATCAACAAGTTCACCAAGTGGATCGAGGCTAAGCCTATAGGTGACCCCACCTCCGAGAGGGCCATCGAGTTCATCGCCGACATCATGTATCGGTTCAGGGTGCCTAACGTCATCATCACTGACAACGGCACACAGTTCACGGGCAAAAAGTTCACCAACTTCTGCGACGACAACAACATCCGCGCGAGCTGGGCGTCAGTTGCATACCCTCAATGCAACGGGCAGGTCGAGCGCGCCAACGACATGATACTCCACGGACTGAAGCCAAGGCTGTTCAAGACCCTCAAGAATTTCGGAAAGGGGTGGGCTGCCGAACTCCCCTCGGTGTTGTGGGGCCTCAGGACTACGCCGAGTCGAGCCACCGGGTTCACTCCGTTCTTCCTAACCTACGGCGCCGAGGCTGTCTTGCCTACGGACCTCGAGTACGGCTCCCCTCGACTTCGAGCCTACAACGAACAAACCAACGACGAGAGGCTCGCCAACGCCAAGGACCAGCTCGAGGAGGCTCGAGACGTGGCGCTCATCAACTCAGCGCGCTACCAACAAACGCTTCGACGCTACCACGACAAGCACGTGCGCACGAGGGACCTGGTGGTGGGAGACCATGTGCTTCAACGGTTGCAAGATAATCGAGGGCGCCACAAGCTCACCCCTCCATGGGAGGGCCCATACACCGTAGCTGAGGTGCTCAAGCCAGGAACATACAAAGCTCTACGACGGTCAAGGCAGGATCCTGGCGAACGCATGGAACATATCTCAGCTACGTCGCTTCTACCCTTAAGGGCCTCGAGGCTTTGTTCATTTTGTTGCTTTGTACAAACATGATTAATATGAATGAGCAAACTCGTGCACCATCTTTCATATTCCTTAGCAACTTAAGGTAGCCTCGACCCTGCCTTGCTCAGGGTCGAGCCTCCCTCGGGGGCTGACAGGGGGGACCCCCTTCCCAGACTCCGGAAAAAGCGCGTTTCCTTTTCAAAAAATTCGACCCTCGTCTCAATTCGCACCTCGAGCATACTAGCAGCGTCTAAGTCCGTAAATACCTCGAGCCTCCAAGAGTCGGGGGGCGTTGACGTAGACGGCCACCTACGCCCCCGGGCTACGGTACCCTACCTACGCCTCCCCTAGAGGAACTCGTGACGAGTATCGAAGGAACACAGACCAAGCCGGTAAAAGCTCGAGCTTGCGATAAAGAGAAATGATTGAATAGATTTGAAAAGAAAACAGCTTCTTTAAACAAACGAGTCGTATGCACATGCTGGCCTCGACGAGCCATAAGTCATAACATAAATTCTTACAAGGGCCTCGACGCCCAAATTTGGCACGCATGCCTCATTCTTCATCCGTCTGGAATTCTTCCCCAAGATCTTCCGCCGCGGGCTCAGCCTCGACGTCCGGGCCAGGAGGAGGGGGGCCACTTACACCACTGTCTGCATCAGGAGGCAGCACGTCCTCCTCGAAGAGCTTGGCGAACGCCGCCCCCGGCCTCTCCACCTTCTCCAAGATCTTGTCGACGCGGCGGTCGTTCCACTCCTCATCCTTCTCCTTGATCTCGATGAAGCCCTTGGCAACAACGTTGACCGGGTAGCGGAAGCCAGAGCGGACGGCCGCAAGCGCCTGCTTTACGCCATGGTGGAGAGCGCTCCTGACGCGGTCCCGCGCGGCCACGTCAAAGAAGCACAAGGCGTCGACCAGGGCGTCGCCCCGAGCCACTGCGCCCTCTGCCGCGGCCACCGGGTCGGCACCCCACATGGAGCTGAGCCTGTCGAGGGTGACGCGCGCTCGCTCTGCCACCATGGTTTCACCTCGGAGTTGCTCCACGAGAGCCATATTCGTCTTGCGGAGCTCATCGGTGGTCTTCTCGACATCTATGCAACAAACAGAAAAGAGTGAGTCCGCAGCGTGACAAGAATCTCGAAATCAAAGCAAGACGAAGCATGAAAATTACCTTGGCAGTGCACGCCTAGAGCGGCGAAGTCGCTGGTAAGGACCTCGACGCGCTGCTCGAGTGTACGCTTCTGGGACAGCACGTCGAGCTTTTCGCCCCTAAGGTCCTCGACCAGCTTGCCCGTCTCCGCAAGGGCCAGATCCTTCCGGATCACCTCCTGCCGCGCTGCCTCCGCTTTAGCCAGGGCGGTGGCGGCCTCGCTCTTGGCCTCCTCGGCCTCCTTCTTCGCCGCCTCCGCTGCAGACCGGGCGGTGGCGGCCTCACTTCGGGCGTCGGCGGCCTCCTTCTTCGCCGCTTCCGCTGCAGACAGGGCGGTGGCGGCCTCGTTTCGGGCGTCGGCGGCCTCCTTCCTCGACGACTCCACTGCGGACAAAGCGGTGGTGGCCTCCCTCTTAGCTTGGGCGGCCTCGTCTCGAGCCGCCTGGGCCTCCGCCTGCGCGTTGTTGAGCCGGTTCGCCATCTGCGCGTTCCGACCCAGCTCGGCGCGAAGCTCCTAGAGCTCCCCCTCCGCCTTTGCAAGGGCGGCCGCCACCTGCGCGGATTTCTCCGACTCCTCCGAGAAGGACCTCTCTGCCTCCGCCACGAGCTCGGCCACCTCCATGAAGATGGACCGCGCCTCCCGCGGAACCCCCTGCCGAGCCGGCCGCTCGATGGGGTTCATGGCACCGGACGGGCTCGGCGCGTCAGGATATGGCCACGCCGATCGATCGACCTCGACGAGGGGCAGGCCCCCCTCCTCCGGCTCGAGCGGTGCCGGCTGCGGCCCACCAACCGGTGGCACAGGCTGCGGCTCCCTCGCCCCCTCCTCCGTCTCCGCCCGCTGCTCCGTCTCCTCCCGAGGCGACGGCGCGGCCTCGCGTGGAGGCGGGTGACTCGAGCGGTAGTGGGTCGCTCGAGGGGTGGCTCGTCCCCAAGCTCTCCTCCCTCGCCGGGTCTTCTGGCGTCCTGTCGACCCCGGTCGGTGCCTCGAGCGCTTCCTCCAGCGTTGAGCCCTCGACCGGGAGCGGCACCTGTTCCAGCTCGTCCAGGAGCTCCTCCACCGTCGACACCTTCTCCACTGACGCCTCTCCCTCCTTCTCCTTTTCCGCGGGCCGGCTCGCGTCGACTGGGGTCTCGAGGGCCGCCGACCCTTCAGCCCCAGACGCCGACGGAGCCATGCTTGTCTCGGGAGCTCCCCCCGAGATGGTCGTTGCGACGGGGGGAGGAGTGGCCCTCTTGATAGGCACCACCTGAGGAGGAGGAGGAGGCGGTGCCACGACGGACGCGGTGGCGGCAGGCTCGGCGCCAGGAGCCATGGTCCCTGCGGAAAAAGGAGAACAACGTCGTCAGAAATAGGAAAAAACCTCGACCCCCGTGGTCGACGGCGTCGACCTCACCAAGATCCGCGGCGGCCGTCCGGCTTCCCCGAGCCATGGCTGCTCGAGCCTTCACCAGCCAAGCGCCCTCCCCAGCGGAAGAAGGAGCCATACCTCGAGGTGCTTGGACCTCAGCAGAGCTCGAGGTCTTGGCCCGCTTGGACGCCGCGGTGTCCGCCTCCTGCCGAGGGCGTTTTTCCCTGAAAAACCAGAAAACAGCAAACGTCACCAAAGGTAAAAAGGTAAAGCTCCACTACCTACGAGACTGAGAAACGTTACTTACCCAAAGCGACGGTGGGGCTTCTTCCCCGAATTGACGGACCCGCTCGGGGGCTTCGAGCCCGCCCCGTGGCTCGAGCCGCGCCCCTGAGCCGTCTCCACATGGCTCGGATGAGGGGAAGGCTCCCGACGCTTCCCGTGGCTCGACCCCGGCGGAGAGCTCTCCTTTTGCCTCTTGTCCCGGGGGGGCAACCGCGTCTCCTTCGAGCGGTCATCTTGGCGCCCTTCCCGGCGCGGGCTCTGGGACCTACTCCGGCGCTCGCGCTAAACGGTCACGCCCCCCCCGCGTCTGCCTCCTTCTCCCGGCGGCGGATGCGGCGACGGGCTTCGGGGTCGCTCGCGACTCCCGTCACGAGACGACCGGGAGCTCCCCCCCCCCCCGACGGTCATGGTGGCGCGGGCTCGACGCCCTCTCGTGCTGCCCGCTCCTCCGCGGGCTCGATGTCGCCCTCGACGCCTTGCGGTGGTCGGGCCCAGAGTCCTTCTCGACGTGTTGGCCGCGTCCTCGACGACCGGCCCTTCTCGAGACCGCCCGCCTGGGTCGACGCGGTCGTGGCCTCCTTCTGCGCCCGCGGCGATGGCGCTCCCTGGTTCGAGGCTTCCTCGCGTCAGGGGGCACGTCCGGCACGGAGCTCGACGGGCCCTGAGCCTCCGACGGGCGGGCTCGGCGCGTTCCGCTGCGGCGCCCCGCGCGACCTTCCCGGGGGACCTCCAGACGTTCTCCTGCACAGAGGAGCGGTCAGCCCTGACGTCGACGACCCCCGCGCGCCTCAACGCGCATCCATCCCTCATCGTCGCTCTCTCCTCCTCTCATCATCTCCTCCGAGCTCGAGGAACTGAGCTCGGGGACTCCCCAGGCTGTCGGTTACGACGAGCCTTCGCAAGCCTCTGCTCCCGAGCCGCCCGCGCAAGTTTTCTTTCCTTTCTTCTTCTTGGCATCCTTACTCTCCTTATCCTTCTGAGCAGAAAGGCGCCTCACCTGTGTTTCCGCGGCGTCCTCCCTCACCGGGGGCCTCGACGCGCGACAGTGAACGTCCCCTGAAAAAAGAAGCTCGATGAGAAGTTACGAGGGAGTAAACGAAGGATCGAAGAAAGAAAAGGGAGGGGAGGCTCGAAACAGTCTAGCTCGAGGAGGCTTACCAGGTCGAGCACCCCGTGTCGGGTGCCATGGCGATCAGGTTGGTCCTCTGGGCGGAACGTCCCGGGACCGTGACCGTACCCGGGAGAGCCTCGTTCCGGACAGCCTCTCCTCGGCCATCCTCGATGGTTCAGCGCCTCGAGCGAGGCCTTAGGCCCCATCTCGAACATGAGGAGGGGGCGGTCCGCCAGAGGAAGGACCCTCGCTGATGGAACGCCCAAATGACCGCCTGGACGGTCAGCCTTCTCCTCCACCAGCGACCTCATCGTCTCATCAGCGGCACCAGGTGGCGTGCCTGTCCGCCGCGACGCCCCAGTCCACTTCTCCGGGCGCTGGTGATGACCTGCCGGTGTACGCGAAGGAGCCGCCTTCGTTCCGCAGGTAGAACCAGTGGTCGTCCCACCCCGCCTGGTTGGTGGAAAGCTTGTAGCGAGGTATTCGCGGGGGACGTTGGCCGACGAGGACCGGTCCTCGCAGTGATGGTGAGGGAGCCCATGCGCGCGAGCCTCCTCCGCTGGGCTTCGGCCTTGTGGAAGAGCTCGCCCGGAAGAGTGGACGAACATC
>VDCT01000327.1:0-21870 GCA_009763385.1 Coix lacryma-jobi var. lacryma-jobi
GGTTGCCTCACCTGAGAATCCGCGGCGTCCTCCCTCACCGGGGGCCCGACGCGCGACAAGTAAAGCCCCCTGAAGAAAGAGAAGCATGATGAGACAAAACACAGATGGATGCAAACGGATCGAAGGAGGAAGAAGAGGGGGAGGAGGCTCGAGATAGCTCGACTCGAGGTAGGCTTACCAGGTCAAGACACCCCTCGTCGGGTGCCATCGCAACCAGGTTGGAGAGTTCAGGGACGAACGGCCCCTGGATCGTGATCGACACCCGGGAGACGCCCTCGTTCCGGGACAGCCTCTCTTCGGCCATCCTCGAGCGGTTGAGCGCCTCGAGCTGAGCCTGCGGGCCCATCTCGTGCATAAGAAGGGGGCGGTCCGCCAGCGGAAGAACTCTTCGCTGGTGGAACGCCCCAAATGACCGCTGTGCACGGTCAGCTTCTTCTGTCCACCAGCGTCTTCATCATCTCCATCAGCGGGGCAGGTGGCGTTGCCTGTCCGCGCAACGCCCAGGTCCACTTCTCCGGGCGTCGAGTAAGGACCTGCCGGTGTACTGCGGAAGGAGGCCACCTTCGTTCCGCAGATAGAACCAATGGTCGTCCCACCCGGCCTGGTTGGTGGAAAGCTTGTATGCAGGTACTCGCGGGGACATTGGCCGACGAGGGCCCGCCCTCGCGGTGATGGCAAGGGAGCCCATGCGCACGGGCCGCCTCCCGGGGCTTCAGGGATTGATGAAGAGCTCGCCCCGGAAGAGATGGACGAACATCTCCCAGTGCGGCTCCATCTTCAGGTACCCCTCGCACACCGCGGCGAATATGGGGCGCGCGAGATGGAGTTGGGGGGGAGAAGTGTTGCAGTCCACCTCGAAATGGGGGGCCAGCCCTCGCAAGAAGCGGCTCGCGGGACGCCGAGCCCCATACGGTGGTAGCGCGTGAAGCTCACACGTACCCCTCCGGCGGGTGCGGCTCCCGGTGCTCCGCCGATGGGATAACCCACCATGCGGGTCCCTCCTCCGGGTTGGGGCGCAGAAGCCCCTGGGCCACCAGCGAGTCCATTTCGCTCGGCGTCACCTTCGACGGGCTCCAGTCCTCGCCGGCGCAGATTGTGTCGGGGTGCGCAGAGTGGCGCGGGCGGATCCGAGCAGCGGAAGGGCAGCCGGAAACCTCCAATCGACTAGCTCGAAGGAGAGGGCGCGTAAAGGCTACGGCGGCGGCAAAGGCAAAGGCAAAGTAAAGGGTTCTTTTTCCCTCTTTCGATATTTATAGGGGGAAATCCAGACGGGCGGGATTCCCACCGTAAAAAGGTAACCGAATGCATTCAATGCGCCCACCTAACCGCGTCTCGAGCCGGATGCAGGATACACGGTTACCTCTCCATTCGCTCCACTACCCGGCCGCACGACCGTCGTTCGGCTTCGCACCCGCCGCTCTCCCCGACGATTTCCGCCTAAAAAAGGCGTGCCCAACGGGCAGAAGGATTCCCAGACGACGGAGGCTTCTTCATAAAGGTAAAAACGGGGCCCGGCACAGTCTTCGAAGCAACGAAGGTAGCCCTCGAAAAGGTTCGACAGCGGCTTCGAGCACCCGAGTCAGGGACACCAAGGGGCGCCACTCGCGGCATTTCTCGAGGGCCGAGCCCTCGAGGAGGCCCTCACGGTGTATCCAAGGCGGGGAGCTCGAAGTGCAGTGAGATCCCCTCGGAGGGAGGCATCGAGCCACCGGGTCTATCGAATGGACCCGACACTCCTGCAGACTGAGCCCCCAGCTTTATGAGACCGCCCCGGGCCACAGTCGACCCCTAACGAACGGGGCACGAGCTCTCACTTGGATTCCCCGTTACCAGTCCACGGGAACCTCGATACTCGCCCACTCGGGGTTAGTACGAGGCATCCCCCCTCGCATCCGATCGAAAGGACTCGCGGGATGACAAGCCAGGGCAATCGGCATGCCGGACAGCTCGAGGAGCGGCCAGTCGGTTCTCAGCCTGGCACCCCTCGACGAAAGAGGGTCTAAAAACTCGGACAGTTACGACTAATCTCTTTTCTTGTGTGAGCATGAGATTTTCAGACCTCGAACGATCGCTGTCCTCCATCTCGCCCGAGCCCTCGAGGCCAGACCTCGGACGATCGCTCGTTCTCTCGTCGCTGAGCCCTCCGAGCCAAGCCTCGGACGGAGTCTCCCACGACAAGAAAAGGTAACCGCAAACATTTCATAGTGGAGGCAGGCCGCAGGTCATGCCATGCGAGCCCGGCCCCCGTGGCCGTGCAGTGCATGCAGAGCTGGCCGCCGGCCGCCCCCGCCGGAACGAGTCCTCCGTATATGCCTGCGCGCCTGCCCAGCGCAGTTCGTCCATTCGGCCAGGTAGCGGCTAGCATTTCATGGTCTTCTTCTTTCTACAACGTACTTCCTCCGTCCCTTTTTAACTGTCGTGCGGAAAGTGTGTCTGTGAGGGAAACACGAATTTCTAGAGACAGTTATTTGGGGACGGAGGGAGTATTGTACAATAGTTTTTGAAAAGGTTCTGCACGTCGTCCGTCCAGGGCCAGCCATGCCAGCATCGTACGTACAGCAGTAGTACTCCAGTTTGATAAAAGTCGTTTTAGAAAAGATTTGAGTCAAACATTGAAAATATAAATCATGAATATAACTTTTAAATTGTAGAGTTTAGAGATGTAAAAATCATATCATATAAATAAATTTGTCTTGAAAAGTATTTTCATAAATATATATATATATATATCACTTTTCAATAAATATTTTTTAAAAAAAACAAGTGGTCAAAGTTACGTTTTGGAGACTATGTCGCTATCTAAAGCATGGCTCCTTTTGAACTAACGTAGGGAGGTTATGGTCTCCATTCTTCCACTTCCACACAAAAGATCGAGTAACAGCTAGCAAGAGCAAGCGGCAGCGCGTCACCCACCTTTACAAGGTGCTCCAGTCTCGCCGTACGTCGCTGGATTTGCAGTCTCGCAGAGGTTTCTGCGTGCAACCGGGCATCAAGCGCCTGATGACCTCGTCTACCTGACCCGACTCCAAATCAAAGTACTGTACGTCTTATTATATTATTGACCCGGCCGTACGCCGTATGCCGCCGCTGATCATGTCCTGTTAACTTTTGCATTGTTGCGAGCCATGGAATTCAATGCCGCCGCAGCCGGCATATTTAGCTGGCATCACTACCTTTTTATTTTACATGACTTTTCTATACTTGTAAAGAAAACAAAATTAGAGAAAATTGTTTCCCATAGTAAAAAAGGTGTTTGGTTATAAGGATAAAAGTTTAGCCCCCTATATATCACATTAGATATCTAGACACTAATTTAGAGTATTAAATATATATATTAATTACAAAATTAACTACACAAAAGGGACTAATTTCAGAGATGAGCCTATTAAACCTAGTTAATTTAGACTACCTCAGCTCTGACCACAACTACGTGTACGGACGGAGACAAGGGGTGCCTCGCTCCTCCGTTTACGTGTTCTGTAAAAAAGAAACTGTTTGGGCATCATGTTTAGTTTGGGAGCGATTTTGTTTTGTTTTGTTTTGTTTGGGCATGTTTGGCAGCGAAACTCTTAAGTCGGACATGCATGCATGTGTGCCTCGCTCCTCCGTTTACGTGTTCTGTAAAAAAGAACGAATAAGTCGAAATACAGCTAATAATAAGTCGGTTGATAAGTGAAATACATTCAAGAGCGAATGGAGTCGAGACTTGTTCCCCGAACGTGCGGCATTAGCTTTTTAGTTAGGCAGCAGCAGGTCCAGACGTAGTCGCGACCGATGACCGGCCACAATGCGAGAGCTCCCGCGCGCTAGTATCCGTCTTATTAGCTTTGACGACGACGACGACCATGGAGACCATGCGCACGCACGCATATTGCTACTCCGATCCTATCGGCGTATTGGACAAGCTAGCACAAACTAGCTAGACAAATTTTCACAGGCCATGACGACGCAGCGCGTGCAAAGACACGATTTGGACGACGACGGCTCACAGTCCATTCAATTCTGATGTGCAAGCCCAGGTCATCAATACAGAAAATGAAGCTAGTAATAATAACTAGTACTACTGCTGTCCTTTTTTCATAGAACACGACTTCACATGTATTTACAATATTTTATTAAAAAGGAGTGTTGCTGGCATTTTACGTATGAAGCTTCCTCCCTCTCTTCTAGGCTAGCTGGAACAGGTCATGTTGAGTTTCTAAAAAAATTTAAGATTTTTGGTCACATTGAATTTTAGACGCATGCATGAAGTATTAAATGTAGGTAAAAAAACTAATTACACAGTTTGTATATAAATATCGAGACGAATCTTTCGAGCCTAGTTAGTCCACGTTTAGATAAAGTTTGTCAAATAACAACGAAAGTGCTACAAAACTTTCCGTCAAAAAGTTCGCAAACTAAACAAGGCCATAGTTGAATTTCTCTGTACAACACAGAATATAGGGTTTGCATACACTAGCGTGGACAGGACATAAAATGTGCACGGCCCCGGCCGGCGGTTAGAATAATAGACCACTGAAAATGCTCAAAGGGAGGGACCGCCAGTAGGTGTAGTTACATCTTTGTTTAGCTTTCGTGGGTGTAGTGTAGGAAGTGCAGTTTTTCTTACTATGCAACTTAGAAACCTGAAAACTGATGAAAGCACACACACGCTTAGACTTTGTCACTTGCTATTGTATAGAAATTGCTGATTATTTGGTCTATCGTATGTTAGTAGATGATGTGGTACGCTGATGTGGACACCTAAATGCTTGTTAGTAGATGATGTGTCTTGCTGACGTGTAGATCATAATTGCAAATGGGGGTTGACTATAAATGCATTCTACAGTGGACTGATAAGGTGAATAACTCACACGTTGAGAAAAATAGTTAAGTTTTGACGTTTTGCTTTATAAAAGTTATAGATACTCTCTCTGTCCATGAAAGAGTCTATTCCTAGCAACTTTAAAATGTTCCTTCCATTGGGTGAGAGTGAGAAAACGGCAGCAAGCAGTATAATTTTCAAGGCCGTTGAACACGCGCGGTCCACGGAAGGAAAGGCATGCAGCAGCAGCCGCTTCCACCAAATTCAAATTTGTCACTAATCTATTTGTATTTGGTCTGTTTTCTTGGTGGTATTTGTCATTATATATATATATATATATAGAACTACTATTTAGGATATAACACTCTAAATAATATTTAGAGCACCGGCGGAGCATCCCAAATCCCACAACCGTAAATATTGTTACCAACAACCATCTTTCTATATGCACTAGCAAAGCGATCCCGCAACCGTAAATATTTTAGCCCGCAACCGTAAATGTCGTAGAATAAAGAGAATGATCTGGATAACATTTACGGTTGTGGGATGAGAATTAGCAGTAACTTTTACGGTTGCGGATGGAAGAGAGAATGGTGTGGCTGCCATTTACGATTGCGGGTGAGAATTAGTAGTAACTTTTATGGTTGCGGGAACTGATGACTAGTGACGCTCTAAATAATATTTAGAGCGTTGCGCTTCAAATAGCGGGGTCCTATATATATATATATATATATATATATATATATATATATATATATATATATATATATATATATATATATATATGACATTTTGACACATCTGCTTTCTCAAACATTGATTTAGGCAATGTTCTGATTAATTAGTATACATATGATCTTCCCCACAATTATTATATATATGATATCCCCTTGTCAATTTGTTGGATTATCATCAGTCAGCATTCGCGGAGAGTCATCGGAGATCATATCTTTGGTCGTTGGACGGACAATGCCACTGCACGAGTCACGACGACAATCGATGTGTATGGAGAGCGCTACTGGCCGGACGTGTTAGACACGCACATTAATTTTCTGTATTCAATTTGGTTGTCATTATTTTGTTGGCCGGACTTGATTATGATAAAATACGCAGGATCACTAGGAGTAGATCTAGTCGGGTAGATAATTAACAGTGCATAAGCAAGTCCTACGAACTACTAGAGACTAGATCCAAAAGGGGAAAAGGTCTAGGAGTTCATACAGTTCATACCGAGGTTGTTAGATCCCGACGAAGTAGTAGAAGAGGTGGAGTCGTCGCCCGCCATGGCCTTCGGGCTCCTGGGGTCGTCGGTGACGCGAGGGGGAGAAGGTGGCGTAGGAGTCCTTCGGTGGTGACGAAGCCGGACGTGGTCCAGTGTTGCAGCGACGAGGAACGGCGGCGGCGGAGCTTCCCGTCGCTGGTTGCGCCCCTCACTAGATCGGATTAGGGTTTGTCGGTGGGGAACAGTGGCTCACGGTGAACCTCATACTGAGAGCCGCCGACCCCCACCCTCTTTATATGCGCAGTGCGACGGGGCCCGCCAGCCATTAAGTGGGTTGGGCGCCCCCGATCAGGGCGCGAGGTCAAGCCTAATAGCCGTTGCGCTATTAGTGAAGAGATCATCCTAACTATCTCCCCCTTGATCTCACCAGTTTCTGTTACTTTACTTTTCTCATTCCATCATAGATTTGCGTAAGAGGCATGCCTCATCGTCACGGTCTTTTGCCGATAGACTTAGCAGCCATAATGTTCATCTCTGTTTTGAAATAGATACTTTTACTTTTGGGCCCTTTAGTCCAGGAATCATAGGCTTTCCATTAACCCCATGCCGGCAACGTGTTCCTTGAACACTGTGGGTTGTAAGCCTTTTGTTAGCGGATCCGCGAGCATCTTACTCGTACTGATATGCTCGAGACTTATAGATTGATCGTGGACTTTATCTTTCATAACATAATACTTTATGTCAATGTGTTTGGCAGCACCACTTGACCTATTGTTGTGAGCATATTGTACTGCCGGATTATTATCGCAGTACAACTTCAGTGGCCTATAGATGTCGTCGACCACTTTCAAACCGGGTATGAATTTTTTCAACCAATTCACCTGCCCAGTTGCCTCAAAACAGGCTACAAACTCAGCATACATTGTGGACGATGTAGTGACGGTTTGTTTGGAGCTTTTCCATGATATTACTCCCCCAGCGAGAGTGAACACATATCCTGATGTGGACTTTCTTTCATCTCCCGCATAATTAGAATCCGAGTACCATACTATGTGCAAGGAATCTGATTTTCTATACGTTAACATGAGGCCTTTTGTGCCTTGTAGGTAACGCAAGACTTTTTTTTTACCAATTTCCAGTGTTCTAGTCCTGGATTACATTGAAATCTGTCAAAGTAGCCCGGTAACAAATGCCAAGTCAGGGCGTGTGCACACCTGTGCATACTGTAAGCTTCCGACAGCTGAAGCATATGAAACCGCTTTTATTTGATCAATTTCATATTGGTTCCTAGGGCGCTAAAATTCCTCATATCTATCACCCTTGACTATTGGTGCAGGTGAAGGCTTACACGCATGCATACTATATCTTTTCAGAACCTTTTCTAAGTATGCCTTTTGCGATAATCCTATAACCTCCTTTCTTCTATCTCGGTGAATCTCGATGCCTAGAACAAATGATGCTTCACCGCGATCTTTCATATCAAATTTTGAGGACAAGAAATCTTTTGTCTCCCTTAGTAGACTGATATCACTACTCACGAGTAAGATATCATCCACATACAAGATCAGGAAAATAAATTTTCCATTCTTGAACTTGGAGTACACACAGTTGTCCTCAACATTTTCCATAAACCCAAACTTCTTTATTGTGCCATCAAACTTTAAATACCACTGTCTGGATGCTTGTTTCAATCCATAAATGGATTTCTTCAAGCAACATCCCATCTGTTCTTTTCCTTTCACGACAAAACCTTTTGGTTGTGCCATGTAAACGTTTTCCTCCAACTCACCGTTGAGGAAAGCCGTTTTCACATCCATCTGATGCAATTCTAAATCATAATGTGCTACTAGAGCCATTATGATTCTGAAGGAATCTTTACATGAGACTGGAGAAAAGGTCTCATTGTAATCAATCCCTTCCCTTTGCATAAAGCCTTTTGCCACAAGTCGCGCTTTGAACCTTTCTACATTCCCTTGGGAGTCATATTTCGTATTGTAGACCCATTTGCAGCCTACTGTTTTGGCCCCCTTTAGGAATTATCTCCAAGTCCCAAACACCGTTGGTACTCATTGACTTTATCTCATCTTCCATGGCCTCAAGCCACTTGGACGAGTGTTCGCTTCTCATGGCTTGTTCAAATGAGGTGGGATCATCCTCCATTTGAAATTCTTCAGTGTTATACACTTCATAATCTGCAGGAATAACAGATCTTCTAGCTCTTTGGGACCTCCTCGGTCCATCATCAGATGGCTCCTGTTCAATCGGAACTTGTTGTTCTTCTTCCTCATGCGCAACACTAGTTTCAATGGGTTCCTGTGAAACAGGTTCCTCATGTTCACTAGGTGTTGCCACAGGGACGTCAACAACAGGTTCTGTCACTACAATATCTGGCACCGTAGGGACATTGGGAACAGGTAGTGAGAAGAATGATTCCTGAATCATCGGAGTGGGTACATATACCCGCTTCTCTTCAAGATCAATCTTGCGCACTGCCTGACTCCCCCTGATCAATTCATCCTCCAAGAACACAGCGTGTCTCGTTTCTACGAACTTTGTATATCTGTCTGAACAATAGAAACGATAACCCTTGGACTTTTCAGGATAACCAATGAAATGACAACTCACTGTTTTGGGATCCAGCTTCCCAATGTTCGGGTTAAACACTTTGGCCTCAGCGGGGCACCCCCACACACGTAAATAGTTTAGTGAGGGTACTCTTCCTGTCCACAATTCATACGGTGTTTTAGGCACCGACTTACTTGGGACCCTGTTTAGAATGTGAATAGCGGTTTTTAACGCATCTATCCACAGACTTAGTGGCTGAGATGAGTAACTCATCATGTTGCGCACCATATCCATCAGGGTACGGTTGCGCCTTTCAGCCACTCCATTTTGCTGAGGCTCCCCCGGTGTGGAGTACTGAGCAACTATGTCATTTTTCTGCAAGAACTTTGCAAAAGGTCCAGGAATTTGGTCATATGGGGTATGTCACCCATAATACTCTCCACCACGATCAGAATGTACTATTTTAATCTTTAAGTTATGCTGATTTTCAACTTTAAGCTTAAAGATCTTAAATTTATCCAATGCTTCCGATCTCTCTTTAATTGGATAAATATAGCCATACCAAGAATAATCATCTGTGAATGTTATAAACGAGTCATAACCATCCACACTTTTAACAAGGAATGGTCCACAAATATCAGTGTGGACTATCTCTAAAATTCTCGCACTTCTTTTGGCATCTTTCTTTATTTGCTTTACATATTTTCCTTTAATGCAGTCGATGCACTGCTCAAATTCTGTGAACTCTAATGGAGGAAGAATCTCATTCTTTACTAATCTTTCTATTCTCCCCCTCGAAATATGGCCTAAACGACAGTGTCATAATTTCGACGATGCATTTTGAGTTCGCTTTTGCTTTCTATTCGGATTGTTCGACGAGGATACAATCTCATTCACATTCTCATTGCTGACAACATTCACATTATCACAAAGAGATAACAAATAAATATCTTCTTGCGCGAAGGCAAGACCAACACATTCATTATTAAATAGTATTTCACACTTGCCATCTCCAAAATGACAACCATAACCATGTTTATCTAGACGTGAAACACTGATCAAGTTTCTATGCAATGAAGGTACAAATAAAACATCTCTAAGAATCAAAACGAATCCATTATTCAACTGTAGAGGAAGATCGCCAACAGCTTCAACATCAGCTCGAACTCTATTGGCGACTCTAACCCATCTTTCGCTTCTTTGCATAGTCCTTGTCGAACTGAATCCCTATAAACAATTTGCAACATGAATAGTTGCACTAGAGTCAATCCACCAAGTAGATTTATCAAATTGAACATATAAAGATTCATTTACAAATGTAATAACATTCTCACCATTGCTTGTCAAAATATTCTTTAAAAAGACTAGACAATCTTTCTTGTGGTGTCCCGGCTTCAAGCACTCGAGGCACTGATTAGGGTCCACCATCCTCCTTTGCGGTTGCAACTGCAGTTGCTGTTGCTGAGGCTGAGGCCTATACTGTTGTTGTTGCATTGGCTTCTTACCCTGAGCCTTTGAGTTGCTAGGACTATTATTGCCTTTCTTCACATAGTTGACTGCACCACCAGTTGCACCCTTGATTCTTTCCTCCTCTTGGGCACAAATGGCTATCAACTTGTCCAATGACCAATCCTCAGGATTATTGTTGTAGGATACAACAAAAGTTTCGAACTCTTTTGGCAGGGAAGCGAAAATCAGATGAATAAGGAATTTCTGAGAAATAGCTAATTCCTTATCCATTGGTTTAAGCTTAGATGCCATACTGTTTATTTTCAGGATATGGTCTCTTACACCACCACCAACATATTTTTCAGTGATCAATTTCTTGATCACTTGGATGGCATAAGTCTTTGAGGAACCAGTAAACTGATTCTTCAATCTTTCCAGAATTTCAGTGACCGTGTCACATTCTGGTGGGAGCGAGTTCAGGATGGCAGGATCTACAGTGTTCTTAACAACTGCAACCAACTTCTTGTTGTTCTTTTTCCACCTAACCCGCTCCAGATCATGTTTCAACTTTTCTGGACCAAAGTCCAGTTCCCGCTGTTTCCAAGCGGCATCATCCTCACCTGCCTCTCTCACAGGCTCCTTGAGCACTGCGAGACGAGGCTCAGTGAGGATCCAGTCAACCTCAGCTAACAGAAAAGCCAGCTCAATTTTCTTCTCCCACTCCAAGTGGTTATCCCCCTTGAGAGGTGGGATATCTTTAACCATGTTCATCAGAATGGAGCCTGAAACATAGTTCAAATAGTGAGAACAATATAAAACATAGTAAATGAGTTGCTTTTATGCATTATAACTAAATCACCGCTGGGCAGAAATAGTAATAATGTATAAACCTTTAATGGAACAATGATTATAATATTATTATTTATCAACGTTGGTCAGAAAAATAATAACATCATAATATCAAAAACATATTCTTTTCAAAATTAAATTCTCCCATTGGTTCGAATTTAACAGTGAAAATTAAAAACAAAGTACGCAACGGAAACAATTTAACAATTCTTTATATTTTATTTTTCCAGAGACAATTAACAATCTTTAATATTTTTCGTGCAAAATTTTCGTTGGAATAATTTTACACAGAAAATATACATTAGACAATTCATAATGCTTTAAAATATATTGATAAAAGCTTCTGGAAATAAATAAAACCGAAAATTTGCAACAATTTGCAAAACGGCCAAAACGGCCCGCGGCGGCCTGCTCGGCCCAGCCGGCCGGCAGCGCCCCACGCGCCCTCTCCCCCTCCTGCGCCCAGGCCGCAACCTGGGCCTGGCCGGGCCAGGAAATCGGCCCCCGCGTGGCCACCCGCCTGGGCCTGGGGACGGCCCGCTCAGGCCGAGCCAGCAGCCAGCCGTCGGATGGAATCCAACGGTCGTCTGTCCATCTCGCTGGGTCAAAACCCGCAGCCGGCGGCCGCTCTCCAAACCCTAAGCCATTTTTCTCCATTCGCTTCTCTCTCCTATCTCTCGACGGCGCCCGTGAAGCAGAGAGAGAGAGAGAGCACCGGCGACGGCCCTTGGCCGGAGGAGAAGACGAAAACGGCGCCGCCGCATGGCCCCTAGCCGGCGAGCGCGCTCGCCCTTGGCTGAGCGCGCCGCCGTCTAGCGGCTTCGCGGTCGATGCCCTCTGCCCGAGACACTGCACCGGCGAGCCCAAAGCTTGGCCGGGCTCCATTCCCTGTTCGTCGGCGAGCCAAAAGGTCGGCCGGGACAGATCCCGCGCGAGCGCGGTTGCAATGTTCCTCCTTTTTTTGTTTAGGGTTTCGATCCGATCTGATCGGATCCACTTTCTGTTTGTTGTTTGCAACGCTTTAGGGTTTGGATCCCTTGGATCGACCCTCTTTTCTCTCGTCCCCTTTCTCCCCCGATCTGGATCTAGGGTTTGATTAGTGGGATGGTGTTTGTTTCTGTTCGGATCAAAAGAACCGACTCAACTTTGCCCTCTCAGGGTTCATCCGAATTGGATGTGCAAAACTTTTACCCTCTTAGGGTTCGGCCTGAAGCCAGATCCACTTCCTAGAGTGGCCTTTGATACCATTGATAAAATACGCAGGATCACTAGGAGTAGATCTAGTCGGGTAGATAATCAACAGTGCATAAGCAAGTCCTACGAACTACTAGAGACTAGATCCGAAAGGGGAAAAGGTCTAGGAGTTCATACAGTTCATACCGAGGTTGTTAGATCCCGACGAAGTAGTAGAAGAGGTGGAGCCGTTGCCCGCCATGGCCTTCGGGCTCCTGGGGTCGTCGGCGACGCGAGGGGGAGAAGGTGTGACACCCCAATTTTAAGAACAAAATTGGAGCACAATATATGTATGCCAGGATCAATTTTCATACATATATCCACATCATAGTAAATATCAAAACAATGCTTTATTAATAATATCGAACTTTATTACAAAAATGACCCTCGGGTCTGAAAGAAAAGTACAGACTCTCATGAAACTGACTCTAAAATAAACTCTGATGAAGATGCGGAAGATCTGGACTCTACTCCACAGGAAGGTCGACCGGGGGTAGCGCCATCCTAGTACAGGTCGTCAGGGTCGTAGCCTCCGTCTTCTGGATACTCCTGCTCCTCGTACGCGTAGTCTCCAGCGTCTGGGTGGGGTAGCAGGGGGACAAAGAGGAAGGGTGAGTACATCGAAATGTACTCCGCAAGTGTAGGAAATATATGCTTATGAGGCTTATAACAAAGGTAGGCTGGCTTTGTTTGACTCAAGCGCCTAAAGCGACACACCCTATTAATCCTATTAATCCTATGCACCTATTTACTAGGTTATAGACAGACTCTGTAGAAAAGTATCAACACTCGGAGTCGCACCGAGCAAACCACACTCGGAGTCACACCGAGCAACCAACACCTGAAGTCCATCAGGCAACCGCACCTGAAGTCCATCGGATGACCCGAACCCAAAACCAACCAGTAACCAACTAATCTCAAAGAAGTCCAAGCCGCTCGTGACCGTGAGCACGGCTGATATATCAGTTTTACACTCTGCAGAGGTTGCACATCGTTACCCATGAGTCGTGCAGATCCCGTCACGCTAAACACTGCCGAGGTGTATAGCAGGTTGCACTGCAAGGCCTTTACAAAACTCCCTCCAAGTCCGTTTTACACGTTCACTAAGGTTTCACCGCTAACAGTGGATATACGCACCACTGCAGAAGCCCCCTCTTGTGCCACAAATCCGACCCCGTGTAAACCCTCAACTTGGAGGCAATTAATTACTTGGCCAGGTCCAGCCCATCCAGATCTCATGGTTGCGCTGTCAAGCCGGGTTACATGCTCTGAGAACCGGGTCCTAGGGATCCAGGCAGGATAAATCTAGCACGAGCCCCGAACCAAAAACCAAATAAGAGCTGCCAAGTCCATGGCACAAAACCACCGATACGGTTCCATCCTGCCGGATTTACCTAATAACCATGTTACTACAAAATCACCATGTCCACATTCGTTTCATAGTTCATTAATCAAGATTATAAACATTTTAACTCCCATCCCAATCATGACTGCAGGGATAAGCAAGACACCTACTCGAACATCCCAAAACAGGCGACAAGGATAATAGAGCAAGATCTAGTAAACCATAATATAGGATTCAAATTTGACACTGCATGCATCTACTAGATCTAAACTACTCTAATACCAAAAGTAAAATAAAGTAGGTGCAAGATGTTCAAGGACACTTGCCTGCGGGCTGGGTCGAATCAACTGGATCACAAGGAAAATCTGGAGCGTCCTCGTACTCCGCACTCTCTGGCCCAATCAACATACATGGCACAATACAACAAAATAAATAACAGTACACCAAATAGTATCAAAACAGTAAACTAATAGATCCACTGCGTAGAGAATGGAATTATGAAACTAACGCAAGTTGAATGGGTCGAATCGGAGTTAAAACGCAAAAGTTATGAGCATTTGAAGTTGGATGGCAATTCTGTAAATAGTTGGAACTCATTTTCGTATTTTAAACAAATAAAACAGAAAAGGAAATGCGGCTGGACCGGGCCTCGTTTATAAAAAACTGCAGGGGCTAGTTCGAAAGAAACCGCAGACTCAACACACAGTGGTTGCGCACTGCGGGTTAATTCAAAGAATCATGGGGGCGTCTTTTGCAAAACGGCCAGAGCCGGCCAGTGTGGACAGCGCTTCGGCCGATGTGGCGCCACGTGGCCGTGCGTGATTGGTTCGGGGCGCCAGCTAGGCGGGGACGTGTGCAGCGCTTTCGTGGACTGCGCCTCATTTATCAAAAAGCACAGGGGCTAAGAGGTAAGATGTGACAGACTCAATGAATAGTACAGACGGAGCGCGGGTTTATTTCAAAAGAAGGGAGGGGCTCTTTTAGCAAAAGTGACGGCCGCTGTGCAGATGCGTGTGTGGCGCTGATGTGGGTGTCGCGTCATGCCGCGTGGCGCTCGCTGGTTGGCCGGGTTTGCCGCGTGGGCGATGGACCAAGGGAGGGCGGCGTCGTGGACCAAGTCCACCGATCGGCGCATACCTCTTCGCGCCGATCTAATCGTGGCCGTCGGCTCGTGATCCGATGGCCAGGAGGGAAGGGAAAGGCGGCGTGGGGAGCGCCGGCGGCTCAGCACGCGGCGGTGCCGTGGCCAGAACGGCGGCGCCATGGAAACTCGCCGGGGCTCGCTCGGCGGGTGCCCTAGAGTGCAGTAGAGGATAAACCAAGGGGTCCGGGAGGGAGAGGAGCTCACCACGAGTCCGATGGAGGGGTCGGAGGCGTCTGCTGGAGCTCTTAGATGGCCGACGACCGAGAGGGTGCTGCGGAGGTGAACTGATGCGCCAGCGTGGTTGAGGAATCAGCTTTCCGTCGCTGAATCTCACCAAGATCGGGTCCCCGGACGTGTCGTGGCCTTGCGGAGTCGGCGATGTGCAGAGTAAGGGAGTTAGTGGCTTGCTTGGGATGGAGCCGAGCTCGGACCTTGCCTGGCAATGGCGATGGAGGCGCACTGCTTCGGCTACGCGGCGGCGAGAGGGGAAAGGAGGGCTCGGAAGGAGGAGATGGAGATGCGGCGCGTGGAGGAAGTCGACAGCCTTAATAGCCCGGGGAAGGAGATGGCGGCTGGTGTGGTGTTGCGGATCGATCCAAGGCAGGGGGGAAAAATCAGAGGCGTACGCTGCGGAGCAGCGCGAAGGGCGGAGGGAGGTTAGGGAGAGAGCTGACCAGTGGGGTCGTGTTGGCAGCGAGAGAGGAACAGTGCGCGGCTGCAGCGTTGCGGTGGTGGAGCGCGCACGCGGGCTCGCGAGCAGGCTGGGCCGAGCGAGGGAGACGGGGGAGAGCTGGGTCGGGAGCCTGGGCCAGCGGCCGGTTCTGGGCTGCGACCAGCGAGCGGGCCGCGCGAAGGAGAAAAGAGAGGGAGGGGAGAAACCGGGCCGCGGAATCAGCTGGGCCGACGCGAAAAATGGAGAAAGGGAGGCTGGGCTACAGGAGAAGAAGGGTTAAGGCCCTTTTACCAATTTCCTTCTCTTTTGCCTTTTCTTTTCAAATCTTTGCAAATCATTTGAAAACAGGTTTCAAATCAGTTTAAAATCAAAATGAGTTTAAAAAAATTTGGAAATATTTTACCTAGGTTTTGAAAATAAAATTTGAGTTTGATTTTCTAAAATTTTCATAAACCTTTTATTTATTTTCTAAATGGAATAAATTCGATTCGCCCTATATGGGTTTTAATAAATTTATTTACCACACAATAAAAATATGCAATGGCATGAATGCAACATGAAGACGATAACTAAATTTTATTTTCCTCCTCTAATAAACGAGCCAACCTATTTAATTTCTAATTCCTTTTATTAAATTGGGGAAAAATTAAATCAGGGTGTTACAGTGGCGTAGGAGTCCTTCGGTGGTGACGAAGCCGGACGTGGCTTAGTGCTGCAGCGATGAGGAACGGCCGCGGCAGAGCTTCCCGTCGCTGGTTGCGCCCCTCACAAGATCGGATTAGGGTTTGTCGGTGGAGAACAGTGGCTCACGGTGAACCTCATACTGAGAGCCGCCGGCCCCCACCCTCTTTATATGCGCAGTGCGACGAGGGCCCGCCAGCCATTAAGTGGGTTGGGCGCCCCCGATCAGGGCGCGAGGTCAAGCCTAATAGCCGTTGGGCTATTAGTGAAGAGATCATCCTAACATATTATTAGCTTGATGATGCATGACATACATGAATAAGTACGTGCATATCACAATTAAGACAGCATTAACAATATATACACGCCCAAAAGACAAATCTTAGCTGGCTAAGTCTGAACATTTTTTTTTTTGCTTTGCCTGCTTGTGCAGTACGTGTTGTGCTGTTGACCTGAATAGTCGATCTCGTCCATTTCATCAGGTGATTTATTTTATTGTTAGTCCACAGCGATCCAGATATGAAGCTCTGTTGCTTTGATTTGATCAACCTCATCAGCGCCCACTTAACAATTATATTATAAGATCTAGCTTGGTGCCGTACTAACCAGTACATCTGATTGTTTAACCACCAGGTTAAGCAATGGTAGCTGGGAGGCGCCGTTCTATTATATTTTCAATCAATATATAAAAGTTCAACCGGTACAAGCATTTGTACCTTAAGTATGCATCTGTTGCTCCCATCAATTAATCACATACATCAATGGTGCAGCCACTGACGCCAACAAGTTACTGAGCTCAAGCATGCTACCTATTAAACTTGAGAAAATTTAGCCTAGCCTGGGTCAACCAGACCTGGCCTGGCTCACAAGCCTTAGTGGATAGGGCTTGGACATAGATTTAGCTATCCTAATTTTTTGTTTCTAAAAATATTTGTTTTAGTTGTTCTAAAAATAATAATAAATTATACGAATAGTCTGTCTAGCTAGCTACTCCCGTTGTCCTATAATACATGTCATTTTGAGATCTGTCGCTGCTACAAAGGTGAATGCTCAAATACGTAAAAGCCCCTATAAAAGAATGACACCTACTGACACATGTTGTCGAAACCACATCTCGCGGAGAAAGAGCACCGAGAGACAGCACCACTAGCAGCCGGCCAACGCTCCATTTCGTGCTTATTCTATTTACTTGTACAAGAACCATGATGCGATTGATGGAGTCTTTGCTTTGGCTGATAGGATGAGGAGCGAGACCTGTCTGCGGAGGCTAGAACTAAAGATGAGAACGGGTACCCTATACCAGACGGCTATTTGATCTATTAGGGATAAAGATAGTACGTTATTTGTACTCGCGGGGATTTAAATGGACAAGAACTCATCTCCAACGGGGATAGCGGGGACGGGGACGTCCGCTATTGTTATTATAGTGTGTATATATGTGTATATATATAATATAAAATAGGATTAGTGCACATATCACTATAGTAGGATCAGACTTTGCCGAGTGCTGGCAGCACTCGGCAAAGAGCCTTTTGGCACTCGGCAAAGGCTTTGCCGAGTGCTGACATATTTGGCACTCGGCAAAGAAAAAACGAAAAAAATCAAAAAAAATAGACTGTTTCCCTCAAAATCGCAAGTGCAAGTTCTGGTATTTTTCACGCAATTTTCTCTCACGCGGTCAACAGGATTCGAACTCACGGCCACTCGTTCGCGCGAAGCCTCCTCTACCACTGCACTACACATATATGTTCCATCTTCGTTTCGGTTACCTATATATTATACTAAACCGAGTGTAACTTGCTTATTTGAGGCCCTAAACAAATTCAAATCAAAAAGTTGTCAACTACAAAGTTTTTTAACTTTTTGAGATCTGCAACTTTTATTTTGATAGTTTCTCCATCTGAGGTCGTTTATAAAAATTTGAATTTCAAATTTGACAATTTGAAACGTAGTTTTCATTGACAAGATGATTTCAAATCAAAATATTGTCAACACCAAAGTTTCATAACTTTTCGAGATCTACAACTTTTATTTTGGTCATTTTTCCATCCGAGGTATTTTAAAAAATTCAAATTTTAAAATTTTCAAATTCGAACGCAGTTTTGCATAACTAGATGACTTCAAATTAAAAAGTTATCAACTACAAACTTTCATAACTTGTCAAGATCTACAAAGTTTATTTTGGTTGTTTGACCATTTGTGCATCCGATATTGTGGTTCTAATATTATTCACAAACATCCGGAGAGATATATAAGATTTGTGAACGAATTTATTTTAAGTTTGTAAAATGAAGAAATCACCAAAACAAAAATTGTTCATCCTGATAAGTTAACCAACTTTGTAGTTAAAAACTTTTTCATTTGGATTAATTTACTGCTTCAGAATGTAATTTAAAAACTGGCTTTGCCGAGTGTAAAAAAAAACACTAGGCAAAGAGCTCTTTGCCGAGTGTCAGGTCCTGGCGGCACTCAGCAAAGACCCGACCACGTGGCATAGTTCGGGGCCACATGCTTTGCCGAGTGCCACGTGGCTGGCACTCGATAAAGAGGTGCCTTTGCTGAGTGCCTTTCTTTGCCGAGTGTCGGACACTCGACAAAGCATCCTTTGTCTTGTGTTTGCGCTTTGCCGAGTGCCACGTGGCCGACACTCGGCAAAGAGGCTCTTTGCCCAGTGCCCGAAATTTGGCACTCGGCAAAGCCCCAGGCACTCAGCAAAGCCTAGGTTTCCTGTAGTGTATGACGACCCTAGCCCAATTAAAATCATATAAAAGGATGCTAACCATAATTTATGACGCTCATAATGTATGATGTATCTATACAATTATCTTATCCATTTGTGTTATTGTGGCATGTAATATATGATTATACATGGGTGCATACTCGGGTACGGGTACCCGACGGGTATAAAATCCCCGATCGGGGATGGGGACGGGACAAATTCTGTTCCCGCGAGCGAAAACGGGGATGAAGACGGGATGAATTTTAGTTCGCGGGGACGGGGACGAGATGTGAATACCCGACGGGGATATACCCGTTGTCATCCTTAGCTAGAACGTCAACTAATACGAGACAAATCTTAAACTCTAGGACGTCATGTATTATGGGACGGAGGGAGTAGGTCTCAACCCATCCAAACCCGTCTAGGCTCTCACAAAATGCTTAGGTCGACTACTGTACCTATATCACTCTACCTTACTTGGTATCTATCGTGCTGAGATTTTCTTCCACAATGGAGCGGTTGCAATATATAATCTCGATCGGCCGTTGATTTACAGTAATCCATATGCGTGTGTCATGGCGTACGTAGCTAATAATGCATGGTTCCGATCCCGGCCATGGAGCGAGAGCGACGCAACTGATGAAACAAGAAGAACGGAAAGCATGCATATATGATGCATGGTAGCGACTTGCGTTGCGAGGTCATATATACGTACGTCTCATTCTCAGTTGATGGTCAGTCGCAGAAAGGAATCGAATTGAAGGCTGCTAGCTAGGTACTACTCGATCCTATCTGGATTCTACCATGTGGCTATATATCATTTGTTTCGGTTGGGACTACTGCTGGCGGCACGACGACGACAGAGCAGAGGGCTCTGTCTGCCCGACTCTGCGGGGCCGCGCCGGCCTCAGTTTTTGACTCCATTCTTGTTCTTCTGCTCACAGTACGTAGTATCTCCTTCCTGCGTCTGCGTCTGCGTCTGTACGTGCAGCGCGCGCTGCATTCTTGCCGAGTCGCTGTCGTCGTCTCCGTGACGTACTCCGCCGCCAGTGCCGTTGGTCCGTTGCCCACCGGCCTGCCGCCATAGGCTGCTGCTGCTGATACGCAGCAGTCTCAGGCTCTCAGGCTCCCAGCGAGGCAGCGAGCGAGAAGGGACGTCAGAAGACTGAAGCTCCGCGGGCCAGTTCGGTTACCTCGGATCTCAGGTCTGGTTTAGTTTTCCCCAACTTTCATTAAATATTTTTAGATTCTCCGTCACATCAATCTTTAGCTTATTAAATACAGATAAAAAACAAATAATTATACTTTTAGTATCTACATGTCGAGACGAATCTTTTGAGTCTAGTCAGTCCATGTTTGGACAAAGTTTGTCAAATAACAACGAAAGTGCTACAGTGCGTTTCCTAAATATTTCTCGGAACTAAACAAGCCCTGAATGAGACCTGGAATTGTTTCAGCTAATCAGTGTTATACAAATTAGACAATCATTCCGACTGGTAATCATTCTAGGGCCGGGTGTCCATTTCCGAGATAACTGAACATACCCTACAACAGCAAGCCAGCAAGGTAACGAAGCATCACACTACAATAGTACGGCAGAGTGCTAATCTAGACACTCCAAAATTATAAATTATTTTTTAAAAAAAATAGAGAGTCAAAAATTTTCGTTAGCTATATTTTCATGGCTGAGTACTAATGCATTTCTGCGTACAGGAAGGAAGAGATGAGAGCTAGCCATGACGAGCAAAATAGCCGGCGGGTTATTTCCATTGATAGATAAAAAAAAGAGAAAAACCTGTGAGATAAAAAGATTTGATGAGTATAGGAGAGAAATAATAGGTAATTTTTTGTTTTCCCTCCACCTGATCACCTCATGCTGGCTAAGCAAGGTGTGGATCTAATATATTGAGTGCACCCTAAGGCGCCATTCGGTTAGGCTGGTCCAGACCATTCCAGGTCAGGAATAATACAACCTTTACCCGCGGGAGGATTGACGCCCTCCCACGGGTTCAGTTACTGTAGCGTTTTTTTTTGTTTTTTTTTCTTTTACTTTTTTTCTACTTTTTTTTTCTTTTTAAGATTTTTGTAAGTATTTTTTTCTATTAAAAACCGGTGCGGCAATAGAGTGTCTAATAATACAAACTTTAATTGTAGGACGACGTCCTCCTAATAAATACAACCTTTACCCGCGGGAGGATTGGCGCCCTCCCGCGGGTTCAGTTACTGTACCGTTTTTTTTGTTTTTTGTTTTTTGCTTTTTTTTCTTTTCTTTTACTTTTTTCCACTTTCTTTTTTTTCTTTTTAAGATTTTTGTAAGTATTTTTTTCTATTAAAAACCGGTGCGGCGATAGAGTGTCTAATAATAAAAACTTTAATTGTAGGACGACGCCCTCATAATACTTGCGTACGGAGTACGTTACTCTTTGCTCAATTGTTTATTTGGTTTGGCACCTTTACCTCTCATTTTCTGGCGCACAATACCTCTCATTTTCTGGCGCACAATACTTCTCTCGCAGTCTGTCCTACCTGCTGGCGGCAGCGAGCGCGGCGAAGCGCGCATGTCCGCCTAGTAGTTCCTAACTAGTATAAATTATCAAAGAGATCGAGTGTTGGGCTGGGAACTATTCTCGTGCAAACGAACAAAGCCGGCCTTAAGTTAACCAACGTAAGATATGCAGGGGTGGATCTAGCCCCGAAGCAACGAACGTGGGTTTGAGCCCCTGTTACCCCTACTCAAATTAAGCATCGAGCCTCTTTTAAACCTTGCTATAAATTGGTACCTATAAAAGCTTGAAAGAAGAAATTAGAGAGGTAGAAGATGATGAGAAAAGCCCCTCCTCCTAGCTTAATCTTCTAGCTAGATCCAACCACTTAAGATATGTATATGTATAACTATATATATACTGCATATATATATATATATATATATATATACATAACAACACACACAGTACGTGCTTCTCATGCATCTCCCTGCACATGCATCGTCGACCATATGTCCATATATATACATATACAGCCATACAGGTCGAGACTACTCCATCTCACTAGTCCTAGTCGCTGGTCTGTGTCGTTGCTTCTCTTCCAGTTGTTCCAGCACGTCTTGCCTTTGCTCGTCGTTCCGTCTCCTAGCTAGTCTCTTGTTGACGTCGATGACAGGATGATAGTCAATAGCGATGGCGACCC